>CM060959.1:112920024-113073293 GCA_030765055.1 Mantis religiosa
TTTGCTTCCATCTGTATATATTTGCCACACTGTATTTTCATTGTTTCCTATTTTTGGTTCTTTTGTGCCTTGAAAGTCAGCTGGGTGGAGCCAATTCTTGGGGTTTTCCGGGCGGTCTATTTGGTATTCAGTGTTGGTTTTTCCTGTTTTTACGTTATATAGTTCAGCCACCTCTCTTGCCTTTAAGTCTATGGGTATTGTTCCCGTGATTATGCAGAGTGCTTCATGGGAAATTGTCCTATATGCCTTTGCCATCCTTGTGAGCATTAATCTTTGAACTCTAACATATTTCATTTGGTTGTGTTTCTTTTCTAATGATTCCATCCAGACTGGTGCAGCGTATAGTAGAATTGGCAGTATTGCTCCTTTATATATTATTTCTAGAGCCTGATGTTTTAAGCCCCAAACTATCCTTGCCGATTTAGAAAGTGCATTGATTAATTTGATGCATTTTTCACTCACTTTGTTTATGTGGTCGTTGAAAGTGAATCGGCTGTCTATGGTTATGCCTAAGTAATCCATCTTTTCTACTTGCTCCAGTTGTTTCCCATTCATGTAGATATCTATTGTCTTTCTCTTTTTCCGTCTTCTTGATATTAATATTACTTTTGACTTGTTTTCATTGAAGTGAGTTTTGTTTTCAATCGACCACTATTATTATTATTATTATTATTATTATTATTATTATTATTATTATTATTATTATTATTATTATTATTATTATTATTATTATTATTATTATTATTATTATTATTATTATTATTATTATTATTATTATTATTATTATTATTATTATTATTATTATTATTATTATTATTATTATTATTATTATTATTATTATTATTATTATTATTATTATTATTATTATTATTATTATTATTATTATTATTATTATTATTATTATTATTATTATTATTATTATTATTATTATTATTATTATTATTATTATTATTATTATTATTATTATTATTATTATTATTATTATTATTATTATTATTATTATTATTATAACTAAGATACTTTATGCTTTATTAATGCATTTCTGATAACAGGTAGGTTATAAAATGCTTAATTAAGTAATATTCCAAGCAGGTGGATAAGGTGATCAAATTTGTACAAAACTGGCTGTTTGTGGTAGTTGGTTACAAAGTTGCCTAACATTCCTCGATTGTGGGGGTAGTTGTCCGGGTTGCATTCACGAAACAATAGCAGCTAAGGAGTATAACAATTATTGATTTGGATAACTAATTCCTCTGCATGGCACAAGTATACAAAGCTGCTATGGAGGTCTTTGTGTTTTATCATAATACTTCTTGCCTGCTGATTTAATTTAAATATAAAAATTAATTTAAACTTCCATTTAATCGTGCAAAATAACCTGAAATAGGTAAGCTGTAATCAAGACATACCCACATACAAACTTTAAAGATATTTAGTGGATTTTGTAAATCTTCAGCACAGTTTTAGGGAAATGACTATAACTAGATTTCTATTTTAATAAACAATATTATAAATTTATTTTAAAAGTCAAAAAGCAATTCCTCTATTAGTATAGCAAGCAGGGGACGTATTGTATTCCACCTAAAAATTTAATAGCGCGATTTCAGCATAAATTTCATATTTTGGGACTCCTAAATAAAAACTAACAAAGTATATTTTATAAAAATGTATTTTGTCTGTCACCTCAAAACTTGGGTTAAGTACCAAAGCAGGTATTTAAGTTCAACTTCTTCCAAAAAGGAGGCACGGAGATTTTAAGATAATCCTCCAGCGCAGATTATCCTTTTTGTGAAACAGTTTTCGGAAACAAAAGTTATTCTAAAAACGTTTACTAAAATACCAAATGTTCAAGATATTTTCATAACAAATCAACTGTATATCTTAATGTTTTGGTAATTTCCTCAGAGGACCTCTTACTTTTGGATGACTTTTTTATAACTCGTAAACCATAAGAGATAAATAAAATATTACTTCACAAGTTATTTCACATTCATTTGTTTCGGAATGAATACATATACAATACATATAATTTCCTGAAATGGAAAATCGTTATTCATCTTTTTCCCCTCTTGGTCATGTAGAGAGAACGGAATCTCAAAGTCAGTAGAGTGACCGGCTCTTTAAAACATTTGACTATCGCTTAAAGTCTACTGTGTTCTCACTTTGCCTTACACCTGCAGGAAAATTAGCAGTAAGATAATTTCTGCAAATATTATTTCTATTAATATGAAGTGGAATAACCATGTGTGATAATAGTGTCTAAAACAATAGAGTAAATCGTGTGAGTGCTACATATCAATTTCTTTCTATATTGGAAAACTATGAAGCGGGGACGGGTACAGTTCTGGTCAGTTCCCTAGGTTATGTTTGCAGTAACACGCCGAAAAATTTATTCTAACTCTAATTGCTTTTGAATTGTCAAGGAAAAGGTTTAGAAAAATGTACTTTGTAGAAAATGAGCTCCAGAACATAGATATTAAATTTTGGGCACCCTTTTAACTATGTACAACATGGAAAAGCATTGAACCTTTTAAATTATTGTCCTAAAATTAAATAGTTCCATGTAACAAACTCAAATTTTACTGCATGCAGTTACATAGGTTAACTCCTTAAGGATATGTATGATTGAACCTTCCTGAACATTTTCGAAAGATCACCTTTTCCTCTTTTTAATCTATAAAATAGTGTAAGTCTTCCTGAATCTAAAGAATGTTTAGATAGCAACCGAAAGCCATTTTTAAATACTCTAATCTAGTTTGAAAGTTACGTGAATGCCAGTGTTAGATATGAATTCTAATTCTTTATCCTTGTTTTCTCGCTATTGAATGTTTTACCATTTTTCATAATTTAAGATGTTCCTTACGTCACAGATTTAGTGTTAGACTAATGAAACTTGCTACACATGTTCATAGAGACACAGTGAATAGAAATTGTCATGGGTTTTATTGTGAGACACGTATAAGCACACCTTCCTTACTTCAAAGCACAACAATTTCAAATTTTGGGCAAAGAAAGCCATATTCATTGCTTTAAAAATTTCTGGAGCCTAAAGTTATTGAGACACAGACAAACCTAAGGCAAATTTAAAAAACTGGTTTTATTGGGAACCTGCTGTTAAGATATTAGACCAAAATTTAAGTCACTTTGACGCAAGGGACCTTTTAGGTGACGTAACAGAAAATAAATAAATTTTACCATATTTTCAAACTATCAAAGTGAAATTGATTAAATTTGGGCTGTATTATATGTACTCTAAGTTACATATGTGGTATAAATCTTAAAAAACTAGCAAAATTAGTTCAGGATTTCCAATTTTCAGTCATCGGTATCACGAAGCCAGTCCTGAAAGTTGAATAGAATAGAAATAATAACGACATTAATGATATTCTAAGACACGCGTTTAGCACTTTGATGGATGTAGTTCCTGAAACAAAGTAGCAAACAGCAAGCTTACCTAGTTGTCGGTGGATACTGGAGTACGATGACACACAGCTATGCTACATCGCGGAAACTCGCCTCACGTTTTATCCTTACGGAAGCAGCATGCAGCACCGCCTCTAAATATGACGAGATGTGACTCCCTCCAAAAGGCCAAGTCGTCGCCACCGTCACCGCAGTCGCGCGTTGATTAAAGAGCTTACAGCCGCAGGGGTCGAGGTCGGTCTAGGCGCTCGCATACCAGTGAAGGGCATTACTGCACATTTAATTTAGAATCTATAACGAACGCCACTACTCAAAGTACTCGAAACAAATGTCATATATATCTTGAGTAGAGTCCGGATTTGTAAGCAAAATGTTTATAAATGCTTTTTTGCTGAAATACGGCGTTTGCTGTTTAATTAAAATAGCCTATTTTATCCTAATAATATCAATTTAAAAGTAAATTTTCACTCCTAGCCAACATCCTCTTGCCGAAGCAGTCAGGAGTCGATATAAAAACGTGGATCATTTTTTCTCTAACGTAAAGAAAGTGTACAGTCGACGATTAGAGTTAGAAAAATTGATGAAATCCTTCCAAATTTCTCTTTCCCTCCTCAGTCAGTTTTAACTCGATCGGGTTCTTGGTTAAAGGCTGTGTCATTCTATGCAGAACATCTGAATGAAATAAAACAGTATTATACTCCTTAAATGCAGAAGATACAAGCAACATCACCACAGAACAAGAATATTTTGCTAATATTGGCATCCATGATAAGATAGAGTACATCCCTAACTGCTTCTCCAACATTCCTGGTATTATAACACAGTTGGAAACTCAAAATAATACCTTGGAGCATTCACTTTCTTTGATATATGAAATTTCAGTAACGTTGTCTTCAGAGATTCACAGTATTCCTAAAACAGCCTTTGAGATACTCAGTAAGGTATCAATGAAAAATCCTGATTACGAGATACTGTAACATTTCAACAAAACTTTCTGGTACAAAAACGTATTTCTAAGGGAAATTCATTCAAAAAGTACTGTGGTGCTTTTCGCATGTCCCAGTAACGTCATGCGACGTTGAGAGATCCTTTTTACAGTAAAACTTTTTTTTCACAAATAAACGCAGGAGCTTCCCACAAGAAAATCTCAAACGGGGTCCCGGGTTCGATTGCCGGCCTTGGGGCTGGGGAATTTTTTCCGAAGAAGTTAATTCCTCATCTTCCCCAGAGTCTGGAAGTACGTGGGCTGTTCAATAAAGAATGCTCACAATTTTTTGTGACAACGCACCTTTATTCATCCCCATAATTTTGATGGTCCTTCTCAAATTAGTCCCCCCTGAACGCGATGCACTTGTCCCAGCGTTTCTGCCAGTCTTCAAGGACATGCTTGAAACCATTTTTGAGAAATCCTTCAAAATCGCCTTCGCAGCCTTCACCACTGCTTCTAATGGTGGATAATGCGTTTATTCAAGTTAGGGAATAGAAAAAAGTCACATGGGGCTAAATTCGGACTATAGGGAGGGTGAGGGATGCACATCACGTTGATCTTTGCAAAATATTCAGCAACAACATTGGCAATATGCGGCCGCACATTATCATGGTGCAGCATCCAGCCTGATTCACGGAAATGTGGTCTTTTGCGCCTGATCTGGACTTTCAATATTTTGGGACATTCCTGTAGTATTGTCCAGTTACTGATATGTGTGCAGGTACAACATGCTGATAAACCATTCCATGCATAAAAAAAGAATGAGATGACCATAAACTTCCTAGCAGAAGCAACCAATTTTTCTTTTTTGGGGGTGGTGATGAAGAAGGTTTCCACACTGAGCTTTGCTGTTTGCTCTCAGGATTAAAATGATGTAGCCAAGTTTCATCAGTAGTGATTATATTTGAAAGAAACTCCGGATCTTCCTCTAACATCATCTTTAACTGCATGCAGACCTGCATGCGAATGTCCTTTTGTTTGGGAATACAAGACTTGGAACCCATCGCGCACAAACACGTTTCATGTGTAATGTTTCTGTCACCAACGTGTGGGTGGCACCCAATGACATTTTCAGTATTTCAGAAAGTGATCTTAAGGTAATTTGTCGATCCTCTCTCACAATTGCAGGAGCAGTGTTGATGTACTCTTCCGCAAGAGCAGTAACTGAAGCACCGGGTCCACTTTCCTTTGAAATTGATTGCCTCCCCTCTTTAAACATTTTAAACCACCTTCGAGCTGTGCTGTAGGGAAGAACAGACTCTGCATACGTCTCCTGTAACATTGTATAGACCTCAACTGAAGATTTGTTGAGACGAAAGCAGAATTTCAAAGTCACATATTGTTCCTCGCGTGTTACCTCCATTGCAGCGGTAGGTGATACTGAACATATCTGAACTTATCTGCTTCTCACAGGCGGGAACCAGAAATACCAACAATGAAACTACTATGGCGTGTTTGTTTCACATTAAGCTAACAGAATATAATACGTTTGAATTTTAGTGCTAAAAATTATGACCCTAAAAATTATGATCATTCGTTATTGAACAGTCCTCGTATTTTTCGATCAAGCAGAACAATACTTTGTATTGTTTTCTTCGGAAAGAAAGCAAATCCCGTAGGCCCGAGGCGTAGATTGATGGCACATAAAAGAACCTAAGGCTTAGTAAAAAAAGGGTCTCTGAACAAAATCACATGGTCTTTCACGCCCAATAGATAATGGGACGCTGAGAAGAATGGCAAGTAACGGGCCTCCATAAATGAAACTCAATTTATTTTAGTGTTTGCCAAACATTTCATTACAGAGGCCATGTTGTCAGAGAGTGAATCGCAGGCTAAGCCACACGTGTTTAAGACAAATACTCCCAGCCATAGATCAGATCACAAACTTTTATTGAACTGGATTATACACTTCATATAAATAAGTGATCAAATTAAATTACTAAATTGGCTCAAAGTGTTATGAAAATTGTTAATGATGTACTTTTATATCAACAGCAGTTCATATTCAGTGAGATAAGTGAACATTGACTTTTACGTGCTATAATTGTCAATATTTGTGGTTTTAATTTTGTGCTATCAACAAAACAAACTGTAAAGGTTCATCAGACATAGCAAATATAGATGGAATAGGTGGCCCAACTGTTCCGTCTTTCCCTAAGCAGATATCCTTTCGCGCGTTAAAATAGTTGCCGAACGCAAAGGGCCAATTTCAAATAAACGCATGGAGTGGCGTAGCTAACTTCCCTCTGCTACTCTTGAATTTCAGCGAAGCTGACAGGTACAAGAGCTGTTCAACAAAGACTGAGATTGATTTTTTCCACAGATTTTTATTACTGAAATTCAATGCTTACATGATCTTTTGCAAAAGTAGTCCCGTCCTACTTCAGTGCACTTTTTATAGCGTCTCTGTCAGTCCTTGAACACGTGCTGCAAATCATTCTATGTCAGGTCCTTGAGAATCGCCTCACTTTTCTTGAGCACTGCTTTCGAGCTCTTAAGTGAAATACCCCCAAGATTTGCCTTAGTGAAGGAAATAAACAAAAGTCACAGGGTGCAAGATCGGGGCTATAAGGTGGATGTGGTACACAGATAATGTTGAATCGAGCCAGAAACTGCATGACTTGATTTGCTTCTTGAGGCCGTGCATTGTTATGTTGAAGTCGTCACCCAGTACGAGAAAGCTCTGGTCGTTTCTTTGCAATATGCTTCCTTAGTGTAGCCAATACTGACGTGTAGTATGCTGCTGTAACAGTAGTGTGAAGGGGAACTGCAAGCTGGTAAATCATTCCATTACACTCAAAAAATGAGATCACTATCACTTTCCATGCAGATGGAACAACTTTTGCCTTTTTTGGTGTTGGAAAACCTGGTGATTTCCACACGGTGCTGGCTTGTTTTCCTTGAGGATCCTAATGATGCAGTCATGACTCATCACCGGTGATAATCGATTTAAAAATGCATCCGCTCTATCAGCAAAGACACGCAGCAACTCACGGCGTTCTCCATTCACACATTCTTTTTGTTCGGGAGTCAAGAGATGTGGCACCCAACGAGCACAAACTCGGTCATATGGAGATTATCGTGCATAATTGTAAACACACTGCCATATGAAATTCTCAACACTTCACTGAGGTTACTTAATGTTATACGCGGATCCTCTCGGACAATCACAGCAGCTGTGTTGATGTTTACTTCAGTCACAGCAGAAGCCGAAGCACCAGACCCATCTTGCTTAACACTGACAAGTCAGACTTCTTTGAAGTCCTTGAACCACCTGAACAC
This sequence comes from Mantis religiosa, assembly GCA_030765055.1. Taxonomy (NCBI): domain Eukaryota; kingdom Metazoa; phylum Arthropoda; class Insecta; order Mantodea; family Mantidae; genus Mantis; species Mantis religiosa. Next base: position 112,927,718 of record CM060959.1, read on the forward strand.
TGTTGCACGAGGTAGTGCATCTTCACTGTATGCTTGCTTCAGCTTTTCGTAAGTTTCGGTGGCTGTATGGTTTAAACGAAAAAAAATTTGATTTTGCTGTACTGCTCCTCTCGCGTCACCTCCACTGTCTGGTTTGCGAAATGCACGTAGGGTCTACATAATAGAGCATTACTACCAACCTACCAATACGAGAGTGCTGCCGCCTACAGATATTATACATAAAAACCCGCTCTTTTCAAATATTGATGTTACACATGCGAAACTATCACGGACGTTACAGAAAAAAATCAGTCCCAGTGTTTGTTGATCGCCCTCGTGCTTCTTAGGACTAAACTAGCAGCTGATATTAGGAAAGAACAGTGTAAATAACGAAAATATATTAGAATATTTTACTTTAGTTACAGAGCATTTATTTTCGACAGAAACTGACTTTTTATATGACTAATGATTGTATTACCTGTCAGTATTCACACACAGAGCTACATTTTACTTTCTGTTTACGATTCTATTATTTAACGTTACGGACTCTGCGCATTGCAGATCTACGGTTATATACGGACAGGTCAGACAAATAGTTTTCAATTGCATGTCAATTCAAAAAGTGTGCTTATTCTCTCGAAAATAAACACTCTGAAAATAAAGTTCAAGATAGTCTAATATCTTTTGGTTGTTTACACTGTTCTATCCCCATATCATTCAGTATACTCGCTAGCTAGTCCTAGGAAGTCCTGTCAACGCACCGTTTCGCTGAAAATCAAGAGGAACAGCGGAAAGTTCGCGTTTAGTTGGAACTTCCCCCTTTCGTTCTGCAACTATTTCAATTAATTTTAATCGTGATGCTGTATTTTAGCTCAGCTCCTCCTGGAAACTGGCCTTTAAAATGGAAATCCGTCGATTTAAGAAGCAAAGATCAATACATCTTGATAATCCAGTTAAGTAGTTACGTTTCTTTGACCCAATTAATTTTCTATACCTACGCCCTCTCCTGACCTGGCATTTAATTTACTGAAAAAATGTCTTTTGTTCAGTAATGTGAACTTTGATAAGTTTTTTGTCTTTTTTTATACTTCTGTTATATCCAGTGATTCATTTGTGGTTATAACATTTAATAGATATTATAATGATGGGAGTGGTGCACACTACCGAAACGTCGATTTCTAATCGTCTTTTCACCCGGCTTGTTGCCCGAGAAGAAAGTGAGCATAATTGTCGCCAGGAAAGCTTCAAGTCTTATTTCTTTGAAGTGATATCTGCTTATGCCTAAAATGGGGCAGTTGGACCATCTGATGTACTAGATCTGAGATTTTATATTTTTGAAAGTTCTTGAAAGGCAGATATTAACGAACACTTATATAAATCCTCAAAGAAAAAAAAATGTATCACTCTGTATACGGATATAAAAACTACCCAAATTAGCTTCCTTAAATTTTCCTACAGTATGTCATTAAAATGTAATGATATGAATTAAATATATGAGTGCTGAGTTTTATGTTATTTATACTTTTTTTTTAAATTTGTTTGGTGGGTCAGGTTCTTCCCTACAACCACAGTTTGGCAAACTCAGGTATAGCACCGGCATATGGCATGGGCTTTCTGTTTGGCTATAACTACTCCAAGAGGGAGGGATGAAGTGAAGGAAGCAGAGGACGCTACAACCGCAAGCAGAGAGGACACAGAGATGTGAAGAAGTTAGTAGCAGTTCCTATTTTGAAGACTGTAGCTGCCTACAGAGGAGAACGAACGACCAGTACAACCAAGCGGCCTTACTACCCATGGGAAATACCCTTCCTTGAGCAAGTAACCACGCTATCTGTCCCGCATAGCCAGGAAACCTGGAAGCACACATGAAAGATGAGAAGAAAACGGAAAGAAAGGGATGTAGTAGGTGAGAGACTATCCTAGTGTTCGCCTACCAGAGAAAACCACGAAGAAGTGAAGGTCGCAATGTACGTGATGATATGTGTATAAGGGCGCGCAACTGCAGCGGTTATCAGCGCCTTTTAAAAATTATTCATGGCAAAAGCCAGATATAAATGGTTCTAAAACTGTATACAAGTGTAAATAAACTTACAAAAAACACATGTACATAACAAAAAACAAAAATAAAATAAAATAAAAAGAAATATAAATCCAAACTGCAAAAATTCTCTTCGCTAAATTCTAAAATCTAACCTAGAACAGAACCTACAAACCTTCTCCCCTACATTCTTGCCTCCGCTAGCATTTCTGCAAAGTAGGCCGGCAGCTGCAGAGAAGTCCTAAGGTGTGCTAGGTAAAAACACTTGCAGCACGTGTCGGACAATTAACGCTTCATTGCAAAATGGGCAAACTGGAGGAGGCTCCTTTCTAAACAGAAAACTGTGGGTAAAAAGGAAGTGCCCAATGCGTAACCGAGCCAAATTCACCTCCTCACAACGAGATGAACGACAGGAGGTAAGCCAGGGAATCACAGATCTAAGTTTATTGCTGCGGAAGGCGGACCACTCTTCCTGCCAGCAGGTTTGCACAGCTCTCCGCAACACAACTCTAAAATTTTTCTATGTCACAGATGGTACTCCAACCTTGGGCTTCATTGTATCCACCTTAGCTGTAGAATCTACCATTTCTTTCCCGGGCAAACCTACGTGACCAGGGATCCATGCACACACCACGCTAACACCGGAAGCGTGTAAAACTTGGAGAGCATGGTGGAATGCTGTGTCTACTAGCGTCAGCACATCTTTTCAGTTCGAAGGTCGTGTTATTTCTGGCGACGTAGCCCTTCAACTGACTCCACACCATCTCTATCGGGTTGAAGTAACAAAAATAAGTTTGCAGTCTGAGTACAGTGTGACCCGCAAGTTTTGCCATTTCTTAAATTACGTAATTTTCGTAGTCTTTAGCACGAGACTTGACCATTGCTAGCAATTCCGCCTTAACATGACCGTCGTGGAAAAATATATTTTACTCTGTAGCCATGTTATGTCACTATTTTCCAGGATTTGTTTGGTATGCATTCTAATCTCCAACTGTAGTAGGGGGCACTGTCCATCACAATAACGCTATTCGATTGTAGTTTAGGGAGAATCTTACCAGACCAGGATTTCAATATGTCGCCATTCATTTCTTCATGATACTCTCCCGTTGTTTTGGAGAGGAACACAAGCTCGCCACCCTCGACAAAGCCATCATCACTTCCTATGTGCAAAACTATAAGACGCTTACGCCTCCCTTATGATCTCTAAGTCCTGCACTTAAACTAGATCAAAATGCATATATATATATATATATTAATTTCACTGTAGTGTCAGCCAACACTTTGCTTGTCATGTGTCCCTCATTAACCCACGGCTGGTCTAAATAATGAACTTTCCGCGTTTTAAGGAATTCCTTTATTTTGCGGAGGAAATCTCTTCGTTATAAAATAATATAATCTCTGTCCACAATGACACTCTGTCATTCCCTGTTCACAAATTCGAAACCAATTTCCAGCAGCAGTTTGTGGAAGGAAGATCGTTGGAAGTCTGGAAGCTGAAGGTTAGAGTTAACAGCCAACATCACTTTGCTTAAAGTGGGAGATTCATTGTTAACAAGGAATTTATGAACTTTTCGGCGGACTGCTCACCTCACAAACCCATCACAGCCAACGTACAACACTGATCTGGCAGTGGTCTCTTCTTGGCGGGAGTTGAAAATTCACCTCACGAATGTGGCTTTTTCCTTGCGTGCATTCTAAATGCTGGAAGCCGACACACCGGTAAACTCAGCTGTTAACTTCAGCACTTCATCTATAGCAAGTTCTGGAAAGTTTTCACAGAATTTGTTAAACACTTTCAATAGTATTATCATTTCACCATTTCGTAAAGGCTTTCCGTGCGAATGCTTAACAGTACTTGGCAGTTCCGCCGTGATTCACAACTGTTTGCCTTTCTGGATGCGCCTCTCAGCTTCAATATGCACGCGCAGCAGGATTTACTTTAATTAAAAAGTAACTTAGCTATCTATTATTATATGCTTTTATAGTTGAAATATGCTTAGTACGCAATTGCTCTGCGCTTTAGCAGAATGAACTCAGACTCCACTCCTCAGAATCAGTACTTTTTGAAGGGACTATTTACTCGGCGGAAGCATCATGGGATTTGGGAAGAAGGCGCGCTATGATCAACGGTCTCGAGGATTTGTTTATATTTACTTTATTCTCCCGCTGCAAGCAGTAAAGTTAACATTCCGCCAATGACAGCTTTGAACCGTGTAGTACCAACACAGAAGCAATCTGGCTGCCTAACATGGCACTAACTTCAGACAATAGAGAAAAGTTTTGAAGCGCTTCTGGTTTGCGAATCAAGTAAATGTTTGTATCATACCTTTAACTATTTTGGTTGTATGAAGGATAATTGAAGCAGTTAGAAGCAGAAGTTGCTAAGTTGCTAAATCATTGGTATTTTTTTAATTTACGTCCTCCAACGTTAAGTCATATCGGACGATGAATGAAATTGGTGAAATTATGCTCAAATAAGTCAGGGGTCCATGGAGCTTAGAGCTACCCCGGAAGACAACCTTATCCAGACCGATATTCGAACTCGGGACCTCTTGAACTCGAGGCAGACACGCTATAATCTACGCTACCGAGGCGGGCGCTAAGTCACTGTTCCAAATTGTGCAGGAGAGCTGCTCAAAGTTTACAAAAATATTTTTAAATACCAAAATGGTCATACAAATGAAAGAATTTTATGTGATGGGTTCGTTTGGAGGTACACAGTACTGTGTTAAAGTGTTTCTCAGGTTTTGACATGTGTGAAAGAATATTTTTTATTAGGACTTAACAGCTTCTGATGCTTAATGTTACAGATTTTCTATTATACAATATTATAATATGTAGTCATGGATAAACTATTACTTTATTTTCACCAGTACATCTCTACTATGGACTGATTGATATACAACATTGTGATCAAAACATCACTCCATCTCTACTACATCACTTCCGTATGTCATTGTGCTATAAAATGTGCTACCTTCTGGCAGAGTGGCATGTTCCAGTAGTGAACTAACATCGTAATATTTTGCCTTCTTAATCTTCCGAAGCCTATCTGGTGTGTTTTTCGCACTATCACATGCTTTGTGTAAGGCTTGCAACCTCACTACTCTCCTCAAAAGAGACTGGGGGCGATATAGTGAGGAAGACACTGTCTGACGAACTTCTGGTACACATCCTTTATAGAAATACACACCTCGGATTAAAGTGAATTCAGGAATACTTCTTACAAGTATATGGTTAAAAACATCTTTGAAGTTATAAAGTTCAACAACTGGAGTGCCATCATGTTCGCCAGTGGACGTTTGACATGGACATCAGTGGGAATCTTCTGTAGTGAATCTTTGATCCCTTTCACCCATGTGGAGTGAGTGAGTGTGTGGTGTTTTAGGGCCCGCTAAGGCTTTATCCATTGACCGTTTCTGCTTCACAATATTGCCAAAAATTCTGTCAATAGGCATGAAAGAGTGCCTTAGTGTTGGGAAGTACAGATAAACTATCTGAAAGCGCACTTGAGGAATGTCCAAAAAATGTCTAAATTCTAAATTTCTAATCTAAAATGCACCAACAGATGATATCAAAGAGCTTGGATGGCACAGTGCAGTTGCATCTCCAAACGGCTAATGCGGCAACTAATTGACTTAACATCTAACTCGAAAAGGCTGACTTAACAACTTTTGTTTCTGCATTTGATGTCCATTCAACATGGCAGCGTCATAATATGTTCGACCTAGCATCTTCTAATCCACAAATCTTTTAGCATTATTACAGAACTGGTATTCGGAGTGCTTATCCTGTGTTTAACAGGATATCTCAAAAACATTGACGTAACAACTGCTGAATCTGAGCGCTTCAATTGCTATACTCATTCCACAAAGTTAGGCTAATTTTTCCAATGTTAAAATATAGGAAGCAGATATACAGAGTGTCTCTAAAGTCACTATCCATTTCAATGAAAACGCAATATTTTGTTTCTTTTCCTTTCACATACTGGTATCTTAGTGCAAGATGTTTAGCACAGAAGAACGGGTTGTCATTGTTTGTGCACGGGTACGCGGATTGTCATATGAAGACGCCAAAGCGGAATTTACCTGTAAATTCCACAACCCAGCCCCATCAAGGGCACACATTTGTCCGCTTGTGAACAAATTTAAGCTTACCGGCAATGTGTGTGATGAGACACGACCTGGACGACCACACGTCTTGGCAGAAACAGTGCAGCAGGTTCGAATTGCCAGTGATAGGAGTCCGAAGGCATCAATTCGACGCCTCAGTAGGCAATTCAACGTCCCTCGCAACACAGTGTGGAAAATTCTACGTTTCACTCTACGTAAACGTCCGTATCACATTCAAGTTTTGCACCACCTTGAGGACGAGGATTTCGTCTGACGTCTGGCAATGTGTTATGACCTCCTGGAATGTGTAGAGAATGAGAATGTAATGGATAACAACGTTATACACCAAAAGTCAATGTTTGGTTGGGTAAGACACACGCAAAGCTGTATGGCCCATTTTCTCTGCCGAAAGGTCAATAACAGGTAACATCTACCTCAACATGTTAGAACTGTTCCTTGAGCCGCAGCTTCAAGAGGATGGCATACTGGACACAGTTGTATTTCAGCAACATGGTGCGCCTAAACATTCTGCAAATATCGTCCATGATTACCTGAACAGAACCCTTCCAGAGAGATGGATACACAGAGGTTCACCTCGGCTGTGGGCTTCCCGTTCACCGGACCTTACTCCTTTACACTTTTTTTTTTTTTTGCATGGGATACATCAAATCTAAAGTGTACACTAGCAAAGTGAATGATCTGCCTGAGTTACGGAATTGTATCAGGGAAACAGCAGGTCGAATTACGATTGACATGTTACAGTCTACATTTTGTTGCACTACTGAAAGATGGCGTATGTGTTTTGAGCTAGATGGAGGTCATGTAGAAGGGCACTAGAATATCTGTAACACTTCAAAATAAATTTTGTTTTTCAGTCACTGTCTTCCTTCATTGAAATGCACAGTGACTTTAGAGATACCCTGTATAATAACTTAACAACACGCACCTAGAGTTTACAACATTAACAGTGTCTGATTCTCTACCTACTAGACACGGAAAATCTTACATTCCACTACGAAGATTGACATCGAGGTCTTGCCGGAAATACACGATTTAAAGATTCGAGAATAGAAGGAAACAATTTAGAAATACGTCCAGGTATATCTCTGAAAACAGCTCGAAAATCAAAACTTCGATAAATATGTTTTTACTTAACTCATGTCACAAAGCTGCCACAAGACGATACTTTACACAAACGTTACATAATTTACATTCTTTGCATAAAACAAAATCTGAATATTTTAGTTATGTCCAACGTAGCATTAACAATTCTGAGTGTATCTAAATGGCAAAGTAAATGTGTATCTTTCATTTTGGGGGAGAATAGTTTATGAAGTTAAGAGACGTCAGAAACTATGGCATCAAACTGTTGATGTCTTTAAACATACGACGTATTTCAAATAGCTTACGATACAAATCGGTTGTTTCTCTTGATATAATGGTTTTCTAACATCTGCTATTCGTTACTCAGTTGTTTTCGCTACGCTAGAGCAAATATTAGTGGAATATGAGTGCTAACAGAAAATTACTCCATTCTACTTGCACCGACTACGAAATATATAATGAAAGTGTTTCTGTAACGGTTCGTTTCAATTTACCTGGGGTAGAAAAATGACATATCCTTACAGTGTTTTCAAGGAGCTGTTCAATAAGGAATAAACACATTTTTTGACAATGCACCTTTACTCATCCTCATAATTTTGATGGACCTTCTCAAAATAGTTTCCCCTGAATGCGATGCACTTGTCCTAGTGTTTCTGTCAGTCTTCAAAGACATGCTGGAAACCATTTTTTAGTGATCCTTCAAAATCGCCTCCGCAGCCTTCACCACTGCTTCAATGATGGGTAATGCCTCCCACGAAGGCGTTTCTTCAGGTTAGGGAATAGAAAAAACTCACGTGGAGCTAAATCCGGACCATAGAGAGGGTGAGGGATGTACTTCACGTTGGTTTTTGCAAGATATTCTGCAACAAAATTGGCAGTATGCGGCCGCGCATTATCGTGGTGCAGCATCCAGCCTGCTTCACGGAAATGTGGTCTTTTGCGTCTGATGTGGACTTGCAATGTTTTCAGGACATCCCTGTAGTATTGTCCAGTTACTGATGTGTGTGCAGGTACAACTTACTGATAAACCATTAGATGAATATCAAGGAATGAGATGACCATAACTTTCCCAACAGAAGCAACCACTTTTTCTTTTTAGGAGTTGCTGATGAAGGAGATTTCCACACTGAGCTTTGCTGTTTGCTCTCACGATCAAAATGACGTAGCCAAGTTTCATCAGCAGTGATTACCTTTGAAATAAATTCCGGATCTTCCTCTAACATCAACTTTAACTACATGTTACCTCCATTGCAGCGGTAGTCGATACTGAACATGTCTAAACTTGCCTGGTTCTCACTGGCGGGAACCAGGAGTACCAACAATGAAACTACTACGGCGTGTTTGTTTCGCATTAGGCTAACAGAATATAATAAGATTGAATTTTAGTGCGAAAAATTATGACCGTAAAAATATATATGATCATTCTTTATTAAACAGCCGTCGTATAAAGTAACAGGATAATGGATAGAAAAAAGGAACCTGCGAATGTAACATTACATTTGTATATGCTTATTTATTTGTTGGGGTGTGCATGTGTGTGAATGTGTCTCTTGTCGCTGAAGGTCATTAAGCAAAAGAGAATTCTCATTAATAATTCATGTTTCGAAGTAATGCAACAATTTGTTTTGTGTTCAAATTCAAAGTAAAAGTAAGAATCTGAATTTTAATGGTCTAAAACGTTTGTGGGCGTGTTCATTTCACGCTTATCTCTTCTATATTGCGGTACTCTGGCATGAGTCTTTTATGTATAAACTATGACAGCACAACAACATATTTTCAGTTACAGATCAAGGTAACACTAATTTGACAGTAAGCTTATTTTATGTGAAAATAATTGTAATGAGCTCTGCATTGGTATTTATTGCTCTCTGTCTTTGTCTGTTGGACGTATAGTTTCTTAAAACTGGAATAAAAGATTTATCTATTTCATTTACCTTTCAGTTTTTTAGAAAATGTTTAAATAGAAGATTTGTATGGTGAATTCTTCCCTCAAAATAAGCAGCAGTTTGTAGATACCAGGCTAGTAACAAATGAAACTTCCCTGGATATCCACAAAAATATGTGTGAAACATTGGGAAAAAATCCGGACTTACTTAACTTTCTCCCAAACAGTCTTACAAGTTTTAAAAGTAGCTGCTTAGCCCACAGGAACCTTTGTGGGTAGAGGCAACCTTGGCCGGAATGGTAGAGGAATCTTTAAGACAATTATAGCAGTTTACATGTTAATATTTTGTACACTTTTGTACACTGAAGTAAACAGCTTCAGCTTTCTGATCATCTTTAAAGGCGTTAATAGGTTGTCTCTTAAGATATCCGCTGGTTCCTCATTTACTTTAGCGTGAGGAAAGAGGAAGGGGTGATAACGTATATGGATCACATGTTTCTGAACTAATGGAATACATCACTGTATGTTACGACAAATGATAAATTATATCTGAAAATAAAACCAAGTTTCTCAAGTCGACTTACCATCAACAATGCAAGGAAAGTTACTTTCCGAATATCTTCTAACCTCTCTCTTTGTGAAAAACAGACAAATTCTTCTCCTTACAGCCTTGAAATATAAGAAAAACTATGAAGAAAGGATAAATACCTTATGAACACATTTTAATGAACTGATGAGTAGAGGAACGAGCCAAAAAAGATAAGAAATCAAGGAAAGTTGAATGGCAGGAACCAGTAAACCTATCATTATGGTGCCACTAAGCCAGGAAATGATAATTTATACAAGGAGCTATAACTGATGTTAGTGGATTAAAATCTTGACAACTGACTCGTATTTCCAAACACATATTTGTTGTATATTTGCAATTAAGCTCAAGGAAGGTCAACAAAACCGGTCTCCTCCATATTAAGAGAATATATAAGGTAATGCAGTCTGACGGGGATTTTGGCGCTGTGGCCCTTTGAAGTTACCCCAGGAGGAAGGGATGAGGCGTAAGGAGCAGTCCCAACATAGGAGGAGGTAGGGTGGTGTCTACTTCAACCGGCAACTTCATCCACAGGAGCCGGTAACGTCTGTGAGACTGATGCGGGAGACAGTGTGTCCATGTAGGATGAAGGTTTAAAAACTGCAAACTCCGTGTCATGTAAATATGTCCATGGCTCAACCATTCAGATGAACGGTGTGAAATGAGAATGGCGGTGAAATAGGAGAGATAATTCGGGGGTTGTAATGAACTTTTTCAGCATTCGCCTGATGTTCTGAGGAAATCCAGGATAAAAAAGATGTGTCAAGAATCTCAGCGACGGGAATCAAACTGTGAGCTACAGCCACTATCCCTGAGCCAACCCGCTCAGTAAAGGGAGGCACAATTTACCTCCCTTTTCTTTTCTAGTGAGATAGGTGGCCATTTCTCAGCTACATATTTTCGTATTGAGTTCATTCCGTCATTTATGCACCGATTCCTTGGTCTCATAGTTATTTCCTAATATATAATCTAAGCAGCTTCATATACAGTGTGATCCATATAAATCTGGACCATTTCAGTAGGCCATAACTTTTGAACCAATAATAGAACACACGTGCAACTCTAGCAGAATGTAATGCACAATTGGGAGATTACATTATATTATTTACATCGCAAAGAAAATGTTGGAATTGTCCTCCACCAGCATCCATACATGTTTGCACTCGTCTCACCATATTCTCTGAAGCTTTACGGGGAGTATCCTCGCCAATGTTACCTATTTCGGCTCCAATGGATTCCTTGAGAACATCAATTGTTTGTGGCCTATTCTTGTGCACTCTAGTTTTTAGATACCTCCACAAAAAGTCCGGTGAAGTTAGGTGCGGAGATCTGGGGTGTCACAGACCTCTTGAGATATTTCGATTATCAAAGAACCTGGTTACAAGTTCCATGTATAAAACGGTTTAGATGTATGGCACGTTGCTCCATCTTGCTGTAAATAACCTACTCTCAATTCGATATCATCTCCCTAAATCTTCATCTGGATCGCTCTATAATATAGAAACACTTAATATATTCAACAAAAAGGATGAAGCGAATAAATAGGAATATTTGTAAATTCCCAGATCACCAAGTTAATACCTTTGAAAAAAAGACATAGTTCTAATTATTAGAAAAATAACCTTGGTTGTTAGTTATAAGGCTAACGGTTCACTGATTTCTAATTTAGCAATTTTTATTAATTTAAATATCTAACATGCTGTGCTAAAAATTAATTACAATATAATTGTAAAGGAAATAGACCAAAATTTATTTCATGAAAGCAATTAAATACATTTACTGTCTCGAAATTACAGGAGATTCATCTACAGAATATTAAATCCCCTTTCAGAGGTTTTGATACTGTTTTGTTACACATAGATCCGCAACATTTAATAAGTAGCAATTAAATATAAACAGCCTTGTGGTTCTTAAGCTTTATTTTCTGAGTTTCACTATGGTCATCTCTTATATAACTTGGAATAAAAAGTCACTGGCTTAAGTAACAGACTTCTAAGTGGGAAAAGCATTAACAAAATCTGGTTAACCTGTATGGTACAGGCAGGGCAAACGGACATGCTAAGTACATTTTCAATAATGAAGGTCTACTGTTTACTGTAGAATCTAAAATATTATTTTAACTGAAGCACTGAACATTCATTTGAATGAAAATTATACAGTCCGGAATAAGATACATCAACAGAAAAAGGTTAATTAGTTAAGGATGCTACAATATCCGTTTGCCCCAACCACTGGAGTAAAATGACACTTTGTTGGGGGCAAACGGACACCAACAATTTTAGTCCCTGTTCATCACTCACACAATTGTGGCACATGAAATATGGATCATTTCAAGCCTCTAAACCCTTAACGTGGTACCGTTTTGCACAACTGAGGCACTGAAGCCGATCCTCCTTGTAGCACTTTTGGCTTATATTGCATATACCTTCTGAAGCATAGGCAAGCTTCTTCTTAGCTCCAGCGTTCCGGACTTTAGGTGCTACCAACTTTTCCTTTTCATCACGGGCAGTCTTCCTCATTTTCAGATGATTTGTAAGCTCTGGGCTTGTAATAACTTCAGACATCCTCGATTTCCTTTTAGTTCCTGGCTTACCTTTAATTTCCACAGTAGTTATTGGAGGAGCACTTATCTGCTCGAAGCTTGCCGAAGATGTAGATGCTGGAGTCTGGCCTGCTGGTGTTGATGAACTGCAAACTTCGCAATTGTTCCCAGTATCTGGGATTGCATCTTGAGGAATGTCCGACGGTACCTGGTTCAGAGCTTCAAGAATATCATTTTCAATATCAGAATCTGGATTTTATTGTTGTTTACTCTGTAAATGAACTTGTTCCGGACAAAACACATGGCTTGGAAGACTGTTGGGATTGAAGGGATAGATTTCGCAGCTCCTGAATCCGCTGATACCAATCCCAACCATTGCTGAGCGATTCCAGGCCTCTGCAAAAATTCCTCCAAATGCAACCCTGTTTATACCTTTTCCAGGGTACCTCCTGACAAAAAGTCTGCAGAAATCGTTAAAGAATGTCTTTAAAGGAGTAAAGAATAATACAGGGAGAGACTGCAGTTTATAGGTACTGTGAGGCGTCAAGCAAAGGAGAACAATATCGTGAGCCAGTGCCTTTTCTAGCATTGGAGGATGAGAACAATGTGACCCATGTCCATCCAAAATTAGCATCACAGTTCCACTAGGTTTCAGGGAGAAAAGGTGGTCCAGAAATGGTGAAAATTGTTCCCACGTCATGTAGCCACTTTCTGGTAGGATAATTTTAGATTCTGGAGGCATACCAATCTCAAAATTCTCATGGTATCTCCGACCATTCATTACTATAAAGGGAGGCATATATTGCCCACTTGTTGAGTGACGTCACACTGATGGTTTCACCCTTTTCACAGTTTTTCTGACTTACTACATCTTTCTTATCGAGCTGTGATGTCACTTTTTTGGTTTGTAAATCAGCTGCAGCCCTATTCCACCACAATTAAATTTACCAAATTTTCGCTCTTTGTAATATACCCTAGATTTTTTTCATCTCCTTAAGCTTTGTCAGTTATGTAATACACAATACAAATTAAAAGGATGTTATAGGCCCTTGCTGAAAATTTTAGGTAAGCCTTTAATTTATCATACCAATATCTTATTCAAATATTATTATAAAGGGAACTTTAATTTCAATTATAAAAACTGATACGTTAGCAGCATAGGAACATCAGTATCCGACAATTTTAGAAATTTGATGGTAATGACCGAAAAATTGCATCTGACTCATATTGTCTGATTTGTGCATATCGACTCCTAAGAGGTTTGATATTTGCTTGTCTGTTGTACTTTCCTACTTCTACCTTATACTTAAGGAAATACATAATAAATACATTTATATGAATATTTATCTCGATTAATAATGAAAAGAAGATGAACTTTCAAAAATATATTGTATAAGAGTGTAGTGTAATTTTCAATGTCTTGTGATACTAGTTATAACTATTTTTGAAGAATTAATTTTGAATGAGGAATTCACAATTTATTAACAGGAAATTCTAGATATGTATTCTAGATATGAAATGAAACGAAATGAAGAGCTTGTAAATCCATTGAAGTCAAATGCCTCCTGCTTGGCAGCGAGCAACAATTAGGAAGCTCTCTAGGGTTGCTATTCCTAAGAGCCTTGTACAGTTGGCGTACTTTTGTGTCCTCAGCATTGTCACTGCTTACTTCACACACATTGCCTTAAACCTCTATGTTATTGCAGCCAAAACATCATATATGCTTTTGAGAAAACCAAAATCTAGAAAAGCTGGACAATTAGAGGTGTTTCTTGAAAATATTTGTGTCAGATCTTTGGACTAATCCGAATTTAAATACAAATTTAGGTATTGATTGGAAATTAATTTTTCAGTTACATAGATAGATATACAAAATTAACAACGGTAAATGTACACACACAGATAACATATCCAAAGGACTCGAAACATGTATTTCTGCAAAAACCTCATTGAATTTGTGGGTATAATGTAACAGTCACCCTGATTGCTCAGTAATGTGGTAGAAAAAATTCTAGACGAGAGATGGGAGGTCTGTGGTTCAAATCCAGTCATGATCATTCTCGCTGACTGAGGCATTTTCCAAAATTTCTTCAGTCTGTGTAATTGACAAATGCCGGGGAAAACCTTAAACTTAGGCCTGGAATATTTTCCAGTTTTTCTCCCAATACTCTTTTCCCTAGTTATTATTTCACTTCATGTAATATCGGAATGAGACAGTGACGTATGCAGTAAGAACGGGCGTAAACAGACTCAGGCGTGTACACCACACATATACACACACTCACACACCATACCACACCACACCACACACAAGTATACACACACTTTTGTCACGAGGTCTACCCGAAAATCCGTAGACTCCGTCCTCTGTTACCCGGGAGCAATGGAAAACTCCGGGGCTCTTTCCATGGGGCAATACCGTGAGTATAAACCCCCCTCCCCCATCGACAACAACGTCAAGATGGGATGGAAGTGGATACATCACTTACGCGCGCCAACCCCGCAGGGAAGACTACCGAATAACCTCGGTAGGGCCACCTGCATTTCTAGCACACCTTGTACTAGCTCTGCAGGCTAGTACCCGGGACCTTTTACGCAACCCTCTGTTCCCTCTGGGCTGCCGAAGCCTGGCCGGAGGTACCCGATTTCCCGCAGGAACATACTGCCCCCTCAAGTCCCACCCAACCCGAACAACTCCCATTCAGTGAGGGGCTCGAATCTTCAGCCCGAGGTTCCTCTGGTAACCTCAGAGGTGCCACGAGTGCTAAGAGTCCGCAGCACTCGCAGCACAGCAGCCGAAGGGGACGGATTCCCTTCCCTACGGATAAGCATGCACACAGCTGAAAGTAATATTAAGTATAAAGGAAAACGTTTCTTTCTTCAATTTTAAATTAAAGGATTCTTTAAAGACACTTAGTTTTTAAGGCGATTATACCAGGCTGTCATTCAAAAATAAAAAAAAAGATTACGAAGAGGTGTGGGTTTTAGAATCAATGTCTTAAACAAAAATGCTTTGGGTCGGGCTGTTCTAGTCTAGTTATGCCTCAGTTACTTTTTGACCGTCTTTCAGCCTCTAAATGTGCTGATTAGAATTTGGTGACTCTCCAAGAGCGAACTGACCATGCTTTTATTATGCCCGTTTTAGGTGTTAGGCAATGAAGCACTAGACCGGTTCGTTATTTTGGGAAGTTCTGCTGTAAAAGGTCATTTATCTTCACCAAAATCAAATACTAAGGAATAAGCTCATCGAGTTGAAATTAACTTGTTTCACGTCGCATAATCAGTTCTTACTGAAAGATAAACAGCTCAACTTCTTATTAGTTCAAATGAATAAAAGATCGTTCTTATATTCTCTACTGCTTACGCATGGTAACTAGGGGATCTATAGGTTTCAGCTAAAATTCTGATATTGAGTATTCCTTGGAAATCCTTTTCTTTTCTTTTCCTTTTTGTTATTAGTACTCTGGAATCCAAGTACTGTATTTCTATAAGAAAAGGTGAATATAAGTGAACAACAAAATATATTGTGAGTGGTAACGGGATCGATACCTGGCGACTAGCTTTTGGGTTCCAGGTATCTAATCTAATGTACCTATCCAGATATCAATGTCTTCTAACGGCTTGGGTAAGATAGGTATCGAACATGCGTTAATCGCTTCCATCTACTACCATCTTTTTGGCTCCAATGTCGGAAACGACATGAAAAGGTATTCTGTATTAATTTTTATTATAAAAATGTGAAAATTGCCTGTTTGAATTGCTCTTCTCGTTATTCTTGTTTTAGGTACAACCGCTTCTTAAGATTTTATTATTAGAATTCCTTAGGTAGGTTTGCAGGACACGCAAGTTAGTATTTCCGCCGCCGTATGGGAGATATGTTAGGAGATGTAGCAGTTTTAGCTCCGCCCCTGTTGTTTAGTAATTTTACGTCCTCCAACGTTAAATCATATTGGCAATGAATGAAATGGGTGAAATGATGCTCAAATGTGTCTAGGGTCCATGGAGCTTAGAGTTACCTGACATTCGTCTTTCAGGATAAGGGAAAACTACGGGAAAAGATCCTTATGCAGGTAACTCACCCTGATTGAGATTCTAAATTCGGGACTCTTGAACGTGAGGCAGACACGCTACCATCTACGCTACCGAGGTGGGCAGCTCCGCCCTCGTTGGAGTGAAGAAAAAGCTCGTCCTTTCCAGGCGGTTCATCAGCTGTCGTCACGAAGACGTAATGAAGCCGGAACGAACCGTATTATTACTACCCAAGTACCGTTCGACACTGTTCCAGAACAAAATTCGAGAACTGTGACGATCTCCCACACTTCGCCGTTGCGAAGCCTAGCAGGCAGTATGAAAGGGTAGAGCCAGACTGAAAAATTCAATGCCTTAGCCAGGATTTGAACCACAGATATCCTGTTTTCCGTCCAGCCACTCTAAACCATTGAGCTACTATGGCCAACGTGCCAACATGACATTAAATTCTCCAACTGACTCGTGTTTCTCCCGGGAAACCACTAGGAGTTCTCATTAACACATGAGACAACTCTTTAATGGTGACTTACTATGCTGTAAGTACTTTAAGGCCGGGCATTATAGTTCGGACCACTATTAGGTACAATTAATGGAAATTAATTGTTCTTTCACACTGGCCGTGTGTAGGACGCACTATGAAAGGGTATGGCCAGAACGAAAAATGCAATGCTATAGATGGGATTTGAACCACGTATCTTCTGGTTTCCGCCCAGTCTGCTCTACCCTTTCATAATGTGTCCTACTCACGGCCAGTGTGAAAGAACAATTACTTCCTATTAATTGTACCTAATAGTGGTCCACACTACAAAGTCGGGCCTTAAAGTGCTTACAACATATTAAGTCGCCATTAAGGTAGTTGTCTCATGTGTTAATGAGAACTCCTAGTGGTTTACCAGGAAAAGCACGAGTCAGTTGGAGAATTTAACGTCATGTTGGCACGCAGGCCATAGTAGCTCAATGGCTTAGAGCGGCTGGACGGAAACAAGAAGATCCGTGGTTCAAATTCAGGCTATGGCATTGAATTTTTCAGTCTGGCTCTACCCTTTCATGGTGCGTCTTACACACGGCTGATGTGAAAGAACAATTGCTTTCTAGTAGGCAGTGTTTACATTTTTACCATTTTGAGATTACTTCAAGTTTCGAATGTGGCTCCCTGGTAAGAAGTCGGCGAGTGAAGCCTTTTCTGCGTCGGTCTATCTTTAGAGCTGTGTAAGTCGACAGAGCAGTGCAGCGAAGCGTAATACGTTCCAAGCTCTCTAGTGAGGAGTTGGCAGACAGTGGAGTCGTGCAATGAAGTAATTCAAGAGCTCAGTGAGTCAAGTTCCGCAGTGAGTAGTGGTGACCAGTGTGAATCTCCAGTGAAGCAGTTCTAGAGCAAATAAGGAGTTGTGTTGAATCAGCGTACAGCTGCACGTGAGAGGTAAACCGTTATGTATGCAAGTAGACTCGAACTAAAGAGACATAAAGAGGCGTGTTGAAGCTTAGTGTTTGTGTTAGAAGGAAGCAGACTGTACATTAACATTGCACTAACTATTTTAGTGGCAAATAAAGATGTTGTAGCCCTTTGTGTTCTTGTCACAATGTAAAGCGACTAGAAAAATATTACATTTAAAGAATAGTTTGTGAATACGGAAAGTGATAGGACCGCAACACTTTCGAGTTTTCTAAAGCTTTAAAAATATAAAAATGAGTCAGAGTTTCCGCGTTAGAGTTTGAAGGAGATTTAAGATTATCTCATTAGAAATAATGTCTATCACAAAATAATTAAATTAAATATATGGTCCCACATCAAATGCTGATCTTTATCGTTTTTACTATATCCTGTGCCAAGTTTTATAAGTAATAAATGCAAGACATTTATGCAGATGACAGATAGGTAATATATGTCATGTTCTATCTCATATTTGTAGAAAAGCGGCTAGGAAAGATGAAACACGTGGTAACCGTCCAGTTGCTGCTGCAGTTGAGTGAACGATCTTACTTGACGATTATATGATCTGCCTCGCCACAGAATGTGTTTCACCTTCATTTTGGGGGAAAAAATATTTTATATGCACTATTTAAAATTCTAACCCTAAGGTCGTTCCTCCAAGCATTTGCAGCGGAAATTGTAATCTTTAATGAAAGTAACTCGAGTCAATATGCAAACAACTTTGGTAATAACAGTTGTTTATAAAGTTTGTATCCCGTTTATTTAAAAAACTAGTGTTTACAATTAATTTCAGTACTTGGTTCTCACTGAGATTCGAATTTGGGTGGTCCTGGGTTCGAATTCCATGTTATATCTAATTTAATCATGGGATTTCATGGTTCTCTGCTGCCGGTAGATCAGTGTTGGAGTGTTTTCAATCATTTTCCTTTCATTTTGTTTGTTTCTTATGTTCCAGGTATGCTACTTTGTAAGTTTCGTAGCGTATATTGATGCTGGGTAAATGGCGCAGATGTTTGCTTGAAGGAAAGGATTAAAGAAAACTACTAGTCAATTGATCATTGATACGAAGTGCATTCAAGTGATAACACCTCCTATCTGTTTTCAGGACTGGGACCAGATAGGGGCTTCTGGTTTCTTTTTAAAATACAAGTGGATTCTTTGTGAATGCGTGACAGAGATGGTACCGCTGCACAGTGCATAGAACTCTAGTGGCAGTGACGAGAGCTAGGACTGTTTTTGATACTTATAATGGCGACGTTTTCATTGCAAGAACAGCCTGGAATCATTCGTTTTCTCCATTTTCGTGGTGTGGCCGCTATTCAAATTCATTGCCAGTTGAGTGAGGCATGTAGTGATGGTACTATGGATGTCTTTAATGTGCGTTACTGGGTGCGATAGTTCAGTGAAGGCAGAAAAGTTTTCGCATTTTCAGATCTTCATGCAGGTTTGTGCGCACAAATCCCACGGAAATGCCAATTTTGGAGGCGATGTCTGCAACGCTCAATCGACGATCCTCCAAAACAACGTTCTCCACTCGCTGGATCATGTCGTCAGACCGGCTGGCACGAGGCCGTGACTGTCTTGGTTTGTTGTCACACGATGTTCTGCCGTCATTTCTATGCACTGTACAGTACTGCCATCTCTGCCACGAATTCACAAAGAGTCCTCGGGTATTAAAGAAAACAAAACAGAAGTACCTATCCAGTCCTAGGCCTGAAAAAAGAGGAGGTAACTTGAACGCACCTCGTAGTTCGCTCTAGGCAGCTCCAGTATGAGTCCTCGAGTCTGGAACTATTAACTTCTCTGTGGACGGTTTGCATGTGGTCTACAATTTCCTATTTGCTATTTTACTTCATCCCCTTCTCCTGGGAGTAGTAACCACTGCTCCTACACTTGCGAGTATATTATATCTATAAACCACAGAGTGTGTAAACTGTTTGTGTAACCAGAGTGCACAACAGAGTACATATCCGTTGTATAAGCTATAACAAATTATCCTCCATGGTCTAGTGATTCCAAGCTAATTTCCGTTTTTTATGCTATGGGCTGTAACCTGGTGGACAGTGATGGATTCTTTTTGGACTTAGGTGTCCTTGATGTGGAAGGAAAATAAACCCGTTATAATCCATGTAATGTTTATTTGCTCATAAAAGAACCTTATTCATCTAAAGCAACGGTCACCAAGAGGATCGATTTTGTGCTAGAGCAAATGACGTAGCACTGTGCACTGCCGCAATTGCCGTGCGACTTCAGCTTGAGACAAGACGTGGAATTCAACAGCAGTGTTGTCTCGTCTGTTGCGGTTTGTTTTCGTAAACATAATGTCCGCTGGAGAATGTAATGTGACACGTAGGACATCTACTCCTACATTTATGCCTTCATGGGAACAGTGTTTCTTATCCGAGCACTCAAAATGAAACTATCCTTATGGGAAAGGCAGTTAACCTCAAATAACTTGCTACATTTTCCGAAGCTCTCAACAGTTCAGCAGTTTGTTCAGGTCATGGAATTGCAAGAATATGTTCAAATATTAAGAGAGCTGAACCAAGAATTTCAGAAAAGGTTCCAAGAGGTGTTTCAATTAGAGCCAATTTTCCAAATATTTGCTGAGCCTTACTCTACAGATATTGATAATGTTCCATCTGAATTGCAACTTGAACTTAGCGATTTGCAGTGCAATCGTCGAATGCAAAATAAAATCCAAAATAGAATTATATTGAGTGTTTTCTATTCACATTTTCCAAGAACTACCTTTCCTCGACTACATAGAAATGCCGCTCGTTTTCTGAGTATGTTCGGATCCATATATATGGGTACAATTTTATTTCACCAATGAAAAAAGCGCTGCAGAATTCAACTGTCGGATCAGAACTTAAAATGTCAACTTAGACTAGCTGCTGCACAAACATTGATACCTAATTTTGAAAAACTGGTGCGTCAAAAGAGACGACAAAAATCCAGAGAACTAGTTTCCACTTCTGAGTAATATATTGCGCTTATTGCTTTTCTTGGAGCTGAATACTTCTATATTGTAAGTAGATTGTCGATTATTTTCATTTTGTTTAAACTATCAATTTATTGTTCACTTGTTTTTATTTTATTAAAATAAAGGTAAATAGTTGGATAATGAGAGAAACAATTAAAGCAATTTATATAACAATTATATCCTTCATATAAAAATTCGATTATTATTGTTGCACAGTCAATTGTGTATTTAAATTGCAAGATCGGCATTCCGCCACTGCTCTGAAGGCTACGGAGTGCACGGTAGACTATTGCGACGTGCAACGGGTAAACTTGCACTGTGCATTGAGATGGTGGCCACTGCTTTAAAGAGAAGTCTCATGGACAAAACTGTGATAGCTCCGTCTTCCAGCCCGTGGTGCTGTATATGGGCGGTGGACCAATCATCTGCCATTGAGCGTGTCAAGTGGTGCAATTAGTGACCTTCGAAATGCACTCGACTACTGTACGTCGTGATCGTAGTGATCGTTTTGTATAAGTGACCTGAAAAAGAGGGGTTGATTTTCAAGATGCTGCATTTCCAAAAACTTTGACAAGCATATTTATGCTGTTAACCTTCTGCAAACAAAACTGCACGAATGTTGTTTTGCAGTGCTGGTTTAAGGTTATGTATTTCATTAATTTCAATCTGAAACGGTACTCTCTTCCTCGAGTTGATTAATTAACTGTTAAGGAATATATGGAAGATTAATTGAATGTTAAAGGAATATATACATGTATTGAAACAAATATCTTGTGTGCATTGTCAAGTTTGTTGCGAACTCTGAATCGGCAGGACTTTTCTTCTCTAGGAAGGCCGATCAACCATAAATTTTAAGGGTCGCACCTGGTGTTTATTTTCAAACATAGTTTTGACAGGAAGGGGACATCTTAGGTGGTCTAAAGTGAGGTTCTCATAAATGGGACTCCATATGCGTTCTTCCGACCAACTAATTAAAAATAATAAACTGAAGGGCAAAGCGAAGTGTCATATGACATATCTGGGAACAAATACATATCTAAAGTTCAGTCGGTGGTTGAGAGTCGAGCTAGACCGTCGTGCGACAGCACCCGGACAGAAATCGCGTTCATTAAAGCAGTTGGTGGCTAAGACCCAGTCCAAACCGTCGTTGAAATCACAGGGACAGATATCGTGTTCATTAAGGTTATTTGGCTACTGTAGGCCAAACTGAACGGACGAGTAAACTAAAGAAACCGCGTTCAATTAAAGGTGGTTAGTAGCTGGGTGCCAATCCGATGTGTCGTCTTATAGACTCGGGGGTACAACCACGCCAGCGCGAAGCCTACCATTCAGAGTTCGTCTAATTAACATGTATTTCGAGAGTAATTGAAATACAACCGATTGTAATAAGAGAATTAAGCTGTGTTTCTTTCCAAGTACCCTAATTGATCCAACCCAAAATGCCCTGAATCAATAGAGCCTTGCCACAGATCCTATATTCCTGAATGTTAGGATAACACCGAGAGTAGCCGAGGACATCGATATTTTCAAATTATCACTGGCGAGGCTAACGACACAAGGAGTCAAACCCCTGCCACATAATGGAGCCGAAATGAGGGGCAACTCAACACACCTCATGCAACAAATTGCAGTTATATTTTTAGGTATTTTTTTATTTCATTCTGTCAGTATGGACTCCCTCTCTAAAGCTGCTAAAGAAGTGATCTAAAGTGCTAAGTAACGCATTTATGAGTAAATGGAAACGGATTAGTAGTTTTCAATTAAATCAAAAGACAGTGTCCAGCATAAAGTTTCAAAGTTCAGAAATTATTGCAAACGATAACACTTCATGTTTAGGTATTCGTAAATATTTATATATTTTATGTACATAATATTGTTAGTAGTGCGATAAATATGTAAATAGTGCCGATTATTTTGAGTGAACTCAGTAACAGCTACAATGTAAACAGTTATAAGAGGTTTGCAAATACGTCGCTACACACGGATAGAGTTTTGTCTTACGTTTTTGTAGCACAGTAATTTAATTACCAGTAGTTTCTATATTTTTTAATTTCGTGAAATTTTAACCGCAGACTAAAAGACAATACAATTCGAAAGCTATTAAAGAATTTTTAATTTCTGTGAATATTAATAAATGAATTAGCATTGCGGTTTGCAAGATTTTCGGAAAATACACGCGAAGGAACAGGATTGGTTTTAGCTTACTTTAAATCTGAGACTATAGACTATCACATTGGCCTGTCATTTTGAGAGGAAGATGTCTGATAGTACTGTAAGAACGACTACAATAAAACGCGGCTGAAGTTCAAACCTTTGAACCAATAAGTAAGCACCCAAAGCTAGAAGAAAGCAAACATCCAATGGACAGAGAAGTGTTTCGGCTCACAGTAAGGAAACCAAAGACTTAATTTTTAGTGCTCAAGGAGACATTTTAAGTTTGCTATAGTTTGAGTCACACAGGCTGTATAAGAATGTAGTACTCAAAGTTACGTGACTTTTAGAAGCGAAATGCAGTAATAGAGATAGCGTTAATTATTTGCGAAGTAACTGTAGTAAATTAATGAATTATGCGTACGAGTTACCTCATTTTTTCGACGAATCACCAGCTGCGAATCTGTAATACAATACCAAGCAGGAGACATCGGTTAACTAAACAGCGGTAGCTTAGCAGATATTAACAGAGAAGCACGAGCCGACGTGACAGTTACTGACGTGTCGGGAGCTATCAGAACGAGAACTATTTCCCCTGAGAGGCCAGTTTCGTAACATTCCGGCACTGTTGTAAAACCATGGAACATTAAGCAATTAGAACTCATAACCTTGCAGGGTGATAGCGGTGTTAAAAGTAAAACACTCGCGTGTGTAAATTGTTGTACATCTGGCCACGTTTATTTTTCCTCTTCTCGTCATTTGCACTTCGACGACAGCCTTGACATCACTGAATAACACGACACGTAAGGCCAGAGCTTGGACGTCCAAACATGGTCCAGGATCAAGGCAGAAGAGCTCATCTTTGAGGCGAATAGCTCAAGGAAAGTATGACATACAACGATTCGAAGTTAATGGAAAAGCCCTTCCAAACACCTGTCTAGGATTTCACGGACGACGTGCGCCAAACGTAACGTTACATGAAAAGATCCAAAATTGATTGCATAAGGAACCTATTGCTAGTACATCACTGTAATTAAGGAATTGTATCAAACTTAAGGGGTGTGTGAAGGCGTATATTTGTTAAATCTGTATCTGTCATTAATAAAAGTTATATTTCTGTCTTATATTATTGTGTTCTCCTCTGCCAGTTGTATATTTTCGTAGTTTAAGATTCCCCACAGGACACATCCATCATTTTATTTTTGAAATTATGGCAACTCTGTTTTTTATTTACATAGAATCGCTTTAACAACTAGGTGATACCGCGAATATTTTGTATAGGGGAGATACGCCCAGTACCGCACAGTGCCACTACCACATGGTGTCAGTATCTCGTAGTTGCCGATAGATAGTAGAAGCTCATGGTGTGTGCTTAGACAAACAACTACCTTTATTACCAACGGAAAGTTTTTTTCCCTCCTCTTTGGCCGTTGAATCATAAATCATTATTCGGAGAAGTCGCATAATTGTGCTGTTAATAAGTTGCTGACATTGCTGCTGCCTTGTTCGGTGAACAGCTAATTAAGTATTTATGCTCATATTATTTGGTATTAAGTAGACTACACAAACACAAAACACAGTGTCGGTTTAAAAGAATCTTGCCGTGCTATGACGTTATATATACGTACGTGTGTGTTGCTCAGTACTGTACGTTAGCAATTTTTCCAGTACCGTACGCGAAGTATATTTTTATTCCCTGAAATTTCACTGATATTAGCTTAATTTTTGGTTATAGGCATTCCTGTCAACATGAAGGCCAAAAAGAAAGGAAAATGGTTAGAGTAAATTATGAAACGAGCATTAGAGAATGTGATAGAAGGATCATTGAGCCTAGGAGTAGCAATATATATTGCTGAAACATTAACATCGACTCTGTATATGTTGATGTTGCAGGAAAAGGCACAAAAACAGAAGAACAAACCAATAGCAAAGGGAGGCAAGACTAACATTAATAAAACTATAAATAGAGAACCTATCTCTAACTCTGTGCCAACAGAAACTGGAAGTAGTGAAGAGCCTTAGAAGACTAAAAGAAAATTGAATTTTGGAACCAAAACCAGTGTCGATTGAAGTGTTCTTACAAAGTGTATCATTTGCTTTGAAATCACCGACGAGTCTTGGGTTCATTGTGTATCCTGCAAGGATTAGCCACATATTGAATGTACAGGGCACGATAACATTGCAATTTATATATGTGATTGCTGTGTTTAAAAAATGTTTCATTAGTTCTAATACATTGCTATTTTGTTGTGCTAACCTCTAGAGAACGTTTTGAAAAATACATTATCATGTTAATGTGTTCTGTTTTTATCTCAAAAATACAATAATGTCACCCAATTATCGAAAAGCACAACCAACGACAGCTGAGTAAGGGGCCAGAGGCAGCCAAGCCACACCCTCCCATTAGTCTCTGTCACTAACTGAGGGGATGATTAGGGAAATGTCACTTGTCGCTGGCGGCCTCTTCCCCCCCCCCTTCCACTGCCACCTGGAAACTTCGCGGTGATTCACGGAAACTAGAGGCTTCGAGAAAGCGGCGATATTCCTATAAAAAGGGCTGCATTGAGTGAATTGAGTGGGTCAGTGCTTGACGAGCTAGTGAACGGACGAGAAGACTGTGTTCGTGCATCCGAACTGTAACGGACGAACTGGTGAATTGTAATTGTGTGCATTACGTAATTCTGTGTAATTGGCAAGTGTTCAACTGTAAGTCAGTGGAAATAAAGAACATTGTTGAGTTTGTGTAATTGGACTTTTCATTTCACGAACCCACAAAGTCACAATAATTATGATAAGAGTAATTATCTTGTGATTTATTATGCAGTTCCTCTTCCTCTATTTATAAATATGTATTTATTTAAGTCTGTCCGGTACTGGGAAACACTTTTTGAGATGCGCAGTTATCACTAATATTTACTTTAGTTTTTAACAGTCAACTTGACTCGCGTTCACGAATGTTCATTACTAATTCTGTTTCTGTATGTTATTAGCTTCATGATAATAGTAACACGCTACCCGTTCTCCACTGCATTTTCTTTAAATTTTGAAAAAAAAATAGGTGTGCGGTACTGGGCGCATCTCCCCTAATACAGTGGTATACGTAAATTTGTTACAATTATTTAAACTTAATCGTGAGAATAATACTAAATAACAAATCAATATGACAAGGATAAATCATAAGGATAAAGATCTGAATATCAATTAGTAGAATAGTAATATTTAGACAGTCAATTTGTTGCATAATAACTTATGCATATTCTAAATTGGTATCCTTAGTATTAGATTTTCGTATGCAAGTTTGTAAGCGTTTGTAGTTGGATGGCGTGTTCAGAATGGTGGATAAGTCTCCAGTGATATGGTGAAGCTGTCGTGAAGCATTCTGTGAGCATATGGTTTACTGCGAGGCGGGTGTTGCGGACTTCACATTCCGGTGGCTGGCCTTTGCTAAGGAGGTGTATGCCCAAGACAAGAAGGCAAGTCTTAGGAATGTGTAACATAATAACTTTTTGCTTCCCGCACGGTGTATGTACTTGGCAGTCCAGCTGTCGTGCAAGATCCGAGTCGGAGAAGTCCTCATCTGCGTTGCTGTCACTACTGCTCTCTGCATCTTCGACACTGACTCCACACCTCCTACTGATATAGTAAAAGTGTCTAATTCACCTTCCACCCATCCTTTTGCCTGAACTTATCCTCCAGTTTCTTAACGTGCGTAACATAACCCTACCAATCAGCTGTTGTAATAGACTTCACTGCACTTTCACACACCTGCTGTAGATTTCTTAAATATAGATCACCGGTTACATTATGCTCTCTTACATATCGCTTTATTGCTGCCCATGCCAATGCTATAGCGTTCAACTCGCACATATAAGGAGATAAATGCCCATGCATTTCTATTATTCTGCCGATATGGTATATCTTTTCCTTCGGCTTATGTATTTGAATTATATCAAACAAGTCGGTCTTTCGCATTGCTGCATAACACGAAATATTATTGTTCTCCAACCATTGCACTATTTCTTGCTTAACAGAATATTTCAATGGACGCTTATTTTCTTGTACGCTGTGGTATGAAGCATTATCAAGCGCGATGACACTATTGCAGAGTATATTAGGTAAAGGTTTCTCCTGCAACCATTTCTGGAAATTTCCTCCATTAATTTGGCCATGATAATCGCCGCTAGCAAGTCCAGCTTTGAGTATCAAAGAAGCTCCGGGTATGGAACCTTCGTTGCTGCCTGCATTTACAAGAATCAGACGGTTCGAAGAGCTGGTGTTTGTCGTTATCCCCTCTGCCAGCATTCCCCAATGTCAAATTATTGTTCACCCAGGACTCATCAATGATGTATCCACTTATAGTTCTTAGGTATTTAGCTCTCCAGTTAACTATATCTGGACGTTCAATAAGTAATTTTCTCTTGCTTCCACAGCGTTTACATTTGAAACCTATATCGGACAGTAGCTTCCACAGAGTTTCTGTTCCCCTAGGGAAATTTATTTTTTCCCTAATTGCTGCAAGTAGCTTGGGTACAGTGGGCACTTGTTTTTCTAAGCAAATAAAAGTCTCGAATTGCGTTTTTAATTACTGTTCTATCAAAGCCATCACAATGAAATTTACATTCCTCAGCCCTTGGTCTCCTTTTCCCCGGAGTACGAAATGATTTTTCACCAGCTTTAATACCTTCTCTTCTTCTTATTATTACAGCATGTTCCGATATCCCACAATAATTTACCACATGTAAATTTCTTTGTGATAATAAACATTTCAGTTGTCCTGATTTAGCTTCTTCCTCACATACCTCTATCACTTTTCTAATTACCTCCCTTGCTTCATTGTGCCTACTTTGTCCCTTCTTTCGAACTACAGCTATATGCAAACTTTAAGCTAAATATAAAATTAATAAAATATGATTATATAACTAGTACCGTTGCGCGTGATGGCAGCGAGAGCCCAATAACGCGTAATACTAAGGAAAAAAAAGTATTTTATCTATCCCTTATGCAAAGCGTATAAGATCAGATCCACTTCCAGAGCAGATAAACAGTTCAAGCTCCTCTCCCTCTTCATATCCCTCTAGCCTTCTTGTCGTGGGCATACAGTATGAGTGGGTTAACATTGTATATCCAATGCGGAGACGTGAGATATTCACCTGCTCCTTCCTGCTAAGAGAGTAGACAGGGGAAGAGCTAGTGTCTCCTTTCCTTATCATATTTAACTTTCTGGAGGCGATTGATTCCAGATCTGTTTCAATATTGTTATTATTACACTGGAGAAATATTTTGTTATATCCTGATAAGTTACTGTTCTCAGTCTGCTAGTTCACTTGCTTCTTTAGCAGCTTTGTCCGCTTCTTCATTGACCTTAATGCGGCAGTGTGAAGGGATCCATATGAAAGTAACAATTTTCTTTTTATTTAGAGTAACGGTTTTGCTTCACTAGGCAGTATGCTAATAGCGGTTTATAAATCTATGTCCTTTGTTATTTAAATATAAGGCTGTAAATTAAAAGTGGTATTAATAACGACACGCTAATTCTATATTGCATGTAGGTTGTGCACTTAAAGTGACATGTTATTAATATCTGTTCAGTAGTCATTGGGCTTAATTTAATGTTAAATTGCATTCGTTTTACTTTTAACGTAAGGTATTTGTATATAAAACAGCAACTGATTTTCACGTCTCATTACACCACAACAGTATTTTGCTGAAGAGAAATCAAAATATTTGACTGGACATATGGCCAATATTTAAGTTGTATCATCAAACCAATAGTTCTATTACGCTTAACAGAGTACACTTTTTATGTTTACTATTACCATTTAGTATATTAAGATTTTAGAGTTAGATTAGCTTTGATTTTTGAGTGCTTGTATGCAAGAACGTGTTTTAGAATGTTGATTGTACAGATACATGCAGATAATATCAGAAACTGTGTATAACAATAAAGCTCACAGCAACAGGATATTTTAAAACATAAAAAAGCTGTAGAATCTCCAAGCCTGAGCGGAAAAGTGTTTGCGGCGCAGAAAACCAGCCATTATAAGGTTGTAAACTGATATAGTGATAAGTTCACAACAGATGTCAAGCATAAAATGTGTATAGCAATAAACATGAACAGGACATATATCTGATGAGCCTAATTGGACGACAAGATGTTACCTACCAGTGAACCATAAAAATAGTTGCATCCTCCTTCAGGTATTGTGCCATTTATGATTCCACTCGTTTAAGGATATGTCGTAAAACCTTTCTTAGTTTACGATACATCCTGCAAGAAGCAAAGTATCTTTTATCCAAACCAATAAGAGATAATTATATATAGATGTGAAAGACAAACATGGGATTCACAATAAAATCTGTAATGAGGCTCTTGTGAGATTGAAACATCCACAAAGGAAAACATCTCATTCATATACAACTGCAGAATATGTAGAACTTAGTTTATGTTTTAAAGCTGTATATTATATTCTTATTTGAAGCATCTACTACTGAAAACGTAGTAAATTATTAATATTTCTTGAGCAATTTTGAAGATAACTGCAGGCCTAGATTTGGAGGGGGAAGCTACATGCACACAAAAGGCGAAGATTTAAATAGTGAACTAAAATCTATAGCAGTCAAACATACTACCGAGGGAAGTAAAGTTACAGACCTGCTAGTATACCAGAGAAAAGCCAATGTCCATTCTCTAAGTTATCTGGACATGTTACTGAATTATGTAACAATGGGAATGTAGTGCAGCAGTACTTGATTTCATCTAGGATCTGCCTTTGCCTGCCTCATACAAGGGCTGTTCAATAACGAATGATCACAATTTTTTTTGACAATGTACCTATATTCATCATCATAAATTTGATGGTCCTTCTCAAAATAGTCTTCCCTGAATGGAGTGCACTTGTCCCAGCGTTTCTGCCAGTCTTCAAAGACGTGCTGGAAGCCACTTTTTGGGATATCCTTCAAAATCGCCTCCGCAGCCTCCACCACTGCTTCTGATGATGGATAATGCCTCCCACGAAGGCGTTTCTTCAAATTAGGGAGTAGAACAAAGTCACATGGGACTAAATCCGGACTGTATTGAGGGTGAGGGATGCACTTCACGTTGATTTTTGCAAGATATTCAGCAACGTTGGCAATATACAGCCGCGCATTATCGTGGTGCAGCATCCAGACTACTTCATTGAAATGTGGTCTTTTGCGCCTGATATAGACTAGCAACATTTTCAGAACATTCCTGTAGTATTGTCCAGTTACTGATATGTGTGCAGGTACAACATGCTGATATACCATTCCATGAATATCAAAGAATGAGATGACCATAACTTTTGCAACCACTTTTGCTTTTTCGGGGTTGGTGATGAAGGAGATTTCCACACTGAGCTTTGCTGTTTGCTCTCAGGATCAAAATGAATTAGCCAAGTTTCATCAGCAGTGATTACGTTTAAAAGAAACTCCGGATCTTTCTCTAACATCCACTTTAACTGCATGTTACCTCCATCGCAGCGGTAGGCGATACTGAACATGTCTGGTTCTCACAGGCGGGAACCAGGAGTAGCAACAATGAAACTACTATGGGGTGTTTGTTTCACATTAAGCTAACAGAATATAATAAGGTTGAATTTTAGTGCGAAAAGCTATGACCGTAAAAGAAATTATGATAGTTCTTTATTGAACAGCCCAAGTATTTCAGTACAACAAATCTATTACTTAAGATAGCTGCGTCATTTTGTATTCTTCATTCACAACTAAATAATGACAACGCTTATTTTTATTCATTCCACAAAGGAGATGTAAAAACAGGCCTTGTTGAGGTTCTTTTATTGTTGAATTATTACATATCAAACAGGATTCCAGCCGAGATCAAGGAGTTACAGTGACTCGCGTGCCGACAAATTCGTAAGCATATACTGGTTATATATTTGATGACCTTATGCATGTCTGACTGGTTGTGAATAATACACGAGTACTTTCCAGTTCGAGGACACAGCTTCCTCATTTCGATCGTGACTTCGCAGCTGTGCGCAGGACCGCATTCACTCACCACATCAAAATAATGCCATGATAAAATGTGCAGAATATCTTATGTGTTCCACTCACGTGACTTTGTCTATTGGTACACTGTTCTAACAAACGTTATTCCTCAGTAGACTATCAGGAATAGCAAACTATTTTAAGACCTGGCTTTTAAATTTCACTCTCTTTGAATAGGCAAGAGGTAAAACCAGAATAACGACGTCCCATTTGAGAAAACTATAATACTAGAAAATAAAAACACATAATAAGCACTTTTCGGAAATGGTTCTCTCCACAAAAAATGTATTATACATAAATGATGTGTTTTAACGAAATTGACGTTTCCTTTGGTAAGATGTTTTCTATCTTATGTGTACCAGTTATGCAAATGCCATCCAGAACGAAGAGGACCTCTGAGACCACTCCCAGGAAATTCAAGAATATAGCTATTTTAATCAAAATGATTGGCGCCATTTCTGGGAATATCATTCTTTTAAGAATGGTCCGTATAATGTGTAATCTGTGAAGATCCTATCACATCCTTGGAATGTGCTAAACTTATATATGCAAAGTTCTGTAGTTAACAGTTAGTTAGTTAACAGTTAGTTCTGTTGGTTTTTGAGTTACACATTTCTCCAACATATGAGGTACACACAAACCTTTATATAAAATCGTTTCTTTTTACTCAAGGAGTCTCAAAACAACTTCTCCGATGAAATCTTAGCATGGTATTACTGAATGGAGTAGGTTGCCTTTCCTACTAAACATAAGTAGTAAAGCAGGAAGTGTTGAGAACCAAGAAATTTTCTGTCAATTGTAAGTAATAGTGACCTGTATTCCTTATGAAAAGAAACCAGCAACAGAATGCAAAGCTGGGAATTACTTCAATTAAGTAAACACATGCGCCTTATGCAGGAGAAGAAAAATGAATCCATATAGTAGTACCGAGTTTATGGACTGTATCAGGAGAGAAGCAATCTACAATCTGCCCACCAAAAAAGGCAAGCCAGATAAATGTGCAGCATAATTACTTTCGCTGGGCGCATGATGCTTATGCTCGCCTTCCGGATACGATAGGTAGGTTCCGAAAGTTTAGCCAAAGAAAAAACAACAGTACAACAGGTTAGTACGTTTTATTCATATGAGGTGGTAGCCTGACGGAGTGGTGAGGTAGGGTAGAGTGAAGATGTTAGCTCTCTCATCTCACTGCAAGCTGAGATCTGTTTGCACTCTTACCTTGAGGCTGGTTTGATGTATTCTGTGCTCTTACACCCCAAGATGTATTTTAGATAGCTCACGTGGACGCTTCATTTCTTGCAGGTTCCTCTTTCTCAAACTGGCCTTGATTCTCCCCATTTTGAACAAAAAAGTCATCACCGTCCTCTACCAAGTAAATTACGAGGGCTGTCAATAAAGAATAATCATAATTTTTTACGGTCATAATTTTTCGCACTAAAATTCACTCTTATTATATTCCGTTAGCTTAATGTGAAACAAACACGCCGTAGCAGTTTCATTGTTGGCACTCCTGGTCCCCCCTATGAGAACCAGGCAAGTTCAGATATTTTCAGTATCGCCTACCGCTGCAATGGAGGTAACACGCGAGGAACAATATGCGGCGTTGAAATTCTGCTTTCGTCTCAACAAATCTTCAGTTAAGGTCTATACAATGTTACAGGAGGCCTATGGAGAGTCTATTCTTCCCTACAGCACAGCTCGAAGGTGTTTCAAAATTTCTAAAGAGAAGAGGCAATCAATTTCAAAGGAAAGTGGACCCGATGCTCTTACGGAAGAAAATAACACTGCTGCTGTCATTGTGAGAGAGGATCGACGAATTACCTTATGATCACTTTATGAAATACTGAACATTTCATTGGGTTACCACACGTTGGTGACAGAAGCATTACACATGAGACGTGTTTGTGCGCGATGGGTTCCAAGACTGCTGATTCCCGAACAAAAGGACATTCGCATGCAGGTCCGCATGAAGTTAAAGTTGGTGTTAGAGGAACATCCGGAGTTTCTTTCAAACGTAATCAATGCTGATGAAACTTGGCTACATCATTTTGATCCTGAGAGCAAAAAGCAAAGCTCGGTGTGGAAATCTCCTTCCTCACCAAACCCCCAAAAAGCAATACTGGTTGCTTCTGCTGGGAAAGTTATGGTCATCCGATTCTTTGATATTCATGGAATGGTTTATCAGGATGTTGTACTTGCACAAACATCAGCAAGTATATAATACTACAGGGATGTCTTGAAAACATTGCTAGTACATATCAGGCGCAAAAGACCACATTTCCATGAAGCAGGCTGGATGCTGCACCAAGATAATGAGCGGCCGCATATTTCCAATGTTATTGCTGAACATCTTTCAAAAATCAACATGAAGTGCATCCTTCACTCTCCCTATAGTCCGGATTTAGCCCCAAGTGACTCTTTTCTATTCCCTAACCTGAAGAAACGCCTTCGTGGGAGGTATTATCCATCATCAGAAGCAGCGGTGGAGGCTGCGGTGGCAATTTTGAAGGATCTCTCAAAAATGGTTTCCAGCATGGCTTTGAAAACTGGAAGAAACGCTGAAACAAGTGCATCGCATTCAGGGGAGACTATTTTGAGAAGGACCATCAAAATTATGAGGATGAGTAAAGGTACGTTGTCAAACAAAATGTGATCATTCTTTATTGACCAGCCCTCGGACTACTTCCTGCCCTGCACCCAATAATCCTTCTTTCCGCATATATTCTGCTTCAATTTTGTTCAGGTGTCTGCATCACTCTTGCCAATCTTATGCTGAATGCTTGCAAATTTGTCATCAGTTAGCTAAACTGTGTTCTCCATTCTGAATAAAACAAGTGTGTCAGCCACCCAGAAGTTTGCGGTAGTCAAATTAGTTCAATGGGTTCAATTGAGAATGATAAGGATTTAGACGTAAGATATTATGATTCTATTGGTAGAGAAGAGCATTTTTAATGTGGTACGGGCGAGTTTCAAAATAGTGATTAAATTGTAAATATCAGGGCTGAGAACAATAAAAAGTTAATACATAGAACTGTTCTGTTGGAGAGCTTTGCCTAAGCCAGTCTATCGTTACGTTTCTCCTGGATACTTTATCTTAGCATACTCCTTCCTTAATGTAGGGCTTTTTTCTCAGTTGTACAATCCATTGACCGCTCAACGAGCCATTATCTCTTTGAAACCAAGGCAATTTTCATCGCCTTTTCTTGTGGGAATGGAGAAAGAAGTAGAACCGGAATGCACATCCTTGGTCTCCGTAATTATTAGTCTAACGCTTCTTTTCGACACATATGTAGCCTCAGCTACAATTTTCACAGTTTTTAAATTAGAGCGCACCACTCTGTGCATATTTTGTCATGCAATTATACATATTGCTTAGCACTTCACGAGTATTTGAAGCCAGCTTTTTTCTTTCAGTTTGCTCACCATCAATGATGTTTTCAGATGTTTACGAATAAAATATGAAAATAAATAAACAATTAAGTGTTTTATAAGCGCACATCAAATACACACGCAATTAGTAATTTAAACTAACATTATGAAACGATCACCTACTTTAACTGTATAACACGGTAACTAGCCCAAAGAAGTTAAATGTTTATGTTATTACCAACCTCTGGATGTTACCACGTGCGTCTCGCTATCAGAACTGACGTTTCCTCTCCTAACAACAGAAGATGAACTCGCTCAAACTTCCGTGCATATTTCGTTAGGTGTCACCCTCATCTGTATCAAAGTATTGACGAGATTATACCCTACCTGCATGTCGTAAACATACGGAAGAGGTTGAGTGCCATGCAGTCACGCGCGTACTCATACAACCAAGGTCGCGGGTAACGTTAATCTATCAAAGTAGTCACAAGACGGAATTTATTGCACAATTTACTCATAAATTATACAAAACAAATCTATCTTATCCAGATGTATGAATATGAACAAAAGAATCATTGGCATTTACCTTGTGCACAGTAAATGACAAACTAATTTGTTGCAACAAATTTGTGCATATACCTTGTTACAGTGTGCAGCAATATACGTTTTGAATGTTTTAAAACCAAAACGTTCTTCGTTCCCCTCCATAACGAAACAGATATTGGCAAAAGCTTCTCTCTGCATCGCATGATGTGACTGGGGTGAATTTAAACCAAAGGACATCCTACTATTTCCTTTTCGTGAATTAAAATTTTTTGTAGAACCTTGTAGTTCATATAGAATTTTACACAGAGTGGAAAATGATATTTCTCTGAAGAACGAGTGTTAGTTTCTGCTGCATCTGTATAAGAATTCCACCTCTGCTTGGCGTAGCAGGTAGCATTGCGTGACCCTCCACCAATACTACGAGTTGATGACTAACTCTGGTGCACTATACGTCGAGGAGAACAAACTTCATGAAGTTTTGGCTAAACTTCGGGTATCTAAGGTTTATATGAAATACACAGTGTTGTTACACAACTCACCCATGCATAATACCTATCACTGCAGTTACTGAAACGAGCATTAGATCTGGCTGCATAGGTGACCCATATATACTCTCGTAGTAAACAGATCCACTACCAGAGCAGATAGTTCAAGTCCCTCTCCCTCTTCATGCCCCGCTTGCCTTCTTGTGCTGGACAGACAGTACTAAGGTGGCAAGATTGGAAGACTCCAATAAACTCTAAAAACTTTAAGACGTGGCTAAAGTTGTGTGTTATGTACCAGAATGCATAGCACTTTTTGAACTAGCTTTCAATTGTTATCATCATTGCAGTCTGGTCTTACTGAATACTGCGATAGTGCTGCAGAAACAAACACTTGTATGCATATCAAAAGTACGTGTTAATGATGCAAAAACCTTCATGGAACAACAGTTGACTTGAGTATTCTTCTTGACTCTAAAATGGGTTTTTTGTACTAAGATGTTTTGATTAGAAAATTAAATAATTAATTATTTATTATATTTTTGTTAATTAGTTCAGTTTGAAATCATATTCTCTTACTTTATGTCTATTCAAATAAGAATGAAATCTAATAGGAGAGCATTCCATAAAATTTGAATGGATATTACTCCTGAGATAACTGACATGAATGTAAATTAATTTTGTATGATTACCCACTGACGTTTATACACTAATTTCACAACTGAGAGTATTTCTGAATAAAATTCATAAGGATAATATTTTATTTTATTTTTCAATTTTTCTAAAGCACTGTCAGACAGCTGCGTTGATGCACTAGGAGAAACAAGTGCTAGCGTTGCGATCCTGCCGTCTATCTGTACTAATAGCCACTCAAGAGAATTTCTGACTGCCGACTTCCAGAATGCTCTGCCCGGGTTCGGACAATACATATGTAAAAATCGGATTATGCCTGCGGGAAGATCAGTCAAGTTGAAGTAAGTGCGTCGAGTTAAAAAGTTTTGAAATCTTCAGTGGACAGAGAGAGTAAAAGAGCAGTGTGAGATGTGAAAGAGTGGTTGTGATAGATTTGACGGATCCAGGCGGATCTGAGGGCGTGCAGTAGTGTGTTAAGTGTGGCGTTAGCGCTCCGGGAACCACTTAGTAGACAAATAGAGTGTGACTAGCAACAAGATTTGTTACATTTAAGAGAACCCCTACTTATCTCTCATTCACTGAATTCTATGTTGGGATTCTTTAAATGAAAATATGGGAAAACAAATTCAATTACCTTCCAAGTTACCAAATATTAAGCAATTATTAAGCATGTGTAAGTTAATTTATAAATATCTGGGCTCTTATTTTAATATACAAACCCTGGCGATAGCCAGTATCTAAGAGGAAGATAGAAATGAAATATAAGACAATGGACACTTAAGACTATGTACTAGAGATATTTTCTTGTTTAGACTTGGATAAAAGCTTTATACATATTGTAACACAAATTTATTTTTCATTCCTAGAACGTGATCTGCTAATTTTCTGGTTTGTGATGAAGTTACATTGTAAGGAAACTGTGGGTGATAGAAAAGAATTGAGATCAAACTGAAATATTTCTATTTTATGTGACAGATTTACAATATGCATATATGTCTGCTGTAACATATGTTCATTGTGAAACCAGTGTTCATTGACCTATCATTTCGTATATTCTTTATAGTATACTTTTATGGCTGCATAATTAGCTTTTCGGTGCACTGCATTGCAGTATATAGTTTTTTATAGTTATCGTATCTACGTACCAGGCGAAATTACGCACTTTATATTGCGGGCAGACCCACCTCTCAAATAGTACGTTTACCTACCGGCAGAGGGAGGCCTCAAAGTTGCTGTCGACACATCTAATACGATCGCAAGCCGCTAGGGGAATCGTATATAAACTCTCTCCATCAGTGATGCTACTGATGACGTCAAATTTTGCGCGGTAAAATTACAGATAAAATAGAACACCAGAACACCGTGTATGACTTTCAAGACAGTAAGAATTCCTAGCAGGCGCCTGCCCATAATCTTACACATCAAGTCAAGCTCAGTTACGTCGAGTGCTATTACCTGAAAACTAGATGAATTGTTTTCAATTAAGATATAATTATTTCCAGTACCTGCAGGTAGCTCCGGCAAGTTTATCTGTGTAGCTTGGAACTTGTTTACTTTATACGTACGTAATTCAGACAATGGATGTAGCAACTGACAGAGATCGTATGCAGTTGTTGTAGTCTAAATCTAGGATCACTGTATTGCACTATTTTATTCTATGGTTAATTTGAAATTCACTGTATTGTAGTTAATGTTATTATTTAAATTAAATTAACACTAACGTATTTTAGATGTAGGTACAGATTGCACAATAGAGAATAATATCGCTCACTGCAATAGGGATGAGATACAGATATCACAGGGGGTTAAAGGTCGGAAATAACAGGCCACAGATACGCAAGGAAGTTCTTAAACTTCCTCCCACCTAAAATATCAGGAAAAAATGATACAGATTGGAAACGATGGAAAGGGACTCCTAGTAGATGATAAAATTATCACATTACTCGGCTACTATTCAGAGAAATCATCAAAAATCCAAATCAGAGTGGGCAGAAAGGAGGGACGAACCCGAACACCAACCTCAAACGCTGCAGCGGACTCAATATTACACCGCTGTCACTTGTTCCACTCTTTAGCTTGAGTCTTCTAAAGCTCCAGTAGTGTAAGGTTGGTTTTATGTATTTTTATCGCGGATGATCTACAGGCATCCAAAACGGAAGGTCTGTGAACCCAAGAATGTAAGTTGAAGGCTGAGTGGAAATTTTCAACTTCGACCGCCAACACTGAGATGATATAGTCAAATAGACCAAGGACATCCAGTCTCGGATATTAACAATGCTTTATGTTTTGTTTCAACAACATATTTTCATTCAGTCTGAGACTTAATTAATTCGTATTATTTATTTTCTTACCCACAGAATATACAAGCAATATTTCATCCCAACCAAAACTTCGACACTGAGAGTTAAACAGAACTATAGTTTAAGAATCCCCCGCCCCCTAAAAGCATTTTTACAAAAACAGAAGATCTGAGTGTAGGCTTGTGTTAAAAATGTGAAGTGATTAAACGCCAAATTTGGTATCAGTATCTTGCGTATCTTCCATGGATTCAACACAACAATTTTCAAGAAAATACGTTCAATCCAGACTACCTGTTACCTGAAAAATGTTACCCAAAAGTAGATTTTTTTCAAATGTTGCTTTAACAATATAGGAATAGCGTTTGAAGCCCTCCTCATTCGCTATTAAGCCATAAAAGATAAGAAAATATTACTTAAAACACTGTCTATCTCGTTAAAGTAAACAATTTAAGATTAAAAGTAATTAGAATTTTTAATATATTTGGATAGATAAAGTCATACTAAAAAATTCAGTGCCATGGTTGGAATTTGAACCACGTATCTCCCGCTGCCCGTCCGGTTGCTCTTAACAACTGAGCTACTATAACCAACATGCCGTCATGACATTAAATTGTCCAATTGACTCTTAATGTTTCCCGGTAGACCACTAGGGGTTCTCATATACAATGAGACACACACCTTTTGTGGCGACTTTTTAACGCCCGCCTCGGTAGCGTGGTGGTAGCGTGTCTGCTTCACGTTCTAGAGGTCCCGAGTTCGAATCTCGGTCAGGGTGAGTTACCTGGATAAGGTTTTATCCAGGATTTTCCCTTATTCTAGAACACGAATGTCGGGTAGCTCTAAGCTCTATGGACTCAGGTTCATTTGAGCATCATTTCACCCATTTTATTCATCGTCCGATATGACTTAACGTTGGAGGACGTAAATTACACACACATAAAAACCTTACTAACTCTGTGACTACTTAAGTCCCAGACTTTATAGTTAAAGTTATAGTTATAGATATATGATGGAAATTTAATCGTTCTTCCACACTAGCCATGTGTAGGCTAATATTTGGATAGATGGAGTCAGCATGAAAAATTCAATGCTATAGCCGGGATTTGAACCACGGATCTGCCGGTCTCCGTCTGGTCACATAACAGTGGTAACTGGTTGTAGTAAAGCCGGTATTTAAGTACTTACAGCATAGTAAGTCGCCAGAAAAGGTGTGTGTATCATAGCGTATGAGAACCCCTAATGGTCTATCGGGAAACATAAGAGTCAGTTGGAGAATTTAATGCCATGTCGGCCTGTTGGCCATAGTAGCTCAGTGGTTTAGGGCAACCACACGGAGAGCCGGAGATCCGTGGTTCAAATCCTGACTTTGGCATTGAATTTTTCAGTCTGACTTTACTCATTCAAACCTTATCCTACACACGGCTAGTGTTAAAGAACGATTAAATTTATTCCCATATATTTTTCGTTGTTTTTAATTATCAATACTTGTAGTTTTTACAACTGGTAAGCCTCTATTCGTCTTTTGTCGTACTCATGCAAAGAGTAGTGAATTTAAAAGCAACAACACGTCACAACGGGGCAGTGGCATTCATTTTACCTACCGTATCATTCAATGAAGTGTGTAAATATCCCATAAAAGTTTATATAAATTAACCAGATTTAAATAGATTCAAGGCGTTTGTCAGTGTAGTAGTAGAATATTGAGTGGAGAATGTCATACGAAGGTGAAAGATCTCATATTTATAATATTTATTGTCTGAAAAAATGGCGTAGGAACATGGCGATCATGACCCAACCTTACGGTTGCAGTTAGCCAACCCAGTGCCTAGGGGTATATCTGGGCTACCCGGGCTCCCGAGGGGAAATACAAATCTACGATACTGTGATCCTCCGCTGCAGCACCAGCTCCGAGCCATCGGACGTTGGAGTGAGAGGTGGAGGATGGTCATTAGCCCCGGGAAGAGCTCAGCTCTTCTCCTGGCTAAGGTCTGAGCTGGGCGACCGGATTGGTCGCTGAGGTTGAGGCAGAGGCAAATCCCCTGGGTTCCCTCTGCAAAATACCTTGTCGTCCTCCGGCCTCACCTACGCCTCTCATGTCCGCGTCAAAGCCGGACAAGGGCATTCAGCACTCAGGCAGTTGTACGCTGTCCTAAACTCCACCTTTCAGCTGCCAAAGTGCGGGCGCTGCGGAACCTTAGCACTCGTGGTACCTCTGACGTTACTAGAGGAACCTCGGGCCGAACAGCCGAGCCCCTCCTTCGGGAGTTGTTCGGATTGGGATGGTCTCGAGGGGTCAGTGTGTTCCCGATACCCGTGGGAGATTGGGTACGTCTTCGGACAGGGTTGAGGGAAGCCATTAAGTTTCCGGGTACTAGCCTGCTCAGCTAGTAGAAGGTGTGCTAGATCACCAGGCGGCCCCACCGAGGTCATATCGGTAGTCTTCACCTTGAGTGTTGACGCGCGTAAGTGGCGTATCCACTTCCGTCCCGTCTTGTGTCCCTAGGACCTGATGGCGGGGGCTTGTTAGGAAACTAGGTCTTGCCCTAATGGAAAGCCCCACGGAGGATGCCGGGCGCCCTTTTAGGGATAGCTCGGATAACTCCCTGGTTGAAAGAGGCCCGGGTCTTGTTCCTACGGGTTCAAGGCTAATGGGAGTAGAACCTCTGGACTCAACTGTCCTAAACTCCACCATGCCAACGCACCTTAAGCTACGCCTGTATCGGGCGATTATACCGCCCCTGATTCTGTACGGATGTGAAGTGTGGGGATTAGCGGCTCCGACCACTATTCGCAGACTACAGTACGTCCATAACAGGGCGCTACGAATTATCTACGATACCGGACGTAGATTCCCGTCCCACATCCTTCACACGTACTCCGGAGTCCCGTACATCGTGGACGTGGTGGGCGAGAGATCCCGCACCATCTAGAGTAAGCTAGACTCCCATACTAATAACCTGGTGAACACCCTTGGCCATTACGACCATAGGGTTCCTCACCGCCGACCGAGCAACCGGTTGCCCAAAGATGCTTTAGGAAACCAGAACTAAACAGGGCCTCTTTCCCATGACTCCATACCCCCAAGCCCAGAAATGGGCTTGGTAATCCCCACACCCAAACATTACTTCCTTTCCCTTTAGCCTGTCAAGCGGACTGTGCTCAGATGCCTCCCAGGCAGGCGGAAGAGCGCAGCCAGCACTGGGCGCACACCCCCCACGGGGCAATATCGTCCATTTAAGGTTAGACATACCGCTGCCTAAGACAACCGCCTGCGACACAAGACACTTCTATTATACTGCCCAGATAAAGCCACACTAAGCGGCTAGGTGCTAGGCAGCAAACACTCCGCCCAGATAAATCTGAACGACTAGAATATTCTGCTGGTCTACTGGTCTGCTACTGAGGGGAAATAAATATTAGGAGCACGGTTGCTCCTGGTCAAAGGGCCCCATACACAGGGTTAGGTGTGAAGACCTCAACGGGATTTTCGGCGGAGAAGAAGTTCTTCACTACGGTGAAGTCGTGGAAGAGGTATCCCTCCTAGTGGGGATAATACATTAGGAACTGACAGATGAGGTTCGAAGTCCAGTAAGACAGCTCATTCAGCAGAGGACAACTCCGATATAAAACCGGGCCCTTCAGGATGGGCGTTTAGCATTGGGCTGGTAACCCAATCTGGTAAAAAACAATACTTACTCACAATTCTCATAAAAAGAGCCGGACTGAAAAACGAATGGAAAAATCATATTTTAAGAATGGACACGGAACGACTTCCAGGTAGAGTTTTAGATTATATACCGAAGGGAAAGAGAGATGTGGGACGCTTTGACACTATTAATAGTGTCAAGTCAAACACATTTCCAAAGATTGCTTTACATCAATTACTTAGTTATATAAGCTTCTGCTCTTAAGCTCTGATGGGGCAAATTTCAATCAATTTTTATTGGTGAAGTCCTAAGGCTAAATATATACAACCTCGGTTACGTTACAATATACGCAAATAATTTTTAACACTCTCAGATATTGAATATATGGCATATAGGGTTGAAAAATGTTGATTATATTGCATGCAAAATACAAAATGTTCAGTCATGCCTCATAAAGAATGACATTTCAGTTATTAGTAGGGTAATTTAGTCAGAAGTGAATTGGATTGGATTATGCTAGGAGGAGACTTGGCACTGCGACCAGACTTGGTCTGTTGTACCTATGTTCCAACTGGGGTACCTCCGGGAGGAAGGGCCGCGCCGTGGCTCAGTGGTTAGACCGCTTGGCTCTCACCAAGGCGGCCCGGGTTCAATCCCAGGCGACCGCAAAGTGAGTTTTGTGGTGGACAACATGGCGCTGGGACGTGTTTTCTCCGGGATCTCCGGTTTCCCCCACCATCTCATTCCACCGGTGCTCCATCTACATATCATGTATCATCAGTGTCATCGCCTGCGGTGCCGTATGTAGTAAAAGCGGGCGTTAAACACTTCCGGGAGGAAGAATGAGGCCAGAGGAGACTGAAGGCGGCCGTCCTAAGTAGCCAGGACAGTGCAGATCGCAGGGTTCCTACTGAATGAATAGAGCGAAACTGAAAAATTCAATGCCATAGTCGGGATTTGAACCACGGATCTCCCGCTATCCGTACGGTTGCTCTAAACCATTAAGCTACTATGGCCAACATACTGACGTGACATGACTCGTATGTTTCCCGGTAGATCACTAGGGGTTCCCATATGCTATGAGACACGCATCTTTTGTGGCGACTCACTATGCTCTAAATACTTAAGTCCCAGGCTTCATGGTTAAACCACCATGTTGTTCAGGTAAATTGATGGAAATAATCATTTCTTCCACACTAGCCTACACACGGCTAGTGTGGAAGAAATCATTATTTCCAGGTTTCCTACTACTTATCAGTTGCAAACTCCCTGGCAGCCCAGTACAACTGGCATCCCAACCACCGTGGCCATGAAACGGCCCACTAGGCCGGTT
Organism: Mantis religiosa; assembly: GCA_030765055.1. Classification (NCBI taxonomy): domain Eukaryota; kingdom Metazoa; phylum Arthropoda; class Insecta; order Mantodea; family Mantidae; genus Mantis; species Mantis religiosa. Next base: position 112,970,900 of record CM060959.1, read on the forward strand.
TGGTAGCCGGAAACTGTTCTACCGAAGGAGAAAGTGAAGCATATCATCCTGCCATACAACGTCGAGACTTCGCCGACACGGGATGAGGGAAAGCAAACCATTAGCTCTCTTAACTCTCTTCCAGCTCACATAGTAAGGGTACAACTGTTTTGTAGTCTGTTCATTCTCAGTTTCGTTCTCACGATGATCAAGTACGAGCGGAAGAAAACTGTGAACTTTGGAGATTTTTAAAAGCATAGTTTGTGTGTATTTAAATTGTAAAATGAGTTCTGAACAAAACACATTATCGCTAGAGGTTTACTGAAGAACAGGAAATAACAAACGTCCAGCTAAAGAATTAACTATGCTGTTCAAGTGGTCAAAACTCAGATTTATAACATTCCGCAAAAAAAAATAATTAAAGACGAGTGGCCGAAGGGAACAGCAGGGCAAGTGAAACGCACCACAAAATCTGCAGAGTATGCCGAGCTAAACCGTGTTGTGTTCGAGTGGTTTGTTAGTGCGCGCACTGAAAAAATTCCTATTTCTGGGTCTTTACTTCAGACTCAACCTTTAGAGACAGCAAGAAAATTAGGGAATGGCAATTTCAGAGCTTCCAAGGAATGCCATAACATTGTTTCGAATGCTGGATGTGATGAAGCAAATTCTGTTCATATGCAGACAGTTGCAGATTGGAAAGGGAAAATTGAAAACTAGACGATAAGGTAAATCATTGTACATTAGTTGGAAACATAATGCATATGAGTCTATTGTTATTTACACTTCTATATTATTCCTTCACTGTAATCCCGTGCGACTATAACTTCTGTAATTTGTTTGTTTTCAAACACAACTCTCTGTCAGACGGAAACCTGCGTAAACGGAAAATAAATGGCGGAACAATCTCGTTTCATTTTAGAGATATTTTAATGTACCAAACGAGATGGGTGTTAATGTAAAATATAGTGTAACAAAACATGGAATACATTTCCGTAAATGCAGTAAGAACTGCAGAAACAGTTCAAATCCCGGCTATGGCATTGAATTTTTCAGTCTGACTCAACATTTCCACAATTTAGCCTACACACGGCCAGTGTGAAAGAATAATTAATTTCCATTAATTAACCTAATAGTGGTTAACTATAAAGCCCGGGCCTTAAAGTACTTACATGTAGTAAGTCGCCATTAAGGTAGTTGTCTCATGTGTTTATGAGAACTCCTAAGTGGTTTACCGGGAAAATACGAGTCAGTTGGAGAATTTAATGTCATATCGGCACGTTGGCCATAGTAGCACAATGGTAGTGCGGCTGGACGGAAACCAGAAGATCCGTGGTTCAAATCCCGGCTATGGCATTGAATTTTTCAGTCTGACTCAACGTTTCCACAATTTAGCCTACACACGGCCAGTGTGAAAGAATAATTAATTTCCATTAATTAACCTAATAGTGGTTAACTATAAAGCCCGGGCCTTAAAGTACTTACATGTAGTAAGTCGCCATTAAGGTAGTTGTCTCATGTGTTTATGAGAACTCCTAAGTGGTTTACCGGGAAAATACGAGTCAGTTGGAGAATTTAATGTCATATCGGCACGTTGGCCATAGTAGCACAATGGTAGTGCGGCTGGACGGAAACCAGAAGATCCGTGGTTCAAATCCCGGCTATGGCATTGAATTTTTCAGTCTGACTCAACGTTTCCAGAAATTATCTTGATAACATTGACGAATCAAACAATTTTAAATTAAAAGTAAGACCTAAAGTTTTACTGGCGACTAGTATGCTCAAGTTCTTCTTGAGAAGCAAGCTAGGTGAAAAGACGATTAGAAATCTTCTCGCCAACTACAACATCAGGAACATCCACAAGCCACCTCCGAAGATGAAATATCTGTTGGGACCGGTGAACGACAAACTGGACTTCCAAGTTCCGGGAGTGTACCGCATTCCCTGTGAATGTGGGACACCGTATATAGGACAAACTGGAAGGACTATCGCTACCAAAATACGCGAACATGAACGGAACATTCGTTTAATGCAACCTGAGAAGTCTGGGCTGGCAGAGCATTGTTTTGTTAACGACCATAGTGCAAAATTTCGGGAGACGACCATCTTGGGAAAATGCATCAGTTACTGAGAGCGGAGAGTTCAGAAGGCTTTGGCCATTTCCTCCGAAACGATCATGCTTAAACATGATGCTGCATTTCAGTTCAGCTCCTCTTGGAAATCGGCCTTAAAAATGGAAATCAGTCGGATTAAGTAGCACAGATCTATAAAGCCTGATCATCAAGTTAAGTAGCTACGTTTCTTTGATCCATTTAACTTTCTATACTCACGCTATGTACTGACCTGGCATTTAATTTGTTGAAAACAGTCTTTTGTTCAGTGATGCGAGTATTGGTTGCGTTTTGTCTTTGTTTATATTTGTGTTATATCCAGTTATACATTTGTGGTTATAACCCTTAATAAATATCCTGATGATGAGAGGGATGTACGCTTCCCGAAACGTCGATTTCTAATCGTCTTTTCACCTGGCTTGCTTCCCGAGAATAACTTGAGCAAATTTTAATTTAGTTTGAAACTGTAAAGTGGCCTCTGCTCTAGAGCCCAGAGAAATTGAACGGTTTAGTAAGATTCCGCAGATGTTTAACAATTTTGATCAATACATTTATAAAAAAAAACTTAAAATATGGCATCTGAACTGAAGGAAAACAGGGAAGGCTATGGGATTTGAAATAGCGCTTAAAAAGAACTAAATACCTATGGTTTTACACTAGTCCGTTAATCTAACTTGGAAATGCATAAATTTTATATCAAATTTGCAACAGCAAGTGTACTGCATTCATTATTTAAATTAATTCAGTGCTGTGCGGCAAACTTAACATTAAGGCATTACAATCCCCAAACGTGTTCAAAACATGTTTTATTTCAGAAGGTAATGGAAAATTACCGCAATATATTTTCTTGAGAAGGACGTGCTTGCAAGAATCATGAGGATTTCAACTTAAATAAGCTTTGATGCATTTTTAATATCAGACATTCTTAAACCTTCTCCCATTTAGAAATACGCACCTATCTCAACTCCAACACACAGATTTCTGATGCTTTACCTTTACTATCACATACCACGTACACAGAGAAAGTATTGCACCAGTTTATCGGAAATTACAATATTTATAGGAAATACAGATTTAGAGGTCCATCAAAATAGAATTAAGGTCCATGTTTCACCTCGTTCTCTGTATATTTCCTTATATAGTGAGATCCATATAAACTTGAACCATTTCAACCAATAACAGTAAACACGTGCAATTTTGGGAGAACATAATACACAATTGGGAGATTACATTACACTATATGCATCTCAGAGCAAATGTTGGAAGTGTCCTCCACCAGCATCTATGTATCGTTGGTCCCATTTTCTTTGATACGACTTTAGACAGTGAGGTTTATATGGGTATATTCAAGACATTTGTGGAGCAGCTGGATGATATCGAATTGAGAGAGGTTATTTCCACCAAGACGGAGCAACGTACCATACATCTAATGACATCATGGAACTCGTAACCAGTTTATTTAATAATTGAATAATCTCAAAAGGCCTGTGGCCCCCAAGATCCCTTGACCTAACTTCGCCGATTTTTTCTTCTGCGGGTATCTAAAAAATAGAGTGTACAAGAATAGGCTACGGACATTTATGTTCTCAAGGAATCCATTCGAACCGAAATAAGTAACATTGGCGAGGATACTCTCCATAAAACTTCAGAGAATATGGTGAGACGAGTGCAAACATGTATAGATGCTGGTGGAGGACACTTCCAACATTTTCTCTGAGATGTAAATAAGTTAACCACTGGCGCGACAGCCCCACGAGGGACAAGGTCTACCAACCCGACTGCCAGCCTCACGCCCACTTGCCAACAGCGGAGTTGGGCAATCGTCTAACCGATACGAGGAGGAGATGTGGTCAGTATCTCGGCATCCCCCAGCCGGAACGTTGGTTTTCGTGACCAGGGCCTTTTACTTAGCGTAAGCTCCTCACATTTCTCACGATGCTGAGTGGGAACCGGTCCTATACCCGGGACTTGAAATCCGCACTCCATGGGTGGGATCGAACCCGGGCCGCTTTTCGTGGTCAGGGACCAAGGTATGCTGCCCTAGTCCACTACGCCACGGCTGAGATGTAAATAGTGTAATGTAATCTCCCAATTGTGTACTATATTTTCCCAAAGTTGCAAGTGTGTCCTATTCTTGGTTCGAAAGTTATGGCCTATTGGAATGGTTCAGGTTTATATGGATCGCACTGTATTTATTATATTTTACATGTCTGAGCGTTTGTGTACTGGTGTGTGAGTGAATATATCTGAGCTGAGCATTTAAAAACAATTAGGATTAAGTTTACTACGGAGGGGATTAGACACCGAAACCTGTGGTTTATTGTACCAATGCCTCAAGTGAGGCATCCCCAGGAGGAAGGATGAGGCGAGAGGAGACAGAGGGCAGCCGTTCCATGTAGTCACGACAGCGCCGAGGCATCCGCCGACACTTCTACCCTCAAAGAGACTACCAGATGAGAGACGATATGAAATGATAATGGAGATCAAATGGAAAGACGGAATATCCGAGGATATAATTAACTTACCCAGCTTCGCCTGGTGATCTGCAAAACTTCCGAAAAAGCTTATGGGTCACTTAGGTCGGTCACGGGAATCGAAGCCGTGCCTCCCGAATGCGTGCCACAGATGAAACCATCTCGTTCGGTCATAAACAGTTAACAAACTTGACATTTACAATCAATATCTTCCAAAGTTAATCCATGAAATCTTCCCATCCCAAAGTAAACTTCATGCGGAAAAGTTTTGTCTAAGGATTTGAATTGAAATATCATATGTTCAAGACATTTCGTGTCAAACTAAATGTATATAGTGACGGTCAAGCTTTTAGCCCTTACGTCACTAAGTTTTCAGTGTAATTTCACTGTTAAGATACTCTTTTATCCACACTAACATAAGAAATATATGTCTTGAACTTTCTACACATAGTCGTTCTAGTCATCTTTATTAGTAAGAAATTTGTATTAAATTCTAAAGATACAGATACAGATATTCTTACAAAATATTTATTTCCAAAACACTTCTTAAGTCATCAACCATTAACCCTCTGGATATTTCCAACTTTGACGACTGTAGTGTTCTCCTTTCTCATTTGCTTCTTAAGATGCATTGCAAATATAACAGAAACTTAAAGCCAAAATATGGCCTTCAAACAGTTGACTATCGATTTGCCTTACTCTCTTTTGCTTGTATCTACCACAAAATGTGTAATGAAATGTCTCTGCGAAAAGCTTCATATCAGTTAATATGAAGTAAACAGAAAGAAACAGTCTTTCTAACAATAATTTGTTTAAATAAACGATAAAAGGTAAAGAAAATTATATGAATATAACAATACGCTTTTTAAACACCTGATTATTGTTTTGGTTCTCTCTATGCTGTCCACACAACGAAATTATTTTACAAGTTATAATGACAGCGAATTCAGAAAGCGAGGAAGTATAGAACAATTCAACAATAGCATTGATGAAGGCATTATTTGCACTAAATTTTCTTTGTAAACATATGTAATATGAACAGAGTTTAACAGATCATTCCCAGAAAATTCATCCATTTTTACATAAGATATTTATGATATAAGTATGTTTAAATTTGTGGCATTTTAATCAAATGTTCTATAAAGTTTTAAAATCAACCAAAAGTTCCCCATCCCCTACCAAAAACTGTTCTTGTTCAGTCTGCAGAGAAATCATTATATGGAATTTAAGTGCATAAGGAAGGTTGCTTGCAAGATGCTGCTCAGGAATATAAAATGCATTTATTCTCAAGTAAGGACTACTTAGAATAGAGAAGGTATTCTGAAACTATTTCACCTCTGTTCATCCAAAGAAATCTAATTTAAATACGAAATGTATTTTTAAGAGCTTTTGGCTTTTGAGTTTTGTAATTAAACGCAAGTGTCCATACTCTCTCCTTTCTCTTACATTTTCTTCTCCCCCTTTCTTGCTCATTCAATGCTTTTGCCACATTTATTTCTACTCATTGGGTTATGATTGTGATCCAAGGACCGAAGAGGTAAAGTGTGTTTAGTTAACGCATGTGCAGTTCGGCTGCCCCCTTTGACAAACCCTTATATTCGTTTTACAACACAGGCCCTCCTTCTCCCAGTCCCTTCTGCAACGTTGCAAGCTTTCTCGATACGTCATGGGTATCGTACGAGGTTTCGTCTAAATAAATTATCTTATATCCATTACTGCGAAACTTAGTTTCGACAATTCTACTGGATTCCATAATAACTCTTATCTTATTCAAAGTGCGTTATTTAAAACCCAGCTCTTTTAGGAGACCGCGCAAAGTGAAGAGCCCATAAGGAAAATCACAAATTTCTTGCAAATCTGCAACCAATTAATCTCAGGTGGGCGCTCTTCCATTTGCATAGAATTTGTAAATTTCTCGGCGAATTAAACCGCATGTGAAATTATCCACTTTAGAGAAACGTTTCCTTTTGTTTTCACACTTGATCGGCGCCTTTGGTATTCCTTTCGTCACAATATTTCTTACTCTATTTCTGTGAATACCCAGAACTTATCAGGTTCATTGCACGACCCCTTACCAAGATTACTTTTCGCCACATATTTACAAGTGTTCAAAACAAGCGCTTGAATTTGCTTAGAAAGAGTTCCCGTTATAACTTTGTTTTTTGAGGCTTTCCCCGTAGCACAACCCGGCCCAGGAACACTTTCCAATTTATTCACACTATAGCCTTCACTTTGATTATTTTCACTTGAAGGAGAGTTATCTACTATTTCATTTGCATTTACCACTGCATATCCCTCCCACTGTCTCCACAGCGTGACACACAACGAATTTCTGCACGTAATGAAACAGATCAACTGGAAGTTGGAACTTTGGCAACTGAGACTCCACGTGGACCAAACATGCGACTGTCATTTACAGAAAATCAGGGCTGCTGTTGGTTTTCAACGACAGTTTTCGCTTTCTGAAGTGTGGAGATAGATTTATGACGGTCATTAGTGGCCGGTAGGGTCCGTTTCCTTTGTAAAGCAACTGCACTTGGGTTGACCAGACAGACTGCTGGACCAACTACAATCCAACAAGAATCAATTGCGCGCTATCACTTCTCGGGGGGAGGAATGAGTTTGAAGTCAGCGAAGCCAGAGAGATGCACAGAAATCTGTCTAACAGTTGGAGACATTTTTACCCGAACACCACTGAAGGATCTCAGGATCATCCAGTGATAGGACGACGAAACAACCTAGAGGGCTAGGTACCCACCTCCAGTATGTGTAAGTAAGAATGCTTAAAGAGGGCTTGCATTTGTGTCAATTTGTCCACAGCCACCGGAACTACATACTGCACTGAGAAACAAACCTCAAAGATGACGAGGGAGTGACACCTGAAAAGAGGTCCAGAGGTAGTCCTGGTCCGGCGGGGCAATTTTTCTTTTTCCCCGTTCGGGTGTCTTCTGCCGCAGTACCTAGTCGCTTTGCGGCTTAACCTGCGAAGTGAGTCAGGAATGTTTTATATTGTTCTGCTGGGGGTAGGTTGTAGTTTTGTTTAAAATTTTTGTTTGGATGCCCTTGAGTAATCTCAGAAGGCAGCAGCTTAGTGGTTTAATTGCACTCTCCCATTGGGGGGCAATCGGTTTAGTATTTTTGCCCCGTTTTGATTACGGGTGGCCTAACGCTTGAGCCATCAGGCGTAAAATGAGTTTTGGAGTTAATGGGCTTTACCTTGGGTTAACCAAGGGGCCCCAGGACGTCTCTGGGGAGTTTGTATGATGGCAAGCGTCTTTGCTCCCTCTGGTTATATCTGCCCAGGGAGTCCACCAAAGGGTTGCCATGGGTTTGGTTTTTGTCGTACATTGATCGTGCCCTCTCTCGGATGACATCGACAATGTACGGGATTTTTGAATGTTCATGAAGGATCTGGGCTCGAAATCTCCAGTCTGTATCGTATGCCACTCTGAGCGCTCTGTTCTGCAGCGTCTGGAGTCTGAAGAAGGTGGTATTTCCCACTGTTCCCCAGATCTCACAGCCGTACAAAATCATGGGCGGGTTGATCGCCCAATGCAGCTGGAGTTTGAGAAGGAGGGGCATGGTTGAACGGAATATTGGATATAGGTTCCTGAGCGCGACCTGTCCAAGCTGGACCTTGCCAAATAATCTATGGAATAGAGCTTGGGGCTCGCCAACGGGAAGTACCACACTTCATTCCAGCTGGACCGGCCACTTTGGTGTTAGTTTTCTTCTCCGTTTTACTAGAGCCATACGCGGACGCTATCGTGGTTTCTGCAATGTCGTGTGATTTTCTGTCCACCGTTATCCGTCATCTCATAACTGACCATGTTTCAGCTAAGCCAGAGCGAAGAATAGAGATCAGTTGGAGGGATTGTTACCCGGACGTCACCGAAGATTCTCAGGATCACCTAGAGAGAGCACGACGAAGCAACCTAGAGGGCAGATTAACAACTTACAAAATGAGCAAGTAAGAAGGTTTACAACGCGCACACACTTGTGCCAATTGTCCATCGCTCACAGTTGTGCCAATGGTCCGTCTGAACTCTCCGTAATAGAGGGGATCCGTCCCCTTCAGCTGATGTGGTGTGAGCACTGCGGACTCGTGGTACCTCCGACGTTAACAAGAGGATCCTCGGACCAAACATTCGAACCCCTCCCGAATGGAATCTGTTTGGACTGGGATGGACTCGAAGGGGAAATGTGTTCCCGACTCCCACGGGAGATCGGATACCTCCGGACAGGCTACGGCCGCCCGGAAGGGGCAGAGAGTTGCCTAAAAAGTCCCGGATACTAGTCTGCAGAGCTAGTACAAGGTGTGCTAGATTACCAGGCGGCCCCACCGAGGTTATTCGGTAGTTTTCCCTACGGGATTGACGCGCGTATGTGGCGTATCCAGTTCCATACCGTCTTGACGTTGTTGTCGATGGGGGGCGGGCTTTTCAGACTCCAGGTATTGCCCTATGGAAAGAGCCCCGGATTTTCCATCGCTCCCGAGTTGTTAGAGGCCGGAGTCTTCGGACTCTCAGGTAGAGCTCGCGATGAAATGGCCATCTGAACTATCGTACTGAAAGCCAAACCCAAAGATGAAAACGAAGTGACACGTAAAAGGAAAGGAATCTGTAGAGCAGACAATCAACTACACCAGTGACAAGGAAAGCCCTCGTCCTCCCAAATACGAGTCGTACACATTACTGCGGCGCCACCTCATTGGTATTGAAATACGAAGTAATATTTGTGGTTGACAAAAGCTTCTAGTGCACAGTGAGCAACTGATGTTGGCAGTATTGACATTGTTCACCTTCACTGAACCACCAAGAAGAGTAATATTTATACAGCTGAGTTACGTAACGCAAGGTTATTTTGATTTTCATTAGACAGATACAACTTTCGCTGAAGAAATACAACACAGATGTCTGACACGTAGCACCGAACAGACGCTAGAATCAGATGCGTCTCTTGCAGCTACCAACCTGACTTAGGTTTTCCAAGTCGACAGCGACTATACAACCACAAATTCACCTCTCTTTCATTTCTCTCTTAATCTTTAAGACCTGCAGGGCGAGTCGTAGTGAATGGTTGTGTGCTGAGTTTGCTTGAGGCTTTCATACGGGAGGTACCATCCATTCTGATCTGACGTTTCTTCACCGTTTTCGAGGGTGAAAGACAAATGCTGTCGTGGTTTCTAAATTGCCGTTTGTTTTCTTGTTAACCATTAATGTTCTCCTCAACCTGGATCTACTTCAGGGCCGGGGGTGAGGCGGCAGGTTGGTGAGATTTGTGATGGTGAAATTTATTTTAGTTTACTATATTTATTTAACAGATCTGATCACCCTCTTTGCTCTTCTTCTTCCCCATTCCCCATTCCCCCCAGTAGGTGCAGTAGGTTTAATAGGCCTACTAAGTTCCTCCATGCCAAAATCCTTGTCCACCTCTACTTTATTGTACTGGAACATGATTTACGTCGTATCGTATTGATGGATGACGAATTATGCCCCACGTTGGGCGCCATTTTGGAACTGGTTTTTTTGTCGTATCGTATAGATAGATGACGAATTATGCCCCTCATTGAGGTGACCATTTGGAACAGGGTTGGAATTGATGGTTCTTGAAGTCCCAGCTTACCTCGGCGTGGCTTCAGTCGGTTGAGCAAGATATCTTCTTTTACAGGAGTGGTACGGCGGAAGGAAATTTTACGTAAAATGAGTAATCATTTTCCTCTGTATTAAATAATGAAGAAACTTTTATTTCCTTACTTCAATTAACACCAGTTCGAACAAAATGTATGATACAACATTTATAACACTATTCTTACACAAGATTCACTTGATGTGACGCGTTTATCTGGATGCGTGCAAGAATCAAAAGTTTTATACGTTTGTTCACTACCGTGTATAATAATTAAATTGTGTGTCTTCTAGCGATGATATTTAATGTAAAGATTATCTAGTTATACTCGATGATTGTTACGAGAATAGACTTATATTCTCCCGCACACAACGGCGTTTAAGAAGAGAATTTTACATCCGTTCACGGCGACTGTTAGGAGAAGAATCCCCAGTTCCTCTTCTTTTACACATTAGCATTTCGCTAATAACTCGACCCCCCTAGAGGAATATTGAATATCCTCCATGGCAACGTAAAATCTTTTATATCTGATTGGTCCACGTTTTACGATATACGCGTCACACCAATCACAAATAAGTTTGTTATTCAACACTTTTGTGACGTCATTTCCACTTACATAGCTTCTCTGTGCATGACTCACTCTACTTAACCTCACATAATACAATATTTGAAACTCTTTGGGGACAACATAAAATAACTGTTTCAGATGCCCCTCTTTAGAATATATGGAAAATTAACTTAAATCTTCCAATAATATTGTTCCATATATTCTAAAGAATGCCCCAATAATTAGACATTATTACAACAATGAACAATTAATACAATTTAAAATAACAATATAAAATCAGAAATTATTCGAACACAATAATAAAAAACAAAACATTTTTCAGTAATTCATAAACATATTATTTTTTTTTTTAAATCATTTGTTCTTGTGAGTGTCAAGGCTTTTGAATGGTTTTAAAAGTGTTTTGTGATATTTTCCTATCATTTTATTATCATCGTCTCTTAATTCGTACGTATGATCCCCAAATTTTCTTACTATTTTATATGGACCTTTATATAACAAATTCATTCTCCAATAGGATTTGATTTTAGAACTGGAGATATTAAATGTCTTTACGAGAACTTTATCATTTATTTCAGGATTCCATTTCGCTCCTTTTCTTTGTATCTTTGATAATCTTTTCTCTGCTTTTTACAAAGAACTGAGCTGAAGTTTACATTTCACAAAATATCAGTTTCTTGCAAAAGAAGGAACTGGCAACTTGAGTCCAGGTTTAGCTTCAAAAAAAGTATAAGATAATGTCACAGACTCGACAGATTCCATTCTTGGATCTTCTACAAACTCTGGATCAATATAGAAGAATACTGGCATATCAACCTGTTCGTGTGGATTCAATAATTGCTCCTCAAAACAAAAGCACTGAATTTTGTTAAAGTACTGGCCTACTTCAAATGGTATTACATTATATGTGCTGATTCCAATAACAGGTGTGTCAGTAGGATTTTCAGCTGTATAAAATGCAAGGGCTGTTTCTCCTGGAACAACCTTTATCTCTTTCTGCTGTGGCCTGAAATTCCATCTCATGCTTGATGCAGTGTCAGCATTGAACTTTATGGTTAGTACTCTGTCACTAATTTTTTTCATAGTCTCCACTTTCTGAGCATCATGCCCCAAACTTGTTGTGCCACCATAACTGTATGCTTGGCAAAACAGTCTATAAAGGGGAACAGCTGCATAACTTAATCCAACCACAAGTACAACAGCTGCTGCAGCATAGTAAGCTGTTGACCTTACATCTCGCTGTTTGTTAGCAACAACAGCATTTTGTTTTGAATTTTGTCTCAAGATATTGAAACAATTAGTACATATTCTACACTTCAAAGCAGTAGCTGAGAATACATTTCTACTGAATCTCAGCAGAGATCGGTATTGAAGAGTAGCATGCAACATTCTGCATCTTTAGCTTTTCTGCTACAAGTTTTATTTACATTCTCACGTTCAGTCCTAAACTTGGATAGTAATTCCTTGAATAAGTTCTCACTTATTACTGATGAACTAGCTCCTGTGTCTATCAATACTTTATATTCGCTATCGCCTATACGAAGGTTAATCTAAGGTGGATTTACTAATTCCCGATCTTTACTTCTGGAGAGAGTGAGCTTATCTTCTGGTAAATTTTGAATTTTGATTTTGCCCTGTGTCATTTCTACCGAACCACTTTCCAAGGCACAAAATGATTTGGTACTCAGTTTTCCGCATTAGTGCGGTCGGTAGTTACACTAGCAGTTGGGTTGGTACTACCGTTATTTATTTCTCCTTCTATTCCCTGAGTCGGTGTCCTTTCTAGGTTATTGTCTGCCCTTTCAAACCTAGGACCCCCAAAATCTCTTAATGAAGAGTCTTCGATGCTAGTTCCTCTTCCTCTACTTTGATAACCCGTTCTTAAGTTATTTCCCCTGTAAAACCTCAGTTGATTCACCTGATTACTCCTCACATTTCCCACAGGTTGGTCATTATTATAATTCCTCCTAGGAGTATTTGGAATTCTCCTTCCTATAGCTGGCACTACCGATTCATATGTCTTTCTGGGGCTGTACTCTCTTCGTTCATAGTTGTCTCTTGAACGTGCCCCGCCCCAATTTTGGTTAAAACTATTTTGGTTTTGGTTAGTATGGTTGTGATTTTCCCTGAATATTGGTCTTACTTCCTGTCTATTTACTTGCTTTTGTTCTATATGAGTCTTGTCAGGATCAACTTGACTATGAGTAGAATCAGAATTAAGGTTATGAGCCTCAAATTCTGATAATAACTCAATCATATCAGTAAAGTCGACGGGCTTAGCCACAATTAGGTGGTTTCTAATGTGTGGTGGATAATGTCGTATTAGCATATTCACGATCTCGGTTTCTGACATATCTGGATTCACAAGTTTACTTTTGTTAGCAAGTTTTAGGAAATATTCAGTCATGGACACACCCTTCTAGAACTCAAATTTACCAGTGGCCAGTTCGACTTTAATTCTTCTCTGTCTTTCTGGACCCCAGAACCTATTTATAAACACATTCCTAAACATACTATACGTTTCATGTGATGCTAGTGTTAACCTCAGCCATTCTAAAGCATTTTTCTTCAAACACCTTTTAACAATCATCATCCTAAATTCATTTGGAATCTTTTTACTTTTAAAATATTCTTCTAATTCCTTTAGAAATATTTTAGGATTGTCTCCCGATTCTTCTTCGAAAGTAGGTGGACTTATGTCATGCAACAAATAATTTGTACAATTTGTGTTACCTTGACTGTGTAACTGTGTATGTGTGTGCATGTTTTGTATTTGTCTATTACCATTTACTTCACAATCAGGTGACAAAGATTCTGTATCGTCACTCTCCAAACAATTCTCTAAGTTTTGTACAATATTACCTGAATTACCAGGTAAGTCAATACATGTAATATTCTTAGATTTTATTACCCTCTGGTTCTCAGAAATTTTGCTTGCCTGTAATGCAATCACAACTTGATTCAGCTTGCTAATGTTTTCTTTCTCTCTCTCAAAACTTTCCTGTGCCAAATCTATTCTTGTAATCATTTCACTATTCAACTTACTGACTTCATCATATTTAACTTTTAGTTCATCTTGTTGTGTTTGCACCTCAGTAGCCATTAGTTTAACATCATTTCTGATACTATTTACCTCTCTTACAAAATTATTCTGTATTTCAATATTTTCCTCATGGTATTTCCGTGAATTATCTAATAAGACTACATCTATTTCTTGTCTTATTCTATTCTCTAATTCCCCTATTTCTATTTTTTGTTTTTCTACAAATTCTACCTGTTGTTGCTTAAGGATTTCTGACTCCTTAGCCAATTCACTTCTTATATCTTTTACTACATTTTCCTGACTTATTTTCATTTCCTGAAACATCTCTTTTAACTTAGACATTTCTCCATCATGAGATTCTATTTTCTGTTTTAAAGATTTTATGCCTTCTCTACACTCTTCTCTTCCTTTCTCAATTTCATTTCTTAGGTTACCTAAACCTTGATCTATCCTAGCTTCTAACTTCTCTGAATTTTGATCTACCTTTTCTGAATTTTTATCTACCTTTTCTGAATTTTGATCTACCTTTTCTGAATTCTGTTTTATTTCCTGTCTTAAATTATCCATTTTAGCATCAAAATTACTCATCATTTTCTCTAACCTGTCTATTATCATTTCATTACCTTTACTCTGCATAATTTCTGTTCTACTTGTTCCTGCATCATCACTAATCATTCCTTCCACTACTTCCCTGACTTCTTGTATTTCTGCTCTCTTATCACTAACTAGTCTTTCCACTCCTTCCCCAACATTTTTATTCTTATTGTCTGTTAATTTTTTACCTTCCATTTTAGGTAATATTTTTCCCTTTCTTAATAACATAAAAAAATGAAAATTATAATTTTGTCACTTTTTCTATTAATTATCTATTAAGATTTTTCCGTACTCACTTTTCTTCTTTCTTCTTTCTTGAATCAAAGTTACCTGTCCATTACACTATTTATTCTCCTGTGGTGTAATCCTCCTTCTGCCTATTCGAGTCCCCGTTGGGCGCCATTTTGGAACATGATTTACGTCGTATCGTATTGATGGATGACGAATTATGCCCCTCGTTGAGGTGACCATTTGGAACAGGGTTGGAATTGATGGTTCTTGAAGTCCCAGCTTACCTCGGCGTGGCTTCAGTCGGTTGAGCAAGATATCTTCTTTTACAGGGGTGGTACGGCGGAAGGAAATTTTACGTAAAATGAGTAATCATTTTCCTCTGTATTAAATAATGTAGAAACTTTTATTTCCTTACTTCAATTAACACCAGTTCGAACAAAATGTATGATACAACATTTATAACACTATTCTTACACAAGATTCACTTGATGTGACGCGTTTATCTGGACGCGTGCAAGAATCAGAAGTTTTATACGTTTGTTCACTACCGTGTATAATAATTAAATTGTGTGTCTTCTAGCGATGATATTTAATGTAAAGATTATCTAGTTATACTCGATGATTGTTACGAGAATAGACTTATATTCTCCCGCACACAACGGCGTTTAAGAAGAGAATTTTACATCCGTTCACGGCGACTGTTAGGAGAAGAATCCCCAGTTCCTCTTCTTTTACACATTAGCATTTCGCTAATAACTCGACCCCCCTAGAGGAATATTGAATATCCTCCATGGCAACGTAAAATCTTTTATATCTGATTGGTCCACGTTTTACGATATACGCGTCACACCAATCACAAATAAGTTTGTTATTCAACACTTTTGTGACGTCATTTCCACTTACATAGCTTCTCTGTGCATGACTCACTCTACTTAACCTCACATAATACAATATTTGAAACTCTTTGGGGACAACATAAAATAACTGTTTCAGTACTCTTCGTGGAACACAACAACCTCCTCCTCGAACACGAGGAGTGGGGACTCGTGTACTCGTCTCACCATATTCTCTGAAGTTTTACAGAGAGTATCCTCGCCAATGTTATTTATTTCGGTACGAATGCACTCCTTGAGCACGTCAATTGTCCGTGGCCTATTCTTGTACACTCTATTATTTTAGATACCTCCACAAGAAAAATTCTGTTAGGTCAGGGGATCTAGGGGTCCACAGACCTTTTGAGATTATTCGATTATCAAATAAACTGGTTACAAGTTCCATGGTATCATTATATGTATGTCACGCTGCTTCTCTAGCCGCGCCGTGGCTCAGTGGTTAGACCACTTGGCTCTCACCAAGGCGGCCCGGGTTCGTTCCCAGGCGACCGCAAAGTGAGATTTGTGGTGGAAAACACGGCTCTGGGGCGGGTTTTCTCCGGGACTTACGGTTTCCACCGCCATCTCATTCCACCGGTGCTCCATCTTCATCTCATGTATCACCAGTGTCACCGCCTGCGGTGCAGTATGTAGTAAACGCGAGCGTTAAACACTATACATACACGTTGCTCCATCTTGCTGGAAATCAATTCGATATAATCTCCGAAAAACTACAGAGAATATGATGAGACAAGTGCAAACATGTATAGATGCTGGTGGAGGACACTTCCAACGTATTCTCTGAGATGTAAATAGTGTAATGTAATCTCCCTATTGTGTATTATATTCTTCCAAAGTTGCACGTGTGTCCTATTATTGGTTCAAAGTTTATGACCTATTGAAATGGTTCAGGTTTATATGGATCACTGTAGTAGAATATGGGCATAAAATTATAGTAGAAGTCAGTTACAGTGATCACTCTAGTATTTATACGAGGATGGGGTGCATAATCCAGAAAAGGAATGGCCCAGTGGCCGTGGAATTGTTGAAATATGGAAGAAGCGAATTAAGGACTGTAACCAGAATGTTAAACCAGATTTCATAAGGAGATGAAATATCAAAGACTGGTCCTTGTGCTACATAAATATGATCTTTAAGAAGGGCAATACAAATTATCCCTCCTGCTACCAAGGCATTATTGTGTTGGCTTCCATGAATGTATTATTACGATCATCACTGTAAGATTGGTGAGGATCATTTCTAGTTTAATTCTGAAGGTTATGTTTAGATAGTGTATTTACCTTACGGCAGATAAATTAGTTAATCGCGATAAATATTTGCAGAAATTATGTTGTTGCTAATCTTGTTCTAGGTTAAAACGATAGACTTATCTTTAAAGAGCTGATTACTATGTGATACCCTTGTATGTTCTCTTTGCATGCCCAGAACATAAAACAATTAACGTTGGCCATTTGGGCCAATATTGGAAAAGTATAATAAATAACAGGAGTATCTCTGAAATAAAATCTGCATTTGACATAAAGAGTTGTGTTTAAAGAGATCAAGTTTCGTCTAGTAAGAGCGTAAGATTTTTGTCTTACAGTTTACCAGTTATGTAAAGGCCTGAGGACATTCCCAGAAAGTTCAATATATGCATTTCGTTTGTTATAAGAATATCCAGAAATGTGGTGTCTTAATCAAGATTGGTACAATCACTTTTGGAAATAACAACATTTTCGAAATATGTTGCACGTGAAGGGCAGACTTGGGTGGGGGTTTTGTCCTGAGGATATACCTATCCCATGCTGAAAGCTTTTACATTTTACATTTTACATTTTTACATTTAAAAGAAGATACGAGAAGGTCATCTGTTTCTCCACGTGGGGTGCTGCAATGTTGCCTAGAACCAAGTTATGCACTCTCCCCTCTTTACCCTCTCAACACACGAAATATAAACAAGGTTCGAGGTTATCATATCTCAGCAAAAACATGCATATTTAATCTGTATTAGCCTACTTTAAGAACAAAAATAAGTTGTTGATACATTTAATTTGCTGTAGCATCTTCACAGGTGTGCGTTGTTTAAAATAAGTTTAGCACTATGTAACTTGGTGCGGTTCCCCTCCTTGTGGTTTGGATTTATATTACACGATGCGGTGACATATCTGAAGAAGGATTTGCCCCATCGTGAGGTCTGCGTCCCACACGCCCAAAAGTTTCGCGCTCCCTCGGTGTGGCGATGCTTGTAGTAGCCAAACCTTACCTTGATGTAGAAGTGATGAACCTTTCGTCTAAAAGCCATGAAGAAGATGTTTTCGAAGATTTCTATAAATCCTCTCTCCGGCAGCTGCGGCGAACCATGAGATATGAAATTTCTCAGGCGTGGTATCGATACAAAAGTGATTTCACTTTTGGGCAACTATGGATTAAAATAACTAATACCTTTTCACTATACTTGGAATTATATTTCTCGACAACATTTTCTTGTTTACATGCGACTTTTTCCACTGATGTATATAGCCCTATACTATATATTGATTTTCTCCTTTTATTTATAAATGATGCAATGGTTTTTTACTTAAATTATTTATCGTAGCGTCGCATCTTCGATGTATATTTTAAACGTTTACTAAACGTTCATAAATGATGAACTCATATTTATTAACATTACATCTAATATCTTAATTACTAAAATTTAGATTGATATAAATACATATAGTGCAAAAACTAGTATGCAATACACATACTATATACTATTACTAACGAATTTGTTAATTGTCATGCTCATATCAACGCCACCGATATGCCCCAATTTTGACCCACAGGAATTCGTTTACATGCAAGCATATCTACTGAGCTTTTGAAAGGAATAAGCTGATCATTGATAAGGAGCAAACTTCTTCCTGTTCAAAGAATTCCCTAAGAAAACAGGCAAATTCTTTACCTTAATCCGTCTACCGGTAATCATACCGCCACTACGTCTTGCTTCCATAACAACGCACTTTGTGTTTTCAAAAAGTAAGTTAACAATACAAAACGCAGATGAACACAAGAAAACTCGGTTTCCCGCATATAACTAGCGATAACTGACCTGAGGAGTATATGATTTACCAGTGTAACAAATCTGGCAATCTTACCTTTCACGTACCTTGCTTGATGACCTTCACGTATCTTCTTTTAAAAATCAGACTGTAGCCTAATTTTCGTTTCTAAGTTAAGTGCTTTTCACACACACACATACAGAGAGAGAGAGTGAGAGAGAAACACAAGAATGCATACACAGACACATATACATGGAATGTTTCCTTATAAAAATTGCTCTTTTTTAAATTCAGAAGGTTGAAGCGAAAATAATGGCGAGCAAATAGTTCCACTTTAACGGGACAGTTTGAAACAAATAATGTTTAGCTCAGGGTAAAGCAATGAGGTTTCTCCCAGGGTATACGTGGATATGTATGAGAAGGATGGTTTTAATGACACTGGAATGCCCGTATCAAACTGGTTTAATGACTGTTTCTTTTTATCAGATCATCAAACTTGAAGTTGCCGACCAAGGGTTACCAATATCACTGTTTAAAGTTACTGAAGGTGGAATGCTTATTACTCGATAATACTTAATTAGTTACGTATAAACCGACAAATATCTTCTCTCAGCACTTCTGGTCTGCCTTCGACCAAGACAGAACCAGATAACTGTCTTAATGGCTTGCCAGCCACGAACTGCCTGTCCTCACATCTGCGCGTGGGTGTATAGCTTTCAATTTCTGAAAGCCTATTATTCAAACAAAGATTCCCTTTGTGACTATTTTGTCTTGTCATTAAAAAGGGTCCGAAGAATAGCCCATTCAGAAAATTCAAGTGCTACCCTTTAGAAATCTGATAAGGACACTGTTTGTTAGATTTCTTTTGTTATAACAACTCAACCAACTGCACCTGTTCGTCTCGTAACAAACATACAAGACTCCTTTGAAGTCCATCATGATTCTTTACTTACTGCAATCCCTTAACTTCGGTATCAAGGTCAGTATAAGTGTATCTTTGTTGAAATATCAACATCCAGTTTGATTGGAAGGCGCTAGTCTGAGTATTACTAGATAAAGTAAAAACGGCTACCAAGAGCTAACACAGACATTTACCCCAGAAACATTTGATCATTTGAGCATCATTTCACCCATTTCATTCACCGTCCGATATGACTTAACGTTGGAGGACGTAAATTGTAACAACAACAACAACAAAAGCATACATTTATTTTTAGATCTCCAAAACTATTATGATTAGTTCCTATTTGCACACAATGCATCCATACAATGGAAGATGAATGTGAGTGGATCACCCATATACTTGATTAAAAATGAAATTATGGAGCAGTGATAAAGAATGAAAAACATATATCAGATTAATGTTTGACATCTAAAGCCCCTAAACAGATCTATCTCTACGCTGTTCAAGATCTATCTTGACGCAGTTCTCGCAGAAACTTGTTATGTGCGGTGAACATCAATTGGAATTAAACTCAAAGTAAGTGTCATTTGCTAATGAGGGAATAATAACATGTCAAAATGGGTGGAAGTGATTTTATAATGAGCAAATATTAGATCCATACAAAGGAGATGTCAAAGTAAAGTTTGCCAAGACTGCCTATCCAGTACTAGAATCGGAAAATCAAGATTTACACTTTGCAGGTGCTACAACAAGAGCAGATGACCAGTTTAATTAAATGAAGTCAGTCATCCGTAAATCTGGCAACAGTGAAATGGAGGTGGACAGTTGAATAACTTGGCCTCATTCAGGTGCTTTTTGTGAAGCCGACGTATCCTAAAAAAATGATTATTTTCAATATGACTACTGAGAGGACTTGGCTCTCTGACGTGGAAATCTGGACACTAACAGCACAAAGTGTATAAGAGTTATTGAGATAGATTACAAATAAGTTTAAGCATATAGATGCACTGCATCACCGGAGAAGTGGGCTAAGAAAGTGAGCAATTGATCCCCTCCTGGACGTAAGAACAAGGCACGTCCACGATATACCTGGAGATAAGTTATAATGTGACAAGATTCAGGAGACTGCACAAAGGAAGACCCTCGCAAGTGGAGGCAGGAATCAAAGGCAACCGCCAGTAGACAAAGAAGCCTCATCGTCACCTACACAAGGAAAACTACACTTTAACTTAAGTTTCTATAAGATTAATTCCCTTCCTTCACGTAATCCCTTTGTGACTTAAAGATTTTTTATCCTTAAGATTATATCTTTAAGATTCTGATCGACTGCAGTTAATGCAGCTGATAAAGGAATCTGAACAGGTTTTTTGTTATACCTGTCAAAAATACACAAATACAATTGTAAAATCGTACTATGAAAACCAACGTAGAAGACTATTATTATCATTTTCTAATTGCTGCTCTTCCGAATTTACACTCGCTTTAGCCCACATGTCATCTCAGGCACAATTTTGTGTAGATCTTTATTTGCCACTACTTCTTAGAATGTCTCTTAATATATTACCTAACTATTTTAAATTTAACAGAACCCCACAAAATGAAATACACCGGTGTAAGATCGGAAGATCTTGGAGGCCAGTGAATCAACCATCGTTGTCCTGTCTTCTAATTGGAAATGGTTCATTTAGAAGGTTATTGGAATATAAGATAAAAGAACAGATTTATAGAAAATATTGTGAGTATGTTTTTATATCTGATCTGTTTGTCTGTCTGCCTACTTCTGTGTCAGTCTGACTATGTGTATGTCTGACAAACAAAGCTGAGCAAGTTTCAAGAATAGAGGGCGAAACTTTTAAAGAAAAATCTCTGACTACAAAGTACTCTTTACACAGAAACGTTCTCTCTGTTTTTATATAATAAAAATGGCTGGATGGATATTTATTAAAATAAGGTTCAATATATTTCCATGAATAGTGAAGTATGTACCTTAAGTGTTATAGGAATAGCCTTGAATTCCTCTGCAAACTCAATGACCTTTTCATAATTGATAATTCGTAAGAAATAATAATATACCTACATCGTATCTCTGTCTGGTAAAGCACAAAGTTAATGTAAAATAACATTTCTTGTGGCCATAATCATTTCCTAGATATTATTCGTTATATATAACGAATAATATAGTAAACATACCGGCATACTCCGCAGTAGCTTGCTACTATTAAGAATTTCTTTGGCTTATTAAACTGCAATAAAAAAGCTATTGCTTATGAGTGTTTAACGTTTCCAAAATTCCGTTATAGCAGTCCATGATGGCAAATGAGCTGGTGGACATATACTACTTATACATTTTAGAGGGAAGTTAATGTTATAAACTACGCAATGGCTATAATCATTCCGTTACGTTTTGAAACAAATTTCACCCGTATGGACACCCGTATAACAAATTTATCCCAATTAACAGAATGCAGATAGAAAAATATATATTATAAATAAAAAATATGCAATTAAACATAGCATTAACAATTTAATAGATTTAAATAAAAATTGATCTTAGTTTGTAGAAAAGTAAAGAAAGTCATGTGAAAACAACACAAATGTTAATAACAATTCCTTTTTTCCGTGGCCATGCACGAAGAATGGAATCTAAAACCATTCCATGTAGACACGGTTTACAAAAACATGTTTCTCGCTTTAAACCACTCTTATACCTATAACAAAATGTGGAAATGTTTGGTGAAAGCCGATTTCCATTAATAAGACGTAGACAGAAGAGCGCGATTTTATAAGGGTATTTTGTAAAATAGTAAATAGAGAAAGTGTTATGAGTTCAACATATCATAGCTTTTTCCTTAGAGAGTGTATACACACCATCACCAAGTCAGATGGCTCCAAGGACACGCCACTCACATTCAGAAGGTCGCAGGTGCCCGCCTCGGTAGCGTACATGGTAGCGTATCTGCCTCACGTTCAAGAGGTCCTGAGTTCCAATCTCGGTCAGGGTGAGTTGCCTGTATAAGGCTTTTTCCGGTGTTTTCCCTTATCCTGAAAGACGAATGTCAGGTAACTCTAAGCTCCATGGACCCCGGACTTATTTGAGCCTCATTTCGCTTATTTGAGCCTCATTCATGGTCCGATATGACTTAACGTTGGAGGACGTACATTACAAAACAAAATGTGTTAAAAACGATAAAATCCAATAGCAGAAGCTCAGAACGAGGTTATATCTGGGAGATGACACCAACTCTTCGGGTAAAAGCTAAAACACGTTGCACAGCTCCCGAGTCATCCGCTAAGATGCTGGGCTTACAAAGGACGCCCCCTTGCCGGTCGAAGTGTTACCTCCGATTCATAATCCCCAACCGATATTGCTTGAATTAAAAGTAAATATTTTGAGACACGGGTTCTTTCTCTATGCGTTGTTTTTATGGACGTTCATAACTAATATAACGTTAAGTCTGCACAAATTACAAGTTCAGGTACAACATACTCTGCAAACAACTTACGAGAATTATAATCATAAATCCCGCTGATTCATATAGTTAATTTACAGTCTCTTTATTACATACATTATTTATATTTGTGCAATTATGTACTTTGTTGCAACCAAGGTTTCCAGTAGTTTTGTGACTATGAAAGTTCGAAATGAAGAAAGAATGGGTTTTAAGCATCATGTCATATACCAATATGGCAATAAATAAATAGTTATTTTAATTATACAGCAATCAATTTTTAAGATTGTGTGCGACCCTAAGAAGCTTAGCAAGGTGTTGTTTATAACCAAGTAAGCTGACTCAATGATAACACGCGAGACTCCTTTGGAGAAGTCCAGGTTCGACAGCCGTCAATCAACCATTGTGATTTTCCCAGTCAGTAACGGTTGTTGGAATGGTTTATTTTCAACATGACTCTTTAAATCACCTCGGTTGCATACCATTATCTTCTCATATTTCAGGCACCCTAGGTTTCACGATGAAGGGTGTTTCCGGTACAGATGCTTTCTCCAAGGAAAGAGGAAGTGCTCCCGTGGACATTAAGAGGGCTGCTTGATACGATTAGTCGTTCGTTGTCCTTTCAAGGCAGCTCCAGTAATGTGATGGGTCTCCAAGGGAGGAACTGAACCGCCCACCCCAGTTGCCCGCGGTCATTAGCTTCCTTTGTGTCCCTTTCACTGCTAGGTGAACGATGTTAAGTCCTATGAGAAGTGTCCCATCTCTTGTATACTCTTTATAACTTGTTACCAACAACCTAAAAAAACAATATATGTTCCAAATTTCTCAAAAACTATTCAGTATTTTCTCTACAAAATCCATTTGAACTCCGGAATGGCCAGACTTGCTGCTTAAATGTTTCTGGATACTTTCGAAACTATAGGGTTAATTAAGCAATCAAAGAAATGGGACGCATAAAATGAAATGTTTTCGAAAACTAAATCCCAAACTTTATTTTATAATTGTAAATCAAAAATGCAATTTTTAAAATTTGTTCAGTTTTTCATCCTAGGATACGATAGGATTCCGCACGTTGACCAGACTGATCTTTTGTACCTTTCCCAGTGGAAGGATGAAACGAGAGGATACAGTATATGGCCGAACCTCAATGAGTCACGACAGAGTAGATGGCAGGGTCCCTACCATTTACCAGATTGAAACTCCCCGGCATGTTTAGTACAACCGGCATCCCTCCCAACATTTGCCCAGAAGCACTCCTCGTGTCCATATTGGAGATCGGAGACCACCATGCAGGGTTCTGAGAACTCTGCAGGCTTGCGTAATCGGCATCCCGCCGACCATGTTCCTGAAACACCCTACTGGGCTAGCTGGGAGACCTGATCCTTGTTTCACATAAGCTTGCCCCGTATTTATTAACGTTCACGTGACCTTTTCACCTCTCATTGGCTGCTATTGCAGTATAGACTGTTGTGCGGTAAAAATTAGTTCGTTATTTAACATGATGATATATCTTTATATGTTGGAAGAAAATTGTCAAATTTATATTTTCGTAACTGTTTTAATTACATATATATTACGCAACAGAGTTTATTTATCTAAAATGCATGTTAATTCTTAAACGAGGTAAGCAGGAGGTTCCTTTGCTCTCAAGCACATGGCAAGATAGCACGTGATTTAGCGGTAGTGATGACATGTTTGTTTATATGACTTTTATCACTGACCTTGTTTTGAACTGGATTAGTCATATATCGCCATTCGAAGGTGTGCTGTGCCGAGTACGAGCGCTAAATTATTTTATTGATCGTTTATTGCGCGTGTACTTATTTTATGTATAATGGCAGAATATACTGCCAGTTTTTCGCTGAAGCATCGCAAGGATAATTCTTTACAAACAGGCGAAAAAAGAATTGTGGTGCATGTGTTTAATGCACTCACAGAGAAGAATCCGTCTTTGTCAGTGAGAGAAGTCGAATAGCTCTGCTCTGAACTTATACGTGTTTTAGATGCGTAGAAACATCGCGAAGACATTATTTAAGGACAATCAGATTGTATCGGGATATAAATTGCAAAATATTCTACCTTTAAGAGACTTGGGTGAATAAATGTCACACGATAAGTATGGCGTAAAAAGACTTTTAAGATCGAAAAACAAGCATTTTTGCAAGGTATGTGTGCTGGTTTCGAAAAAATCGCAGTGGAAAAGGCCGAAGGCCTTTCATTATAAGCTTGTTTCAGTTTCATTGCTCATTATTCAGTTTCAACTTCTCAGTTTTATTATAAACTTCATGATTTTTGCATGCCTTCATATTCTCATTTGTATTTCCTCTAATTTCGTGGCAATTATTAGGACGTTTACTGCAACTTTAAATGTGACGGGAAGGCACCGTCTATGGCCTATGGCGCGAAAGCATTAGCCCATTAGGATGAGGGGGAAGGTAGTTGCACGCGGAGTGATACATTTCATTGGGGTAAGGTGATATGAAACAGAGATTAAAGGCTGTCCTACCGGAAGACGGAGGTGTTTACCAGGAGCATATCATGCTGATAAATGTGAAAATGATAACAGTGATTCATTTGTGGTTATAACATTTAATAAATATCCTAATGATGGGAGAAGTGTACACTCCCGAAACGTCGATATCTAATCGTCTTTTCACCTGGCTTGCTTCCCGAGAACTACTTGAGCATATTCGTCGCCAGGAAAACTTCATGTCTATTTTTAAGCCTAGTTCTGGTAGGTTGGCTATGGGAATCGAACCCGGATGCAATCACGAAACGGCCTAAGCCATCCCTCTCGGTTACCTACCTCGGCTACCTAAGTATACGTTATGATCTAAAAGCAATAAAGTATAATTTCACTGTGTTTAGGAACATTTGTATTCTAAAAGTCAGGAAAGCACTAAAGTGTTGTTTAAAAATGATTATTTCGGGTTGCTTCCATTGACTATTTCTCTTATGCAATCTGGGAAAGGCATACAATATAAGCAGACAATATTAAATAAGTATCATCTAGATTTCAAATGTTCACCTGGAGTGTGTTGATTATTATTAGTGACCAGCTGTAATTGCGTTTTATTATTCACAAATATATGTTATAACAAGCTCTCGAAATAGCGGCCCTTCTACTTTAACACTAAATGACAAATGTAGTTCTAGGTAGTTGAGATTAGCAAAAAAATAAAGGAAAAACCTATGTATTAACCATAGAATGTAGCTATAAAGTTTAATATATTTTTCAGATAATGTCACAAATAAGTTTTTGCTTCAGGCTGATACACCAGTATGCTGACTGTTTGCGCTCGATTACGCCGTTAACTCACATATCCATGAGGTGTTTAGAGGTAAATTATATAATCCGGCCCCAACGCGAGCAAATTCTCGGTTTCCGGTCAATAAATTTCAGGGGAAAGGTAGTGTAACCGATGGGCCGCATTCCATTCGACCTGTCGTGCCCGAGATGACTGAGCAGAATTCTGTCCAAAGCAGACCACGACTCGTCGGCCAAGTAACGAACTACAGCAAGCGTGTGGAAGATTTTGAGGTTTACATTGAAAGAACGTGTTACACAAACTAGTCGAGCAAGATAATGCAGCTCATAGGTCAGTGTGTTATGAATTTATGGGGCCCATGAACAATAAAAGTTGATCAAACACATCCTGTTTAGTAACAAAGCTGCATTCCACACTTGAGGTAAACTTAATAACCGAATATGAATGGCAAAGGAAAATCCGTAAGGTTAATGCACGATTTGGAGTTGCTTACTATATTGTTTAAGGCCATTTTCTTTAACTAACGTTCTCCAATGTTAAGTCATGCGGATGATGAATGAAATGGTTCACTGATGCTCAAATGAATCCAGCGTCCTTAGAGCTTAGAGTTACCCGACGTTCTATTTACGGAATAAGGGAAAATCCCGGAATGAAACATCCAGATAACCTTCCCTAGCCGAGATTCGAACTCAGTCATCGAGCTCCAAAGACCTTCTGGTACTACTGCTTTAACAGAATGGTGCTGTCTACTATGTTGTTTTACAGTAAGATGGGTCACCTCCGTATCTTGCACTGCTATTAGAGCGTACTTCAACAAGATTTTTCAATAATGCACGAAATTTAACTTGTCACCTTTTGCACAATCCTTGACTAGCATGGACGCTGGGTTTCTTTCCTTGAAATGGTCAGTCCCTTTAAAGCCCTATTGTATTTCCTATTTATATACTGTGGTATGTACAAGCAGGCATCAGTGTTGCAACTCATCCAAATGAAGTATCGATTGTTAACATATTGGAAACGTGAAAAATGTTTTTAGAAGTGGAGAATTTTGTGATTATTTTAAATATAGTGTTGGGAATGGTGCTAGTGTCTGTGTTAGATCTAGGAAGCGTGAGAAGAAAGGGAAAAGTTATCAGATCAGATGACAGGGAAATTGTGATTAGTGTCCATATACATTTTACAGACGAATACGATGCTCTAAAGTGCAGAAAGCCCACTATATCTGTGTCAAGCATAATGAAATTTAGATTTGTAGAGAAATCACACGGAGGAGAATTTCTGACGAAATGGCCAGACGTTCTGTAAAATGATTTGCATTACTAAGAAAATTGAAAGAGAAAAGGTTTTCCGGTGCTCCCATTATTTACTTAGATGAAACGTGGATCAATATAAATTATACAAAAAACTAAGTGTGGAAAGGTGAAGAGGAAGATTTTGAATTTCCACTACTCATACCAATAGGCAAAGGCCAGCGCGTGGCGTTTGACGGGTTTCATTCCCAACGCTCTTCCGAGCTTTAAATCAAAACCAAGCGAAGTCTATCATGAAGAAATGGATAGTGAAACATTTAAACGTCAGTTTATTAATCAGTTGATACCTAATGTTCTCCCCAATAGTGCTATAATAATAGACAAGTAACTTATCATTCTGTTCAAATCAACAAGGCTCCTTATCATAATAATTTAAAACAGTAATGCAGTCATGGCTCCGTGAAAGTAATATTGAATTTGATCTGCATTCCACCAAAGATGTACTGCACGAATTAATAAAGCTGAAAAAGATGGTCTCAAAATGTATAAAATAGATCGCAAAGCGCAAATGAACGACCACGCTGTAATACAACATCCGTATCATTGTTCCTTAATGCTGTTGAACTAATACGGGCACAGATAACAAAATGATATCCAAAAATACAACATATCATTTAAGCATAGTGTTGTAAAACTGTTGCTTGATAGTGTAGTAGGTACAGTACGGACGATACTTCTGTGCCGGTGGAGACCGTGTGCGTAGTCGTTTAGAATCCAGTTGCTGAGCCTGCACTCTCGGTCATGCGCAGTACACTTAAATGGCCAGTATCGTGGAGAGGTTTGACCGGGCAACTTCTAACGCTTTGGTGCCGTTACTTTAAGATTTTAAAGTTTTAGAAATTGTGATTCTTAATAGCACTGGTGATTATCGTTTTGTCTGCATGTATGTGTGTGCGCGTTTATATATTCTCTTATTTAGATTAAAATGCCTCCAATTCAAAGCAAACTTGGTGAAAAAAGACTTCACAGCCAAACCGCGAAGTTATTAATAATGTCAATCTATTCTGAAACGGGAAGCAGTTTCTGGCGATATGCTAATAAAATGAAAGGGAGGGTGAGTGCAGCAACAAAAGTATCTGAGAGAAAATTTCGTAAAGTAATTAAAGATGTGGAGAAATGTGAGGCACAAGTGACCTCCTTTGAGACATCTGGAAAGCACATCGTTTACCAGAAACAATCACTATCATTGATGACTTTGATAGGTGTAAAATTCGCCAAACAATTTATAATTTGTATATTCAGGAGAAAACTGTGCCCACTGTCCAAATTTGGCACTCTTGAAACTTCAAGATTCCATTAACATTATAGGGGGAAGCACTAGTTTAAATACTACCTTATGTGGCATAGGTTTCAAGTTGAAGAAAACAAGGAACAACAGGGTTTTGTTATAGGAAAGGTATACGAGACACTGGCGCGTATCATATTTACGTGCCATAAAAAGGCTTAGGGATGAAGGAAGTTCGCTTATCTATAAAGATGAAACTTTTCTTCATATGGGAATCGGCTAACTCACTTCCATGCACTACAAACCAGTTTTTGTTTTCCTGTAAATTACAGCATTTGTGAAAGCAAAGAAGTAAAATAGTAATGAAGATCTTATATTGTTTCTCGTTGGCTAAGATGAGCAAGTGCTCATGTATCTTAAGGTATGCAGTTTAGTAAAGACGAGTCTGGGAAATATGGCCTTGCTGCATTGTCTTCCATTTTCTAGCGCTAGCAGAAGATGCAAGTGACGCTTGGGCATAGACTCTCTCCAGTGCGCGAAGAAAGTAGGTCACCGGCACAGAACTATCGTCGCTACTGTAAAGTGTCCGAACAAATCTGCCGAGGAGCTTGTGAAAATGTTGAAAACATAGAACAGGCTTATTGGAAGAAAGATGCATTAATAGATGAAATTAGTGATAGGTTCATAATTAATTTAGAAAATGATTCAGATAGTGAACATGAGGAGCATTTTGAAATTTCTCACAATGAAGAAGGGGAATAGGAACCCAATTTGGAGGACAAAGAAGGATCATCTGCCATTGATGTGCCTGCCCTGCCTGGCTGGACACTAAACAGGGGCAGGTTGGAATGAGATCGTGAGCACGTATTTCTTTCTCTTTCTATAAACCAGGGGCCAAGGTAAATCTCGTGTATAACAAATGGATAGTCCACGTTAACCTGACTAGGCCTTTTTCAGTTGGGGGTTCATCAAAACACAAGTGTACAAAACAAAATTTAGAGATTTAGAGAATCAAAGTAATCGTATTCGCACTTCATATTATAGCCAACCTGTAGTTTAAATACCATAAATATATTAAAATAGTAGCTAACCATCCTTTTGTGACAGTTTAGGAATTATAAGTGCGCTCCTAAGCTCTTGCATTTTCTTCCACAACTCCATGACAGGATTACAGAGCTTTTGTTTAAACTACAAGGTCTACCTTTTGTGTTGTTTGATCCAAATGGGAAAACAATGTAGTCAGATTTAATAAAGTGCAATTATATTCCAAACTTCATTTCTCTGACCGAGGTTCTAATCAGTCGTGGGACTGCATTGTGTCATGTAACTATCTGAACTACTGCCTACACAGCTGTAGTGTGAAAGAAGAATTGTCAAACATAATTAATGTACATACTTCAACCTTGAGCCAATTAGAGTGCATTAGCATATACGAAACCCTAAATAGATGAAGGTGATTAGGAAGAATTTGTGTTACACTCTCTATTTATGTATGAGGGCTGTACAACAAAGAATGATCACAATTTTTTTAACAATGTACCTTTACTCATCCTCATAATTTTGATGGATTTTCTCAAAATAGTCTCCCATGAATGCGATGCACTTGTCCCAGGTTTCTGTCAGTCTCCAAAGACATGCTGGAAACCATTTTTGAGCCTTCACCACTGCTTGTGATGATGGATAATGCCTCCCACGAAGATTTCTTCAAGTTAGGGAATAGAAAAAAGTCACATGAGGTTAAATCCGGACTATAGAGAGGGTGAGGGATGCACTTCACGTTGAGTTTTGCAAGATATTCAGCAACAACATTGGCAACATGCATCCGGGCATTATCGTGGTGCAGCATCCAGCCTGCTTCATGGAATTGTGGTCTTTGGCGCCTGATATGTATTTGCAATGTTTCCAGGACATCCTTTTAGTATTGTCCAGTTACTGCTCTGTGTGCAGGTACAACATGATGATAAACCATTTCATGAATATCAAAGAATGAGATGATCATAACTTTCCCAGCAGAAGCAACCAGTTTTTCTATTTTTTTTGGGGGGGGGGGGGTTGGAGATGAAGGAGATTTCCACACTGAGCTTTGCTGGTTGTTCTCAGGATCAAAATGATGCAGCCAAGCCTCATCAGCAGTGATTAAGTTTAAAAGTAACAGCCTTCCTCTAACATCAACTTTAACTGCCTTTTACCTCCATTGCAGCGGTAGGCGATACTGAACATGTCTGAACTTGCCTGGCTCTCACAGGCGGAAACCAGGAGTACAAACAATGAAACTACTACGGTGTGTTGTTTCACATTAACCTAACAGAGCATAATATGATTGCATTTTAGTGCGAAAAATTATGACCGTAAAAAATATGATCATTCTTTATTGAACAGCCCCCGTACATTACCAGTGCCTTACTATCATTCTGTTATCTAAAGGGTTGAATAGACATTACAACATTTCAGAAACAAATCTTCAAATTGAGACACTTTTATTTGCTTTACCTTCTACTTATAATAGGTAAGAGAAGATTTCGAGATTTCATTGGTAATACAATGACCTACTGTATAAAAATATGCATTTTTAGAATAACGTCCGTGCCTGTGTACACGTTGTGTGTGTGTGTGTGTGTGTGTGTGTGTGTGTGTGTGTGTGTGTGTGTGTGTGTGTGTGTGTGTGTGTGTGTGTGTGAACAGTATAACATAGAATCAAAAAAATATTATTATCAACTTGGTATAGTGGTATTACTAGGGAAGTTAAAGAAGAAGGAGGATGTATTAATTTGACTCTTCTTTGTAAGTCAATGTATGTAAATGACCATTAACCCAAGTTGAATATTAATATCCAGCTAGAAGCTTGAAATTTCACTGAATATGACACAGTTAAAATTTTATTTTATGTAACACCTATAAAAATTATAAAACTTTTCTGTATCTTTATCAAAATATGCAGACGATACATTGGCAATATAAGTTATACTTGTGTGGATACCTTCACATAGTGGCATTCATGGCAACGAATCTGCTGATCAAGCAGCTGAAGTAGCTGCACGTATCCCTTCGTGTGATTCTATAATAGCTACACCGCATACTGACGTCATTACACTCATCAAAAAAGAAATATATCAACAGTGGAAGATAAATTGGCTTAAATCTTCCAACAGTAAACTGCATGAAATAACATCAGAAGCCATTGTACACCATCACCTCCATACACTGACCAGACATGATCATGTTCTGATGTCCCGAATAAGAATAGGTCACACTAACATAGCTCATAGCTATCTTCTTGAGAAGAAATAACCTCCCAGATGCATAACTTGTAACAGTAGCCTAACTGTCCGGTACATAATTGCCCGCCTCGGTAGCGTAGATGGTAGCGTGTCTGCCTCACGTTCAAGAGGTCCCGAGTTCGAATCTCATTCAGGGTGAGTTACCTGGATAATGTTTTTTTCTGGGTTTACCCTTATACTGAAAGACGAATGTCTGGTAACTCTAAGCTCCATGAACCCCTGACTCATTTGAGTATCATTTCACCCATTTCATTCATCGTCCGATATGACTTAACGTTGGAGGACGTAAATTGCAAAAAAAAAAAAAAAAAAAAAAGTAAATAATTTTTAACTGTGTACTCTACAACCATTGGCGCCTGCAGCATGGCATACGCAACAAGGCAAGTGAGGCCTTCTCTTCCCCCACTCAGTGCAGAAGACTGATCAAATTTTTCGGAGACATTGGTTTATATTTCAAAATTTGATCTTGAACTTACAACTGATATTTAATTCCTTGCATCTATTCTTAAGGTTTTATAGTGCACTTAACTTAATGTAATGCAATCTTTCTAGTTTAATGTCCATTCTTTATCATGGATTTATTTTGTATCAATGAAATGCAACGTAATTTATATTGTTAAAGTCACGATAAGACTTTGTAGGTTAAAGCGACTACAAACTGTCTTAATAAAAACAACAATTATTAACTTTTTCAAGGCCTCAAAAAATAACAAAGGAACGAGCACTTCGTTCAATATTCGTTGAAGTACTTTTTAACATGGATCGTGGTCACCTTTTTGTTTTGATTTTTTTGTGTTTTCTTAGGCGGTTTAATGGCATTCTCTGGTTTTGTATATCTTGGTTACTGAGAAAAAACTAATTATAATAGCTTCAAGTGCAGTAACATGGATGTGACTCAGCTGCATTAACGAGAAGTCCTCATTACCAGCTGTGCTTTTTTGTAGTATTTTTCTCCCATTTTAATCACACACGCTTTCTGTAATTATAGTGTCCAAAGACTTTTAACTAACCTCTCAAGTAACTTATGTATTCCTATTTAAATTACACCAAAGAAACTCATGGTTACTTGGGAAGTGAAACTTAAAGCCAAATCAAACCACGAGTAACCTCGGGTAATTAAAAATATTAATCTTATTTGTATACATTTCTTTAGGGCACCCAATAAAGCAAACTTCAATATTTTAATGGTCCTGCGATTTCAATATAAAGCTAAATAAAGTAATTCATACCTACTATAAATTCTTTTTACATAAAAATAATTAACGCTGCTAGCCAAATTTGTGTTGATTGTACTTTGAGTTCCTGCAAACTATTATTATAAAATTAATAAATTAACGCTTGTTTAAGGGAAATTTAATCGTTCCTCCACAGTAGCCGTGTATAGGCTAAAATTTTAATATATAAATTCAAACTGAAAAATTCATTGCCATGGACGTGATACGAACAACGGAACTTCCGGTCACCATCCGGTCGCTCTTAACCATTCTTCTACCGTGGCCAGCGTTCTGTCATGACATTCAATTCTCCAACTGACTCGTATGTTTCCCGGTAAATAGCTAATCTCGGTTTCATATAACCTTGCCCCGCTGACATGTACCACTCCGCGTACAACTACCCTCCCCCTCTAATTGGCTAATGCTTTCGCACCATAGGCCATAGGCGGTGCTTTCCTGTCACATTTAAACCTGCAGTAAACGCCATAATAATTGGCAGGAATATAGATAAAATCATACAAATAAGAATATGAAGGCATGCAAAAATACAAGTTTATAATGAAACTGAGCAAGTTGAAACTGAATGAATGAGCAATAAACCTGAAACAAGTTTATAACGAAAGGCCTTCGGCCTTATTCGCAGAGATTTTTTAAAACCAGCTCACATACCTTGCAAATATATTTGTCTTTTAGTTTTAAAAGTCGAGTCACGCCATACTCGTCGTGTGTCCTTCATTCAGCCAAGTCTCGTCAAGGTAGTATATTTTGCGACTTGACAGTCCAATTGTCCTTAAATAAAGTCTTCGCCACACAGCAATATCTCCCCTAGAGTGGTAAGTTTTCTGTTGTCTCAATTTCATGTTGCGATGTTCCTAGCATCTAAAACACCTGTAAGTTTGGAGCACAGCTCTTCAAGTTTTGTCACTGACAAAGACGGATTTTTCTCTGTGAGTGCATTAAACATATGCACCACAATTTTTTTTTCGCCGTTTTGTAAAGGTTTTCCCTTGCGATGCTTCAGCGAAAATCTGGCGCTAGACTCTTTCATTATACATATAATAAGTATACGCGCAATAAACAATCAATAAAATAATTTAGCTCTCGCACTCGGCACAACACAACACACCTTCGAATGGTGATATATGACTAATTCAGTTCAAAACAAGGTCAGTGATAAAAGTCATATAAACAAATATGTCATCACTACCGCTAAATTACGTGCTATCGTGCCATGTGCTTGAGAGCAAAGGAGCCTCCTCTTTACTTCGTTTAAGAATTAACATGCATTTCACCTCTGTTGCGTAATATACTTAATTAAAACAGTTATGAAAATATAAATTTGACAATTCTCTTCCAGCATATAAAGATATATCGCCATGTTAAATAACGAACTAATTTTTACCGCAGAACAGTCTATACTGCAATAGCAGCTAATGAGAAGTGATAAGGTCACGTGACCGTTAAGAGATACGGGGCAAGCTTATGTGAAACAAGGATTAGGGGCTCTCATACACAATGAGACACACACGTAAGTATTTACAGTTCGTCTGGTTTATCTTGAAACACGGGAATTAGAGAGAGAGAGCGCGCGCACTATTGCCCGCGCTGTTGTAGGTAACCCATTACTGCCTAATCCCATAGCGCATCACTTCTATGTAACGTTCCAATTAACTCCGTCTGATTATATTGTAGCTACCCCTTTAATATTTTCAAGCGCAGCGCTTTAAAGGCTACCAGTAGATTTCGGTAGTATAGATGCAGCGTCCATTAGGGATCTTTTGGAGAGTCACTTTTTTGTAAATTTATGATGAAAATGTCCAATATATCAATTAATTCGTCTTTTCTCCAGTACATCTTTTCTACCTCCTTCCTTGTTTTATGCCCATATTAGCCCGATAGCATCCTCATCAAAGTTACACGGAAGTAAGGTACGTCCATTTAATTCAGCAATAGAGTCGATTGTATAGAGTTTGAGCTTATCTTTGTTTCTCTTAATTATCTGGTACAATACCGGTTTTGATACCATATTTCACTGTCAATATAAAGCACGGTTTGTAAACAAGCAATCCCTGCACTGCTTGCAGCACCTGTCGCTCCTTGACGGAGACTAGGCAGTCGCGGATAGCAGTGGTAATGTGTTTACAAATCTTTTCACCCCTACCTTGCCACAGGGGGTGGGGGTAAGTAACTCATGCTTCAAGTTAAACTAGACGAACCTTTCAGCACAGCAAGTCGCCACAAAAGGTATGTATCGCATTGAATATGAGATTCCCTGTGGGTTTACCGGGA
Organism: Mantis religiosa; assembly: GCA_030765055.1. Classification (NCBI taxonomy): domain Eukaryota; kingdom Metazoa; phylum Arthropoda; class Insecta; order Mantodea; family Mantidae; genus Mantis; species Mantis religiosa. Next base: position 113,006,376 of record CM060959.1, read on the forward strand.
AACATACGAGTCTAACGCTTACTTAATGTTGTGCAAAAATAATATAAATTGCATCATACTTCTTAACCTAAAACGATTTAACTCATGGTTTAGGTACTCTTTCCTCTTGTGCTATGTTTAGTTGTTAAACAATGCATTTGTATAGTATTTTCTCTGTGCTTTTATTTATTTATTTGCTTACATTTTGTTCTTTATAATCTTCCAAGGTTTTCAATTTACACTTTGTTTTACTCTTAAATTAATAATTTGTCTCCAAACAAACACAAAGCTTTTGGACAAGTACAATATAATTTAAAGAGCTATTTGAGGATCTAGATCCCGTGCCTCATATAGAGATGGCACCACTGGGCTAGTTTGACGGATAGAATCATATAGTTTAACTCTAGACTAGCTCGTATCCATAGTTACAGGTCAATAACTTCTTTAGCTTTTGAATTTTAGCATTTAAAACAGGTGAAGTGTAGAGGTTGCATGAAAATGGAGGATTTGGAAAAACGTCCCACTGGTGTGACGGCAGCCCGTACTACGTATTGACACCACCACAACGTGAGGGCAGCACTGCAACTTGAAGCAGTACATTCAAAGTGTGGGCAGACAGAAAGAAGTACCGTTAGGTGTAAGGGTAATTCATGGTGAAAGTGAACTAAACAGAGGTAGCTAAGGAAGGGTTGGTCATTACCAGAGGCAAGAGCTTTTAACGATTTTTTCACAAATTTTTGCGAATTTTTCCTTTTTTCGAGAGTAATATTTTTTGCGTTAAATGAAAAAAAATTCAATTATTTTTAGTCTGTATAGAAAAACTTACATTTTTTTCAATTTGCATAAATATAACTTTAATTTAACATCCATGTCTTCATAGCATGAATCTAGAAGTCATGAAAAAAATGTTCACAAATTGAACGAAAGCAAGATAAAATTTAACACTTAACAAAGCCAATACAATGACATCATCATGCATACTGAAATAACAGCTAAGCGGTGCAACAATAAACTGACACCACAGCATCCGACTGGTCCGTGATACTGAGATCTATTTCTGGTAAACAACTGGAAATGTTATTTATTGGATACCACACCGTGCACAGCAAAAACGTCTATTATACTGACTAAGGGTACTGAGAAGGTACAGAACATCTTGGAGGCTACACTCAGACATTACATTAACTTGAAAATATTGTCCCTCAGGGCTTAAAAATGTGCTCCTAAATGCCCGAAAGTTAAAAAACGAAGACATACAATAGCTCACTGAAAGCCACCCAGATTTAGAGCCTAAAAGTGTTCCCACTACCTACACTGACACGCTCGTCTAGTTGGTTTAATTCAGTACTTTACATTGCCAACTATTTTGATGCAATTGTCGATTTCTTTTCTAAAAGGAAAGCTTTCAGTTCCTGCACAAAATTTGTTAAATGATCATTTTTGCGATGCCAAGTGCTGCAATATTGTAAAAGTATAGGCAACATTTGTTTCTGAAAATTGCAGATTGATAACAGATCCAATATTAGAATTTCAATTAAAGAAAACAGTGACTCATCTTGTTTTATCCCTAATTATCTCGCTGAGAGCCAAATGTTAAATATTAGAGAGTGGTCACTTTGGAAACAGAATAAGTGAACTTGTAGATCATATCATGGATCCCAGTGTTAGAAAAGCAGTAGAAGAGAATCTAAATGTTTGCTGCCGTATGACTTTGTGTAAATTGCACTCCATTAAGCAAAAGAAACTGATGATGTAACAACCATAAAAGTTATATCATTTGTTTGAACCTTCTAGGCTAGTTACTAAATCAAGTATAGGTGATTTAAATCATGTAATGCCAGCATTTAAACAACTAAATTCTTTGAAAATCAGTGGTATTACTTGTGATTCTGATTTGCTTCTTTGTTACAAAGAGCTTTGTGATATTGTTGAACAGCAAAGCCATGATGGTAACGATAACAGATTATGTGTACAAACAGCACTCCTGGCATTGAAGGCAAAAGCTGATTCTTACCGCAATTTCTGTGAAAAGTTACTTCAGTGTCTTTGGTTTCCGGTGTCAAATGCTGACTGTGAGAGATTTGTCTCTACATATAACTTAGTTGTGACAGACAATAGAACAAGTATGAAATGCGAAAATATGACAACTTGTATGCTGCAGTTTGGCGATATCTGATGTGTGATATTTGATCTTATTCTTGTTACCTAATATCTGCTCAATTCAAATAAAATGTTTTAATTTGAAAAAAAAAGGGATTTTAACAGTTGTGTTATTCTAGTTACCTGCTACTTTTCATATGAGCCATGTCATTACTCATTAATTCTTCCCCAAATATTTGCACGAAATTAATGCAAATTTATGCTAAAAAATACAAAACACCACCAATTAAAATTATTAATGCGAATTTTATAAATAATTGTCAACATAAAATATTTTACCATCAAGAGGGAAGGAATAGTGCTAACTGGAAAACCGGGAGACGAGTCAATGCTGTACGTGGAGCACTCTTGTGCTGGACACCGACGGTAGCAGTGGTGTCAGGAAGGTGATGTAAAACTAAGCAATTTGTGTAGACGAACGCGCGTGTGTGAAACTGCAAACCAGAAGAGAAGGCAATAACGAATAAAGGAAAGGGGAAACGAAACAGTCTGGTGTGTACCACTCCTGAGATAAGAGATCCATCCACAGATACTGAGCTAGTTACGAACCCAGAATCCACCCTAGTAAGGTCCAGGAACTCAGTCCACGCTTATCCTCTTGCAATAAAACATACCGCCTCAAACTAGCCGATGACCACCATAGCAACAGATACAAAACAATTACAAACTTATATGACATGTATGCATATCTCAAGTACTAGTAGCAATAAGTAGTTATAGCTTGAACCAGTTACTTTATTTGGCTATATCACAGTAGTGAATACCTAGCTACATCTTTCTCCATCACCGACCAGTCCAGAAGTGTCCTAAACTCTTCCCAGAAGTCCTATCAGCTACCTAATTTCCTCTAAAAACCTCCCTTTTAATGACTTTAAGTCCCTACTACCAGCTTCTAACAAGATGTTGCCACTTCAATTCTACATTACTAAAACTGTTTTCTGGCTTAAAGTTTCTATATAAATTTATAAGAAACATTCTCACATATTCCAATAATTCCAAACTATCCTGACATACCTAATCTGGCAACTTTGGATAGTAGCTTTGCCCTATCTAATGTAACCTAACCGTACTACTTCTCCGAATCTGTTTGAGACTAGCCGTCACTAACTGCCGTCCTCGTAATGTCCTCTCACCTTGAGCAAAACTGTACTCACATTTATCTACCAACCTGAAACTCTTCAATATATAACACAAATGCACAAAATACTCATATTTAATTGTATTTTAAGTATTACAACTAACTGATCCATAATTTCTGTGTCAATATGATTTCATATTTTAGAGTATTCGGTAAATCTTCAATCTTTGACCCATTTCACAATAAAATCACACATTACATGCATACTCTTCTCCAATGCATAGTTGGAACAAAGCTTTACAGACATTGTTTTCCGTCGTAATGCGAGCTTTAGCGCGTATAACTGTTATGGTTATTAGCGTCCTTCAAAGTAATTCCTATACATAGTAAAGTAAACGTTTTTGGTCATGAGTTGCTTTGAGTGGGTACCTTAGGGCGCACAACCGCTGTGGCCATTAGCATTCTTCACAATAACTTCTGAATTTCTCAAAGAAATGTTTTACAAAGCAAATCCATTATCTTTTTCTTGGAAATAACGAAATAGTATGTGTGGAATGCTGGACGTCCCCTTAGTGAACTCAGAGCTTCATAGACGTAGGTCAGTGTGTGCCTCTTGCTCGAGGTCCTAAACGAGAATAGGAAACTGAACTGCCGCTAACATTTTGGACCACAAAACGTCGAGAACGAAAATAGAAAAGTGTGTTTATGGTAAAGCGGAAGTCATTGCATGCATTGAGATCTCATTTGTTTGTAAGTAACCATTGCTATTCTTTTTTGTTTTACCTGGCTACAGCTCACCACCATGTTGCCACCCTGCCACAACAAAATTCGATAGACCAAACGTTTTTTTAAATGTAGATCCTTTGCTATCCTTGTCTCTTGACTTTACTCCTTATTGTTTTCTGTTAATTTCTATCGGCTTTCAGTTCTAAAGTTTATTTTTGAAGCAGTAGCCACTTTCGTGTTGCATATAAACTACAGACGAGAGATGATATTTTCTCTGGAAGTATCTGATGAATTTGTGGAAGTTAGGATGCACATTTGCTAGAATTTCTTCCAGTTTTATTTTCCTCTTTACGACTAGAGGGGGCTCTAGCAAATGTTTCATGTCACGGCTGTCTTCAATCATTTCTACAGTGAAGAAGCTAATATGCACAACATGATACCTGTCTCTGCAGTGTGGCGGTAGCGTGTTTACCTCACGTTCAAGAGATCCTGAGTTCCAATGCTGGTCAGACTAAGTCATCTGAGTAAGGTTTTCTCCGAGAGTTTCCCCTTATCCTGAAAGATGACGTCGGTAACTTTAAGCTCAATGGACCCATTTAATTCAATGTCCAGTATGACTTTCGTTGGAGGAGAAGACGTTAATTGAAAAAAAAAAAAAATAGCAACATGGATTTAATATGCGATTCCCAGGAACGTTAAGAACATTCGAACTTTACCAATCTCCTAACATAGAAAACCTTCCCATTAACTGCGAACGCCCTGCTTTTCGTTGCACTCCTCGGTAGCGTAGATGGTAGCGTGTCTGCCTCTCGTTCAAGAGGTCCCAAGTTTGAATCTCAGTTAGGGCGAGTTACCTGGATAAGGCTTTTCCAGGGTTTTCCCTTATCCTGATAAATGAATGTCAGGTAGAGTCTGTTTAGTTAACGCGTGTGCAGTTCGGAGTCAAAGGAACCCGACCCGACCGCCCACTAATGACCGTCATAAATCAATCTCCACACTTCAGAAATGGAACATTGTCGTTGAGGACCAATAGCAACCCTGATTTTCTCGAAGTGACAGTCGCATGTCTACTTCACGTGGAGTCTCAGTTGCCAAAGTTCCAACTTCCAGTTGATCTGTTTCATTACGTGCAGAAATTCGTTGTGTGTCACAATGTGGAGACCGTGGGAGGGAAATGCAGTAGTGAAATGAATTAGTAGATAACTTTCAGTCACGTGAAAATAATCAAACTCAATACAACAGTGTGAATAACTGGGCCGAGTTGTATTACTGGAAAAGCCAAAATAAAAAAAAAATAATTAAAGTTATAACGGGAACTGTTTCTAATGTGCTGAAAAATAATCTTGGCAAGGGGTCGTGCAATGAACCTGATGTTAAATTCTGGGTATTCACAGAAATGCAGTAAGAAATATTGTGACGAAAGGAATACCAAAGACGCCGATCAAGTGCGAAAACAGAACGAAACGTTTCTCTAAAGTAGATAATTTCACATGCAATTTAATTCGACGAGAAATTTATAGACTGTATACAAAAGGGAGAGCGCCCACCTTAGACGAATTGATTACACATTTGCAAGAAATTTGTGATTTTCCTTATGGGCGCTACAGTTTGCGCGGTCTCCTAAAGGAGCTGGGTTTCAAATACCGCACTTTGAATAATCTATGAGTTATTATGGAATCTAGTAGAATTGTAGCTTGGCGATGTTACATATATATATTTGTCAAAACTAAGGAAGTTTTCCAGTAATGGACATAAGATAATTTATTTAGACAAAACCTCGTATGATATGCATGACGTATCAAGAAAGGTGGCAACCTAGCAGAAAGGTCTGGGAGAAGGAGGGTCTGTGTTGTAAAACGATTATAAGGGTTCGTCAAAGGCAGAGGCCGACGTGCACACGCGATAACTAAACAGACTTACTCTAAGCTCCATAGACCCCAGACTCATTTGAGAATCACTGCACACATTTCATTCATCGTCCGAAGTGACTTAACGTTGCAGGATGTGAACTTAAAAAAAGAACCTTTTCTTTTCTTTCTGGATTCCATTCTCGTTTATTGTAAACCATTTTAACAATTAATTATTTTCCTTGTTTGCCTGTGTTTCCATGAGCTAGGTAAATGTATGACAAACGGTACATATCTGATACTTCATTAAATATTTTATCATCAATAGGATCTATAATTCATTTTTTGCTGTAATTATATTTATTTTCATCAATTCTATTAGCCGCTAATATAATTGCAGGACACCTTTTAACAACTCTTTTAGGAAATACCGGAAGAACAATAATAATATCTATATAGTATCTATGTTGCTACGTATTACATCTGTTCGGCTTAAAACTTTTATTTTAAGAATTCTGTCTGTGTATGGTTGAATACGTGTTTCTTGCTAGTTACATATAAGTTATTCTGACTTGCATCGTTTGTCTCCAGTGCAGTTTTAATTTTATTTATTACTTTCTGTCCTGGTATGCATTCCTGCCATGCCGCAGTGGGCTAGAGCTCTGGTTCACAGTCACAGAATGTTTCCGGGTTCGACTCCACCCATTGAGCTGGCTTTTAAGTCCAAGCTTATCTCCAGTGTTCAATTCACTAGACTCCTAGGAGGATATAGGAGTAACACTAAAGCGAGTTGCAAGGGCCAATGAGCAAATCGCCACATACACTACTAAAATTACTGTAAGTAGGGGAACCATAACTTTCCATCAACAAATTCGATACCGAAATTTCATCTGCTTTGAGGTCACCTGATTTTAAAAAATGTCCTTTTTAAAGAAACTTCTCCACACGCTTGTGTCTCTGTGTAAGAGAACGGTATGACTCAAATACAAAAAGTCACCTAAATACCAACTTGCTTTTTAAACTCTGTATTTTCCGACATAAAACCTCCATCTCAAACTAGCTTTACATAGTAATTATTTCGAAAATGTTTATTTCTTTTTTGATTTTTAAAAATTGCTCTAATCACTTTGTTTAACTGGACATATATATTTAAAATATTTTGAGAAAAGTGAAACGTTGAGTTAACTGGATTATGTCTCTAAAACGTTCTCCATTCAAAATCTATTTTGTATAACTGAATTAGGAGCATACCAAATCTTACTACACAAAATATTCATATTAAAGCACATAATTGTGTTTCCTGTGGAGCTAAACTCCTTGGAGTATTCCATGTTATTGGTTTCAGTTTTCCAATGATTACATTCTTCTCAAATACGAAGTCGCTCCTCGTTGTGTTCTTTCCTCGTGCATGACATTAGAACGGAATTTTAAAGCAATTAGCAATTTTTTGCCCGCCTCGGTAACGTGGTGGTAGCGGCTCTGCCTCACGTTCAAGATGTTCCGAACTCGAATCTCGGTCAGGGTGAGTTACTTGGATAAGGTTTCTCCCGGGGTTTTCCCTTATCCTGAAAGTTGAATGTCGGGTAACTCAAAGTTCCATGAACCCCGGATTCATTGGGTATCATCTCATGCATTTCATTCATTGTCCTATGGCTTAATGTTGGAGGACGTACATTTTTAAAAATAACTTTGCAATTAGCTCTTAAGAGATTCTAATTTGCTGCAGCCTGCTGCATTCCTCTATTTGTCTTGCAGCTATTAGGGAATATGTAATAAAACTATTTGGGCACTGATTGGGCACTGGGAGGTCGATAGGTTTCAAAAAATCCATTTTTTGTTTTTAAAGTTAAAAGATTATATAATTCTTAAGCTTTAAAATGATATATAACATAGGTTGTCAGCTGGTATTAAAGCCCTTTAATTCGTCAATTTAAAGATGGCGGCATAATGATACACCTACTTCCTCAGAATGGTGCTTAATCTTTGATCGTGATTTCCCAAAACCTTGATTTTTCAAACTTTAGGTGCAATTTTATCAAAAACTATAAAGTTATTGACATTAGAATTGTAGTGGGTATTTATCAATGTTCCTTGAACACATTCGGCTATCATTTATATTCATGTGATTTATAAATTGGATGAAAACAAATATTAAGTCCTTGAAAATATTACCTCTTTTTTTACTCAAGACTAATCAATTTTTATGTGCATAGTATAAACTATATGTGATTTTCATTTAGCCGATATTATAAAACTGTATCTTAGGTTATTTAGGGTAAAACATGGTGCATGTAGCTTTAAATTCCTAGAAGTAAAGTGCACCTGAAATATAGGGTGCAATATTTTTTTCAGGACACACGGTGTGATTTATGCCCCTTTTTCATGGACCTGTGTGAACGTAATTTAAATATTATACAGTAGTTAAATGCACACATCCTTATACAGTAATCATACCGAATTTCAATTTCTGGTAATGTTTAGTTTTCTATATATTCAAATTTTATTATTGGTAAAAGTTAGCCTTATCTGGGTTAAAATAACGTTCCAGTGCCCTTATATAAGAATAGATGGTACTAAAGCGAATGTATAGAAAGTTATGAGTGGAACACATAAAAGTGTTTACACATTTATTTTAGCATATTTATGTTTCTAACCTCTTCCTACAGAATCGTCTAAACGTTTTGTATAAATTTCTTCTACTGCTTCACATTTTCAGAACCTTAGATGCCAAATTTTTAATATAACGATACATGCTCTCGGTCAAAATGAACCTTGTTACCTTGTACGAAGCATGGAATGCAAAGAATGGAACAAAAGTATGCAGAAGTACAAACCAATGAAGGAAGATTGGATATTAAAGTTCTTCAGAAGAAGGGGCAATGGCACGATATGCTCTTCTCCCTACTACCCCTACTATGGTTTCATTTATGTATGCAAATATATCGATTACCTTTGATTCTTACTAACGAAGTCAACAGAATTGTTTGGACATTAAAATGTTCTACATTTTGTGTAGAATTAAAGCTGTACAAGCTCCAAAAACTAAAAATCATTATATCTTGCCTTATGTCCCATATTAGAATGCCCATAACAAATACCCAGACTCCTAAGTTACTACCATTTTTCAGGCAAAGCAATATTTTCATTTTTACTGCCTTCACTGCCCACCTATGGCAGGTAGAGGAATGTAACCGATAACAATCAACATTTTATCGACAATCCATGTTTTGAGGGCCCATATACCTTAAAAGGCTGTTTGTGTGCCTAGGTGAAGTCATTTCGAACAGAATTGTTATATTAAACAGGAATAAAGAATAAGATCTGAAGCTTTCCTGGTGACGAATATGTTCTAGTTGTTCTCGGGAAGCAAGCCAAGTGAAAAGACGATTAGAAATCGACGTTTCGGGAGTGTGCATCTCCCCCATCATCAGGATATTTATTAAATGTTATAACCACAAATGAATCACTGGATATAACACAAATATAAACAAAGACAAAACAGTATCTACCTAACTTGATTATCAAACTTTATTGATCTGTGCTTTTTTTTTTTTTTTTTTTTTTTTTTTTTTTTTTTGCTTGTTCCATTTATACCCCGCCTTTAACTACTATGGTCATATCGGCGGCCGTTCTCCTTTGGAACATACCGAAGGTTTTATCTCATTATCTTTTTGGTTTTTAATCATTACATCACGCACATATTCACAATCTCATTCATACTTTCAGACTCTGGGGAAGACGGGGAATTATCTTGGTCGGAGAGAAATCCCCACCCCCACCGCCGGAATTGGAACCCGGAACCCCTAGCACGGTAGGTAGGTGTTCCACCGACTGAGCTACGGGGCCAGCCTCTGTGCTTTTGAAGTCCACGAATTTCCATCTTTAAGGCAGATTTCCAAGAAGATCTTAACTGAAATCCAGCATCACGATTAAGCGTGCTCCTCTCGCAGGAAATGGCCAAAGCCTCCTTAATTCTCCGCTCCCAGCTTTGGCTATTTCCTCCGAGAGGATCATGCTTAATCGTGATACTGGATTTCAGTTAAGATCTTCTTGGAAATCTGCCTTAAAGATGGAAATCCGGCGACTTCAAAAGCACAGATCTATACAGCTTGATGATCAAGTTAAGTAGTTACGTTTCTTTGACCCAATTAATTTTCTATACTCACGCCATCTCCTGACCTGAAATTTAATTTACTGAAAACAGTCTTTTGTTCACTAATGCGAATTTTGATAGTGTTTTGTCTTTGTTTAGAGTTCTATGAGTAGTTTTACTGTAAATATAAGAGATACAGCTATACATATTCCTGTAATTGTAGCATTTATCCACGTCAAACAAACATGAAGTAAACTGAACAATTTTCTTCAACAATGCAACAATTTCAGGCAATGGAATGGTTTCCTAGTTGTTCCACATATTCAATCAGAGGACGGACAAACCAATGACTGGCCTTCTGCAATTTCTTATGTGCTGCATTCTTATGAGTTTTGCTATTCATTCTTCAGAAGTTGTTTTTACAAAAGCATTACCCTAGCTACATTTTGTTAATTCAGTACCTGTTCTTTTACTTCATATTTACACATTTCACTGTGGGATACACTATGTAAAGTGAGTTTGTTGCTATGTATTGGCTTTGAAATTCTTCGCTCTTTGCATGGCCACAAGAGCAAAACGAATAGCGACATCCCAGGTGAGAAAAGTATAAGTATATGGACGCTCAAACCACCAATGAGTAATATTTCGAAAATAATTAACTAAACCCAATAAACTATAGATAATTTGTCTGCTTTAACGTATTTATATTTGCTATATTATAATTTTGCTGTATTATAATTTGCTATCAAACAGGTAATCCAAAATGTAGAAAATGTCTCGGTTAATTTGCATAAAAACGAAGGAGTATATGTCATTAGTTATGAAAATATTTTAAGGCGGGACGTACGAGAAAATGTTAAAAAATTCTATTTGTTTTATTGTTTTGTAAAATAGTTTATAGTGTTACCTATCAAACACCAAAATATTATGACTGTACGTGGTCTGTATGAACCTTTAAAAAATTAAATGCCGTAGTGTTGCATAGTAGCAACACATAGTCTTCCATGAGTTCTCTTGGAATCTATAAAGCATACCTACCAATTCTTAGCACACCCAGACTTGTTAAAAGAATGTCTCTATGGAGAGACACAAAACCCAAATGAAAGCCTCAACAGTTTGATATGGAAAAGGTGTCCCAAAGCATCATTTGTGTCTTCCATAGTGGTGAAAATTGCTACATTTGATGCTGCAATAGTGTTTAATAACGGAAATGTTGGCATAAAGAAAGTTATGCATCAGTTAGGGTATCAGTCTGGTGTGTTTATGGAAACAATTTTGCAGAGTAGCGACAACATTCACAACGCTGGTGCAGAAAGAGCTATGAAATTAATGAAGAAAGAAGCACGACAGAAGAGGAATTTAAAAAGAAAGGCTGAAAAAGACCAGAATGAGGATACAGACTATGGATGTGGGAAGCTCTGACCTAAAATTAAAAGGCAAACTGAATAATACTTATTGTATTTTTAATTGCCTTTCCCCGTAACTTGCATTTTCTACAACTTCAACCCATTTTTCTCTTAAACTACTTCATCTACAGTGATGCAATTTAGCACACATCTTTCTTATGCCACAAGGAACATTTTGTTGGTTCTAGAATTTAAGATTAAGCTCCACATGGAATGTGATGATACAAAATATATGAAATTATTTTAATTTTTAAAGGATGTATATGATTAACATTTTTTTTAAATTATATACAGCTTCAATAAGAAATCTAAATCCAACAAATTAATTTTAGTGTGTTTTAAAATAACATACCAAATTTCAGTAGGATAGCATTTGTGAATTTTGAAAAAAAAATGGGCTTAAATTTCTAAATCTCTCTGTATATAGAAAAAATATGTAGCATTAGTTATAAACAATGGAAAATTATGATAAAAATTGTGCATATTAACTGTATTATCTTAAATGAGTATACTAAGTTTCACTTCTCTAACTTAAAAACTTTGGATCTTATGGCTATTTATGTAAGACCCTGAATATTTGCATAAGTCCCCCCTTAAGCAAGTATAAAATGTTATGTATAAAGGATAACATATTCTTGTAAATTTAGAACCGAGTAGCAACCTCGATCGATATCTGTCAACCTGTTACGCTGTTCAGAGAAACGTACATCACACTTTTTCCTAAAAGAGTTTCGTTTCTACAGAGGGAACCTCAAAACACGTATTTTCGGTGTACTATCATATTTTTTAATGAACTGTCATACCTCTACAGAGTACTATAGGTATTATTAGTAAAAGTAAAAGAGTTTAATTTATAAAAATATATGATTCCTTCAACTTCATTCTTATATTACATGTGACCCACATATGTGCGTGTAATTGCCATAAATGTTCGGCTTACATAACATCAAGTTTGAACAGAAATTCACAAAGTTCTACGATATTTGTCTTAAAAACTTATATATACAAATCGATTGACTACAGACGCGGGTTTAGGTCATAGTACTGTCAGATGTGACTTAACCTTCTGTATTCGTCAACAAAGTCATGTAGTTGAATACTAAAGCAGCTAGAAATGCATCAGGCGCAATGACTCGTAAACGTAAAGCGAACAGCTGATCGAGGTAAATGCTAAGTAGGTACTCACGTGGTAAGTGCTGCTCTGCGTGTAGATCCACGCCTCTCTCTGGTGACCGACTGACTACAATCGAGAGTGGAACTCCATACAAGATAAAACCTACCCTACCAGGTAGAAGCTGTCCGACACCTCATTCACGAGATGGCTCCAAAGTCGTCTTACAGAACACTCGCACTCTGGACGACTGTGACGTGTCGTAAGCACATTGTACCTGACCAATCCATAACTAGGGAAATTTCCTCTCAAGCGCAGGCGTCGACTTAGAGGGGACCAGACACTTTTTGATCCCCCCTAACTTAGAAATTCAAGGACATTGCCCCTCTCAAAATTTCACTGATAGGGCCCGACCCCCACGGAAAACGAAGATAAATCTCCCATTGAATAAACCAAAAAAATTATTTAAATAATCCAAAATATGTTATTTGAAATACTCCTTCAAAAAACCATTATGAAGCCTACATTTTAGTCAGCAAATGTTCCGAATCGGAGCTTACAAACGCTGAATTGCTCTTCTTTTTTCTGTAGCCTCGTTTAAAGTCTATAGACTTTAATTGAAACACTTCGCGACTTAACTCTTTGAACTTTTAGGTTAGGTTAATGTAGTTTCCGTTGATTTTAACTACTTTTAATCCGCACATTCAACCTCATATCCATAGTTACCAATTCACGAAGGTAGGGAGTAATTCTAATTAAACTCTTGTGTTCCAACAACCATAGTCTCATCTCCCATTATTATTATTATTATTATTATTATTATTATTATTATTATTATTATTATTATTATTATTATTATTATTATTATTATTATTATTATTATTATTATTATTATTATTATTATTATTATTATTATTATTATTATTATTATTATTATTATTATTATTATTATTATTATTATTATTATTATTATTATTATTATTATTATTATTATTATTATTATTATTATTATTATTATTATTATTATTATTATTATTATTATTATTATTATTATTATTATTATTATTATTATTATTATTATTATTATTATTATTATTATTATTATTATTATTATTATTATTATTATTATTATTATTATTATTATTATTATTATTATTATTATTATTATTATTATTATTATTATTATTATTATTATTATTATTATTATTATTATTATTATTATTATTATTATTATTATTATTATCATCATCATTATCATTATCATCATCATCATCATTATCATCATCATCATCATTATCATTATCATCATCATTATCATTATTATTATCATCATTATCATCATTATCATTATTATCATTATTATTATTATTATTATTATTATTATTATTATTATTATTATTATTATTATTATTATTATTATTATTATTATTATTATTATTATTATTATTATTATTATTATTATTATTATTATTATTATTATTATTATTATTATTATTATTATTATTATTATTATTATTATTATTATTATTATTATTATTATTATTATTATTATTATTATTATTATTATTATTATTATTATTATTATTATTATTATTATTATTATTATTATTATTATTATTATTATTATTATTATTATTATTATTATTATTATTATTATTATTATTATTATTATTATTATTATTATTATTATTATTGTTATTATTATTATTATTATTATTATTATTATTATTATTATTATTATTATTATTATTATTATTATTATTATTATTATTATTATTATTATTATTATTATTATTATTATTATCCCGCGTTCATTTGAAGTAAAGTTACTCCGGACTTGTAGACCTTGGTTCAAAGAATTCCTACTTTTCGAACACGGCCTACAAGTCCGGAAAAAGCTTTATTCCATAATGTTCTTTTTTTGTTTTCTTGCTCTTCCGTATGTGATACTCTTGTGTATATGACACACACCTGTTGCATTCTTCAGTCTTTAACCTGCGACCCTCTAGGTGGCGAAATGCTAGAGACATACGCTCTTGCAACTATGGCTACGAGAGCCGGCTAAAAACCTTATCCAGGTAACTCACCCTGACCGAGAATCGAACCCGGGATCTCTTTAAACGTGTGGCAGACACGGTACCATCTATGCTACCGATGCGGATGAACTTCGTGTTACTTGTACATATTTTGTGGTGTAATCCAAGTATTGGGGGTTTTGTTATGACGTGTCTCTGAAGCTTGCAATTTGAGTTCGTCTTCCAACATAGGTGATGGATAGATATCAGATTTATTTCCGTCTGCTTCCGTCTCTGGTGTTTAATTTCCTGACATGCTCCTGTGGATGGCAGCTCGTGAAGTAGTCCCTAGGAGCAGTTCACATATCATACACTATGATGCCGTTCCTCTCATTTTTATAGTTACTATCTGTTTTATAAACATTGTTTCACTTTTTCTGTGGCTATCAGATAGATGATTTTTAGTATTTCCAATATATCTGTATGGCAACAATGACGTTCTAATAGCTCATTGCTGTGTTTGTAGATAGGAAGGCTACGCTCGGGTTATTGTAAAGTCTGTTTAGCTAAAGCATGTGCACGTCGGCTTCTGCCTTTGACGAACCCTTATAATCGTTTTACAACCCCCGACCCTCCCTCTCCCAGACCGTTCTGCAAGGTTGCCACCTTTCTCGGTACGTCATGGGTATTGTACGAGTTTTCCTCTAAATAAATAATCTTATGTCCATTACTGCAAAACTCCCTTAGTTTTGACAAATATATATATATATAGAAGTCTACTGGATTCCATAATAACCCTTATCTTATTCAAAGTGCAGTATTTGAAACTCAGCTCCTTTAGGAGACCGCGCAAAGTGAAGCGCCCATAAGGAAAATCACAAATTTCTTGCAAATGTGCAACCAATTCGTCTAAGGTGGGCGCTCTCCCTTTTGCATAGAATCTATAAATTTCTCGACGAATTAAATAACACATGAAATTTTCTACTTTAGAGAAACGTTTCCTTTTGTTTTCACACTTGATCGGCGTCTTTGGTATTCCTTTCGTCACAATATTTCTCACTGTACTTCTGTGAATATCCAGAACTTATCAGGTTCATTGCATGACCCCTTACCAAGATTATTTGTCAGCACATATTTATATGTGTTCAAAACAAGCGCTTGAATTTGCTTAGAAACAGTTCCCGTTATAACTTTGTTATTTTTTAGGTTTTTCCAGTAATATAATTCGGCCCAGTTATTCACACTGTCTTCACTTTGATTATTTATCTCTACTTCATTTGCATTTACCACTGCATTTTCCTCCTACGGTCTCCACATTGTGACACACAACGAATTTCTGCACGTAATGAAGCAGATCAACTAGAAGTTGGAACTTTGGCAACTGAGACTCCACGTGGACTAGACATGCGTCTGTCACTTCGAGAAAATCAGGTTTGCTATTGGTCCTCAACGACAGTGTTCCATTTCTGAAGTGTGGAGATAGATTTATGACGGTCATTAGTGGGCGGGCGGCTCAGGTTCCTGTGACTCGGAACTGCACATGCATTGAGTAAACGGACTTTACAAAACTGGTGGCCAGTGTGCTTATACCGGAGGACGTTGCTGTCCTTTGCACCGAAACTCCCAAATATATATTTTTCCCAACTTTGAATGGCTCTTTTTACAGTAATGTTGTATTTTTGAGGATGACTTCCCTCCTTTACTGAAGCGCATTTTTAATATCTTGTCTTTATTTATATCTAGATCGGTTTCTTTTGAAAATATTTCACTACCTTTTACACAACCATTTTTCTCTATTACGGCCGACATGCCCCGATTCCGTTCAGCAAGTTTAATAACATCGAATCTTTTCCAAGATATAATCCAATATCCAATCCACTTTGATGTCGTGACAAATCGACCTGCTTCAGTTTACGTATTTTTGACCAACCTTAAGCCTAAATAATATGAAGCCTTTAAAACTACTTTTGTCATTTGTATGGCCAGAGGTCAAAAATTCTTGTACGAGGTGCGATCAATTTATAACACCTCCATCTTTTTCAGGACTGGGACCTGATAGGATCTTCTGCTTTTTCTTAAATACACGTGAATTATTGACAGAGATGGCAGCACTTTACAGTGCACAGAACTCTAGTGGCAGTGACGAGAGTTAGGACTGATTTTGATACTTAAAATGGTGACGTTTTTTGCAAGAACAGCGTGTAATCATTCGTTTTCTCCATTTTCGTGGTGTAACACCTATTAAAAGTCATCGCCAGTTGAGTGAGGCATGTGGTGATGGTACCATAGATGTGTCTAATGTGCGTTCCTGTGTGCGACAGTTCAATGAAGGCAGAACATCGTGTGACAACAAACCGAGAGAGTCACGGCCTCACACCAGTCGATCTGACGACATGATCCAGCGAGTGGAAAACGTTGTTTTGGAGGATTGCCAATGAGCATTTTCAGATCCTCAAACCAGGATTGTGTGCACAGATCCCACAAAAAATGCCAATTTTGGACGCGATGTCTGCAACTGTCTTGGTTTGTTGTCACACAATGTTCTCCCTTCATTGGTCTGTCGCACTCGGGAACGCACATTAGACACATCCATGCTACCATCACCACATGCCTCACTCACACCACGAAAATGGAGAAAGCGAATGATTACACGCCGTTCTTGCAATGAAAACGCCGCCATTTTAAGTATCGAAAACAGTCCTTACTCTTGTCACTGCCACTAGATTTTTATGTACAGTGCTGCCATCTCTGTCACCATTTACAAAGAGTCCACGTGTATTTTTTAAAACACAGAACTTCCTGTCTGGCCCCACTCTTGAAAAAAAATAAGAGATGTTATTATAACTTGAACGCATATCGTAGTTGCCTAAAGACTGTTGGTGTTATCGTGAGGAAGGCATGGCTGCATATGGCTGCAGAACCAGTGTGCTTTACTGTTACATGACATGAAATGATAATTGTCAGAGGAAACACTCCAAATCTTATATAAGAGAACTAAGAAAAACTAAAAACATTGTCATGGAAGGCAATATTGATAGGATTGGAACTGCCGTTCCTTAGACATTTGCCGGGTAGTACTAATAAAATGGCATTTTCGCCGGGAAGCAGTAATATAAGATCCAAGACACCTAACATTATTTTTCTTCAAACTTTAAATTACTGAGCCATCTTTAGGAACTCGAGGGTAACTGCATCACACTAAATATATTTTACTTCAGTAAATTCACTAAAACTTTTGTTAGTATCCTTCCAAATGTGGACGCATGCTCTCGCATGTAACCACAGGTGAAATTTCTAAACATCACCGATTTTACTTTTTCTACCAACTTCTTAATAATTAGCGAAAATATTGTATTCCACCCAAAAATTACATGGATCTCTTTGGAAATGCATTTGTTGAATTGAAGAAGCATACAACGACATAGCTTATATACGGCAAAAAGATAAGTTAAAACACAATTGATATCAAATGCATTTTTTGTAGAGTGAACCATTTCGAAGACACACATATAAGGGGTGTCCGTAAAATAAGGTCTCCAAGGCGCTGGAGTCGTGAGGAACGCTATTACGCGAGATCCGGCAACACTGGCATGTAGCTTGGTTTCACCCTTTCAAATTCCCACCACAACGAACCCGTTGTAACTATTAACTATTAACTTGGCTGGGCAGCCGTTTTCGATGGAGCTTCCTGTCACTTCCACCGCCAAGTGGGATTACAGTGCAATGATCGGTTTTTTTGAGTGCCAAGGGCACTACCCCCACTGAAATTCATCGTCAGTTATGCGAATCCATGGGCCATAGTCTATGGACGTCATAAACGTGCGAAAGTGGTTCAGAAAGTTCAAAGACGGCCGTACAGACGTCCATGATGAAAAGCGTTCTGGTAGGCCTTCGGTTTCAGCCGAAACAATTGCAAACGTGGAGCAAGAAATGCTCAAAGATCGCCGTGTGACAGTTCGAGCTGTGCGAACTTATCCCTGAAGTCAGTAAGACTACGATTGACAAGATTTTGAATGAATATTTCCATTATCGCAAGGCTGATCTGGCCCAGTTCGGATGGGACATTCTCACCCATACCCCCTACAGTTCAGACTTAGCACCTAGTGATTATCATCTGTTTCCTGGGGGGCGGATTTTCTCCGGGACCTCCGGTTTCCCCCGCCATCTCATTCCACCGGTGCTCCATCTTCATCTCATGTATTATCAGTGTCACTGCCTGCGGTGCCGTATGTCGTAAAAGCGGGCGTTAAACACTACACATTTCCTCTGTTTCCTGAGTTGAAGTCACACCTGAGTGGAACACATTTCCATACCGAAGATGATTTGAAAAACGAGGTTGAGCGCAAGGGTACACAAAAACTGTTACAACGCATACAAAGGTGCATCGATCGCAATGGTGATTACGTTGAAAAATATCTGTAAGTTCCGCCTTTCCATCAATGTAACATTCATTGACAATAAACATATTTTCTATATTAAATAAAATTGGGGACCTTATTTTAAGGACACGTCTCGTAGTTATATCTGAATTTTCCAATAGTATTACTTCCCTCAAACTGAAAGTCGTTATTCATTTTTGTTTACGTCTTGGACATGCAAAGATAAACGAATTTCAAAATCACCATAAAGGGATCTACTTTAAAAGATCTGACCATCGCTATCATTATAACTACAAGAAAATTAGAAATAAGGTAATACTTACAAATATTTATCTCTATTAATATGAAGTGGATAAGGCAGCAATCAATTGTAAGGATAATTTGTATAAAAGTAGAGAAAGGTCATATGAGACATTTTTGCTCACATTTTCTGGGGTGTAATAATAACTAAGCATGTCATTCTCAACAGTCAGAACCATCTAACCAAGCTTGCGTTTTGGCATCAAGATGTTCATATTATAATACCCAAGCATTGCATGCTCTTTTTGGTGTTTTTATAATAGTTTTGGTATCATAAAGCTTGAAAAATACACGGAATGATGGTCTGATTTAATGCCATTTAATTCAAATCTTGTCATAATTAGATTGGAGTCACTGATTCTCAATTGTTTGTATCTACGAGTATTAAATAATAGGACCTAAGGCACGTTATATGCCATGATTCATAAGTTCTTAACAATTTCTTTGTCCACAGTTATTTTAAAAGATAACATCTACGCAGATACACGTCCATGTACTTATCAAATAAAATTTGTTGCTTCCAGAAGCCCATATATAAGTGCATAGGCGCGAAAAAAGAAGCGATATGATAGGATACAGGAATGAATCCTATATATATATGAGGGTGGGATCAAAAAATAATGCCTCCTACTTTTTCCTTAAATAAGTAAGTTATGTGAAAACTGAAATTGGCGCAATTCCTCAAACCTTCTTCTCCAATCCCCTGCAGTAGTAGCCTCCTAAGTCAATAGGTGGCAGCACTGCATCCTCTTGCAAAATGGCTGACATCGACGTTCATATTAGACAGCGTTCTGTGATTGAATTTTTTACTGCGGAAGGTGAAACGCCAAATTCGCATTCATGAAAGGCTACAAAATGTGTATGGTGATGCAACGGTGGATGTCAGCACTGTCAGACGATGGGTTCGTCGCTGCAAAGAAGCTGAAGGGCAAACAGGCAGATGAAAAGCGAAGCGGCAGGCCGGTGACTGCAGTGACTCCATGCAGCATTCAGCCAGTCGATGACATCATTCATGGAGATCGCCTGGTAAAAACAGGTGAATTGTGCCGCATTACCTCCCTGAGTAAAGGCAGTGTGATGAAGATTATTCAACAACTGGGTTACTCAAAAGTTTGTTCACGTTGGGTACTAAGGATGTTAACCGCCCAAAACAAGGAAAACAATAGCCTCCGAACACTTGCAGCGCTTCAATTTGGAAGGAGAGGAGTTTCTGGAAAAATTGTTGATGGAGACGAAACGTGGGTTCATTTTTTTTTTTTTTTTTTTTTTTTTTTTTTTTTTTTTACCTGAATCAAAGAGGCAGTCAATGGAATGGCAACACACAACGTCACTGAAGAATAAAAATTCAAAACTCAGCGGTCGGTAGAGAAAGTTATGGCGACAGTGTTTTGGGATGCAGAGGGTGTGCTTATGATTGATTTTTTGGATCAGGGATGCACAATAAATTCTGTCAAATACGTCATAGCTCTCAAAATGCTGAAAGCACGTCTTCGCCAAGTTCGCCCAATAAAAACTGCGGTGGTTGTTCTTCTTTTGCATGACAATGCAAGACCACACACCAGCAGTTACACCACTACAGAAATTGAGAAATTGGGATGGCAAGTCTTACGTCACCCGCCATACAGCCCCGACCTGGCACCATCAGACTTCCATCTGTTCGGGCCACTAAATGAAGCTCATCGTGGGATTCATTTTGAAGATGAGGAGGCTGTGAAAACGTACGTGCGTCAATGGCTTAGGAAGCAAGACCGTGTGTTTTACCACAATGGAATACATGCCCTAGTTAAAAGGTGGACCAAAACTGTTAAAAAGGACGGAGATTATATTGAATAGTGACTAATTAATCGTCAATATTGTAGTTTTCAAGCTATGTAAATTGGATTCAGTTTTCTTGGCAATTGAAAGAGAAAAAAAAAAATAGGAGGCATTACTTTTTTACCCACCCTCGTATATACATACTTTATATATATATATATATATATATATATATATATATATATATATATATATAAATGTTGTGCATTGTCCCTGATATTGCGAAAAATGTAATTTTAAAACTATACAAAGCATTGAAAAGCTGAAGCGAGTATTACACAACATTAAGAAATTAATAAAATAAAAAAATTATCACTTCACAGCAATGAACTTGTCAACATCAAATGATTAAACTCTTTAAAGATATTTTTATTTATTTTTCTAAGTCAGAATAAACACAAACTTTCATTTACCATTATAAAATCTTCTCTGTTTTGTAGATTTTGTTTTTAAACCTATTTTTCGTCTTTCCAGCTAATTTTTCCCGCATCCATTTCAGTGGTCTCTCATGTTTTACACAACTATATTATTTGTACTTGCTTCTCCAGGTAGTACTTATCTCCCACACTCTATAAACACGTAGTGCAAAGCGAAGTTGCAATTCAATCATCCACGCAACCTCTATAGCGAGTATGATCATGCCAATTGACATAATGGTACACCTGCTCGCCTTTTCTTAAGGAAGACAAAATAAATAAAGCGCCAAGTGACAGGTACAATTAGCCACGTGTCGTTTATATAACCTTAACGCTGGCTGACAAGTAATAAAATACGTATCCCAGCTCACCACTGAGGAGATCATAATTAGTTGCAGCAAGGCTGCACAAGCAATTATGTCAGAAACCCTTAGACACAGGTTCTGTGCAGCCTTTAATATTAATTTCTCTCTCTCTACTATGTAAGTATCTTATGCATTAAATGGTATCAAGTAATAGCTGCCTAGATCGAAAGTGCTAATGAAGATGTGTTATGAACACGTAAGTTTATGTGTGCTAGTGTATGCATGAGGTACATTCAAGGTATTAAACCTATTTTTTCAGGGCTGGAACCAGATAGGAAATTCTTGTTTTGTTTTTAAAAAGTACACGTGGACTCATTGTGAATGCGCATTCGTTTTCTCCATTTTCGTGGTATAACATCTATTGAAATTCATCGCCAGTTGAGTGAGGCATGTGGTGATGGTACCATGGATGTCTCTAACGTGCGTTCCTGAGTGCAACAGTTCAATGAAGGCAGACCATCGTGTGACAACAAACCAAGACAGTTACGGCCACGCACCAGCCGGTCTGAGGACATGATCCTGCGAGTGGAGAACGTTGTTTTGGAGGATTTCCAATTGAGCGTTGCAGACATCGCCTCCAAAATTGGCATTTCCATGGGATCTGTGCACACAACCCTGCATGAAGATCTGAAAATGCGAAAAGTGTTTTGCCTTCATTGAACTGTCGCACCAAGGAACGCACGTTAGACACATTCATGGTACCATCACCAAATGCAATGTTCTTGCAATGAAAACGTCGCCATTTTAAGTATCGAAAACAGTCCTAGATCTCGTCGCTGCCACTAAATTTATATGCACTTTACAGTGCTGCCATCTCTGTAACGCATTCACAAAGAGTTCACGTGTAAATGCAAAAAAGCTAGAAGTTCCTATGTGGTCCCATATTGAAAAAAATAGGAAGTTTTTTAAGTTGAACGCACCTCATAAGTGTGTGTGCGCCTTAAGACTGTTAAGCCGTTAAATCTCTCACTTTTGGCTTCCCTCACACTAGCACTGTTGCGCAAGTTGACTTTGTATACCTACACAAATTTAAATGGCTCTTCCAAATGGGCACTACGTGCTCCTAGCCAATGACCCTTTATGTATTTACATTGCACTAATGTGAACACTGAGTAACTACCCCCAGGGGCCTACTGGTGTAGGTACCGGAATTGGCGATCCCGGGGTCCCGAGCCAAACTGACACCCTCGATGTGGATTCCTCTTAGTGGTGAGGGGTCAGACAAAACACCCACCCACGTGTAGGCCGTGCGTGGAGAACCGCGTCGGTGGAAATGTTTGTCCTGGTGGTTGAGGGATGTGCATCTGAGCCCGCTCCAGTGTTCTTCTGAATTCGGGGAGGGTGCTCATTTCCGATACACTACTTTGGTTTCTGCTTCGCCTAAACGGGATGTTAGGGACTAACCCACCCCTAATCAATCGGCCGGGACTAGGTATTGTACCGAACTCCAGGGTGAGTGGTACGGCGAGCCCACTATTTCCACTGTGTAGCCCTGTCATCCCAGTAGGATGACCCCTTGTTGGGCTCCGTGGTGGGTGGGGAGCACTGGGGGTTGAAACATATAATTTCTTATGCCAAACCCTAAAATTAAACGTGGAAAAGAAATAGCTGACTTTTGTGGTCCTCGCTATTTAGTTATCTGTAGAACTGAGGAAGGGCGAAAGTTTACTACCGTGAACCCGTTCATTATTCAGACGGGTTTAGATAATATTGCCTGTCCTGTAAAGTCATGTACTAAATATCGCAATGGCACGCTCCTGGTCGAAGCAGTTTCTCCGACGCAGTCTGCAAAAACCTTGAAAGCCAATATACTTGCGAGCTATCCGGTGCGCGTTGAATTGCATAGGACCCTGAACTCGCGTGGTGTTGTAAATACCAGCTCAATGGACGGTATGTCCAATGAGGAGATTCAGGAAAACTTGGCGGAGCAAGGTGTGACAATTGTATATCAAGTTCACCGCAAAGAATGAGGTGAACTAGTGCCTACTCGTACCTTGTTACTTACCTTTGATCGGGTAGATCTCCCACAAAAGATTAAGGCAGGGTATGAAGCTATTGAAGTGACGCAGTATATACCCAATCCATTGAGGTGTTATAAATGCCAGCGCTTTGGCCACACGAGTAATTCATGCAATGGAGTTGCCACTTGTGTTGCCTGCGGGGAAGTCAAGCATGACAATGCATGCACTTCACCCGCAAAGTGTGTTAACTGCAGTGGTCATCATTCATCAAACTTCAGAGAATGTCCCCGTTTTATGGAGGAAAAGGTGATCCAAGAGATCCGGGTAAGAGAGAGGTGTCCTTCGTGGAAGCCCGTAAACTCCTGCGTATTCGCCAGCCTTCTGTACATATGACCGTTACTTATAGTGTAGTTGCAGCTAAGCCGGTACCTAGACGTGAAATCGCAACACAAACTAGCGAAATAAAAGGGGAAGTAATATCCGAAAGATCAATTACACTTAAATCACAGCCAAAGTAATAAACGCCAGCAGGAACAACAGTGAGCGCGCAGACCAAGTCCAGTCCTAAGAAGAAGGATTCAGCCAAGTCACCGCCGAAATCATCTACTTCAAGAACATCTGAGGAATCGTCTGGAGAGGACGCTGATCGGTGACTTCCATCCTTGCCGGTCGCAGTTTCCGACCCTGTCGAGAGACTGGATTTGAAGTTACCAGTGCGGGAGCCGTCCTCCTCCATTGAGAATGTGGAGCCATTGATCCTGTCCTCACTGCCCAAAGGACAGAGAGGAAAAGGCAGGAAAAACCTGCCGAAAGTGCTAGCCCAGCCCCAAAGAAAAGTAACAAATTAATTCGACCACGACTGGGCATGTAGCTTTTGTCCTGGCAAGTTGATATTGAAAGCAGTAATTTTCTATGCCTTTTGGTATTTTATTGATAATTATAGCTTTTTATTATAATACGAGGCATGTTTTTTTTTTAAGTCAGTACCGTGTTGCCATTCCTCCGCCGCAGCGCTACGGTCGGCGTTCCGCGCAAGCGCGCTGGTTAGCTACATCTCTTGTCTACGCACTTACGCCATAACAGTCTGATTCTTCATTGTATACGTTGGTTACTGAGTGTTTAAGATGCCTCCGACAATCTTGAGTCCCGCCGATTGTGAAGTACGGGCTGTTATACGATTTTTTAGTGCTAAAGGCGTAAAACCGATCGATATTCATCGTAAGATCTGTGAAGTTTACGGACAAAACTTTAGGACTGATGGAATTGTAAGGAAATGTGTGAGAGCATTTAAAGATGACCGCACAAATGTCATGATGAAGAACGGAGTGGGCGTCCTTCGGCCGTTACTGAAGATTTGGTGCAGAAAGCGGACGAAAAGGTGAGAGAAAACAGACGCTTTACAATTTCATCATTGTGCGACTATTTTACTTAATATTCTCGTAGTGTTTTGTATCACATTGTGACCGAGAACTTGAAGTACCGGAAATTGTGTTCACGTTGGGTTCCGAAAATGTTGACGGATTTGCACAAAACCGAACGTTTGGGCAGTGCATTGACTTTCCTTGAGCGGTACCACAATGAAGGTGAATTTTTTTAGACCAAATTGTTACTGGTTACGAAACATGGGTGGCCTACGTCACACGAGAATCGAAACAACAATCCCTGGAATGGCGACATTCATCATCACCCACAAAAGAGAAGTTTAAGCAAACAATTTCTGCCCGGAAGTTCATGTGCACAGCTTTTTGGGACAGAAAAGGAGTATTGCTAGTGGAGTTTCTGCCTGTAATGAGACAATCAATGCAGCGTCTTATTGTGAGACATTAAACAAACTGCGCCGTGCAACAATCCAGAACGAAAGACGTGGCAAGCTGAGTAAGGGTATCGTTTTGCTGCATGACAATGCCCGTCCACATGTGGCTAATCGGACCAAAGACCTCATCAATTTTTGTTCAATGGGAAACTCTAGATCATCCTCCATACCACCCTGATCTGGCGCCCAGCGACTACCATTTGTTCCTGCACTTGCGGAAACATCTGGGCGGTCAGCGTCTTCAAGACGATAACGAAGTCAAAACAGTTGTCATACAGTGGTTAACACGTCAGGCGGCAGAATTTTATGAGCAGGGTATTCAAAAACTGGCGCCACGTTATGACAAGTGCCTCAGTATTCACGGAAGTTATGTAGAAAAGTAGATTAAGGTACAGGCTTTCATGTAAAAATAAAATTATTGCGATATCTATGCACGTCCTTTTTAATTACAAAACGGCACTGACTTAAAAAACATGCCCCGTATTTTTTACCATTTGGGCTTATTTATTTTATTGTCTTTTCGTTTTGATCTGTTTTTTTTAGTTTTGAATGATTTCTATCTGGCTATATCCATGAATTAGTTTTTTTTTTTTTTTTTTTTTTTTTTTTGAAAGGGCGCTGATGACCATGCAGTTGAGCACCCTTATATACAAATCAGTCAATCAACGGAGTAACTGACACGGGCATTCACAGGCGAGTAAAAGAGATTATTGCAGCTATGTATATTATTTCAGTAGGAACATTGTCACTAACAACCCAACACTGATCGTTTAGTGTTACAATAATAAAGTAATTATATGGCAGCATGTTAATTGACCGATAGCTATTGATGAAGTGAAGAATTATACCATAAAATAAAGAAATATAAAACTGGTTAAACTACTACTATGCAACTTGCTAATCATAACGGTAATTTTAAATATTTATTGCATCAATTTTCGGCACGATCACGCCTTTATGCTACCCTATCTCGGAAACGTTAAAAATTACCATATATTGTTTATTTTTCTCAATTACTGCTAAGTGAAGCAAGCTGAACACTCTGTCACAAATTCTTAAACGCCTTTGTACACTTTTAACAGGAGCACTTCTAAATAGCTCCCAAATAATTTACAAGAAAATGACATCGAAACCTTTAATCAACATTTTAATCTTTAAAAACACTTTATTAAACACCAATACATTGAAATACGCAGATACATGTTACGGAAATGTAATTCTTCTTATTACAACAGCTGAGAAAAAGACACTGAAATGTTAAAATTACCGTTTCCGGAAAATGTCTCTTAAAGTGGAAGAACGCTTTAAATCAGTTGCATCATCTGGTTCCTTCTCTTGCTGATACAGGTCCTCCAGCTTTCTCTTTGCTTTGTGACTTCATTGCCTCACCTATCTGTTCATTTCCTCTAACACTGTTTCTACTCTCTTGATTCTGCTTTGATCTAACGTTTTCATTGCAGAGATACAATTAGAACCAATTTTCATTCCCAGCATCTTCGTCACTTGGCATATAGCTATGTATCCTTTTTTCAATGATTTTGCTGCCTCATAAGCCACAAAATGTGGTGGGTTGTCATTCCAAAGAATTAAATTTTGTTTATATAGCTCTTCTTTGGGATTTTGTGTTCCACCATGAAGACAAAAGTTCTTGATCAGCTAAATCTCTGAATTTTGTTTCATCTCAATCCTGCAGTGATAAGGATGATGAAAATGCTTTTTATGATTTTTTTCATCTTTCTTTACTTAAAAACATTTGCATCAGGTTGCATCACAAAGAACATGTTGAGGTGCTTCATTTGAAGAATTGAGATGAAAATAAATAGCTCAAACAGCCTTATATAAATATGAGTAGTTGGCATACTTAATTTGTAAGATTACTCACTCAGACTGGGCAGGTGTTCGCCATTTCTTCCAAAAGCGCTTTTCGGTCTTTGCTCCAGACCATCTTCAGTGGGTTTTGCTCCAGCTACTGTCCAAACCGCTTTACTCATACTTTGAAGATCTGTAACTTTCTTCTTATTGCCTACATAATACGTACGATTATTCAGAATGCCATTATTTGTAGCTCGCTTTGTTCCAATAAATTGCTTGCCATCAGTTAAGGTTCTTCCAGGTTCAATTATTCGTAACTGTCTTAGTGTTGTGCCCATTCTCTTCCGCACATAACCTATGCGCTCTAGTTTCTCAATATTTGTGCCTTTCCCATAAGGGTATTTATCTTGAACAGTTTTAAGGCTTCCTCTCTCCAGCTTCTAAATATCTAACATACCTTACATTGTACTAAACCACTGAGCGTTAAACACCTTCTTGACAACCCCAGCTTCCATTTCTCCACTTATCCCTTGGTTTTAGCAATCAAATAATCTTCATGCAGTAGCATGAAGAATATCTTGGAGACATCCTATTGTAGCAGTAGTTAACAAATCAACAAACAAAAATTCAATTTTGAAAAAATTAACTGGAGTCAAGTGGGGTAATAATCGGGAGACACTGAACACCACATACAAAAAATTCATTAAGCCAATACTTCTTTATAATGCAGAGGTAATAATTACAGCAAACAGTTCTAACATAAATCACCTAGAAGTATGCCAAAATCAGGCCCTGCGACTACTAACCTGTGCAGCAAAATCAACTCCAATCACGGCAATGCAAGCATTAACTCGGAACTATCAAATACATCTAACTTTAGAGGAGCAGGCACTAATACAACATGAAAAAGTGTTGCGGTTAAAAACAACAAAATGGGAGAAAAGATTACTACAAGATGAAAACACAAACAAGTTTCCTACACAAAGTTACGGAATTAAAAACAGATCTGAATCTTCCTAATTCTAAAGAAAACATTTTCATCAAAGAAAACCCATTAACTTTTGAACCAAGTAATATTCATTTAGATTTCGAACAAATAGTTACAAAATCTGAAACTTCCAAACCTTTACTAAAAGCACTAGCTTTAGAAACTGTGAACAATAGATACCCACCAGAAGAATGGTTACATATCTACACAGATGGATCTAACTTGGACAACAACTCAGGAGCAGGAATTAAGTGTGCACTGTTCTCATTCTATCAACCAGCAGGATACCACACAACAAATTTTGATGCAGAAGTAATGGCTAATCATATTTCACTCCAACATCTTCTATACAGAATAGATAAATTAAAAAATTCTGTCATACTTTCTGATTCTAAAGCAGCATTATGTGCAATAAGTTCATATAAAATGAGGTCAATCCAAATTAAAGAATGTCACAAAATGATCCAACAACTTCAAAAACTACAGAAAAGAATTATATTAGTGGATACCTGTACATTGTGTAATTGATGAAAATGAATCAGCTGATTTCCTTGCCAAAAAGGTGCAAATTTAATTCAGAACAAAAGTAAAATCTTACCCTTCACATAAAAAGATTAATCAAAAGCAAATATAAAAACAAACAAAACCAATCAATATCTAACAAAGCCAAAGATAAAAAATGGAACATTTTAATTAAAAATCCAGAAATTATTCCAGAAATCCCACGTTAAGTTGCAGTAGCACATTTTAGATTACTTACGGAACATGATTATTTGGCCAAACACTTACACAGAATAAGAATTTATACAAGTCCAAATTTTCCTCTTGCACAAAGAAGAGGAAATTACTGAAGAACATATTTTAACTGTGAAGCCCTACCTGCCGGACCCACTATACAGAAATATTGGAGAGCAAGAGAGCTAATGGCTTCATTGCCAAAGCCTAGCATTGGAAAACAACAACAACATAATCTTCATGCATTTGCTGTAGCTTTCTCTTTCACTTGCACATCTTACTCTTTATAGCTAGATCTACAGCTTACCTGTAGTTGTTGCGGTCACTCTGAAGAAAACTCACGCTTTAATCATATATCATTTTGAGAATGGTTATGTATCTTACCCCTGAGGTACATTCCAGACAGAAAACAACCAAAACAATGATGGAATTAAGTCATTAACCAAGTGATATAAATGATAATAAGCATATTGAAGTAGAAGGTAAACAGCTTGACGTAAACATGAGCTGCTATTACAGAAGAGGAAATAAAAAATAACGTGAAAGTAATATTAGGTTATGAAGACATAAACCAGTAGTGGAATACCCAGGATTGAAAAGGGATGCAAAAAATGTCCTATTGCGATATTGGGAAATTCTAACAAATAGAAAATCAAGCCTTGAAATTCTTCATTACACAAAAGTTATGTTTGACATAAATAATTTATTCCATAGTAGCCCTGTGTAGGCTAAGGTTTGGATGAGAAGAGCCAGATTGAAAAATTCAATGCCATAGCCGGGATTTAAACCACGGATATTCCGCTCTCCGTGCTCTCCATCAATTTACCTAAAAACATAGTGGTTTAACTATGAAGCCTGGGACTTAAGTACTTACAGCATAAAAAGTCGCCACAAAAGGTGCGTGTCTCATAGTATATGAGAGCCCCTAGTTGACTACGGGGAAACATACGAGTCAGTTGGAGAATTTAATGCCATGTCGGCATCTTGGCCATAGTAGCTCAGTGGTTTAGAGCAACCGCACGGAGAGCAGGAGATCCATGGTTCAAATTTCGGCTATGGTATTAAATTTTTCAGTCTGACTCTTCTCATCCAAACCTTAGCCTTCACACTGTTAGTGTGGAAGAAATGATTATTTCCATCAATTTACATAAATTGTGTGTTTTATCCAGATCTATATTTTTGTGCTCCAAGACATTATCTCTTACAGTTTACTAGTTATGCAAAAGCAATTCCAAAAACGGTTTGAGGTAAAGATTAATCTGCAGTAGCAAATTATTTTTCGAGAGTCTTAATGTTACAGCCTTGGAAGATTGTAGACTTGAATAGCAACTCTTCCATTGTGAATTATACTATTTATACACATTCACATACGCACATGTACATACCCGACATTTTCTAACGTGTTTTTGTACAAAAGAACCTCAAATGTGCGTTGTTCACTAAAATATTGGTGTCTAATTTTAGTTGCAATACCTTTCTATCTATTTTTTACGTGATAGAGAAGGTGAAAAGTTACACTTCTCAAAAAAGAAATCTACTAAAGGTGAAAGTTACATACCCCTTGAACCATGAGGTAGGAAATGCAAAAGAATAAAATCTAATTATATTGATTACTGGAAGATGGGTAGGATTAGGGTTTCACTACGGAGAGAATTTGGTACGTAGGCCACCATGCTGGGCCCGTTGTTCCTATGCGCCCAAGTGGAGCACCCCCGGGAGGAAGGATCAGGTGAAGGAGATAGAGGGCGGCTGACCAAAGGAACCATGGCAGTACAGAGGGCAGGGTCCCTACAGTTTACTTGGATAGAGGCTTCCCCCGGCAGGCCACGACAACGAACCCGCTCCGCTACTGCGGGACGGCAACGAGTCCAGCAGCCGAGCCCTACAGGTCCCAAGGCAGGCGATCCCAGTCCCAAAGGTCCCTGGCTGTCGGTCCCGAAATGCTCCCAGCAGAGAAGCGGAGACCGGCAAACGACCTACCGGAGAAGAAAGTTTTTTTCCTCAGAGCATATCATCCTGCCATGCACCGCCGTGACACCCGCCGACACTTCTACCCTGAAAGAGATCAGCAGATGAGAGATGATAAGAAATGATAATGGAGATGAAATGGAGGGACAGGAAATTAGGGTGATGTAATTAACCTACCCAGCATTCGCCTAGCGAACCCGGAAACCTCCCTAAAAACCCATGGGTCAGGTAGGTCAGCCACGGAAATCGAACCCGGGCCTCCCGAATGCAGGCCACAGATGGAAGCGCCTGAGCCATCCCGCTCAGTGGAAGCTGGGTAACGTCAATAAGTGTGTCGCAATATATGTTATTTGTTAGAAATAAAAGTCAAATTTATTGAAATACCGAGAAGAAACAACCAATATTACAGTCGATTATCACACACATATGTGGAATATTGACCTCAAATTAAATGTAACATAACCAAAAGCGGACACGTGTCACACATGAGATAACTTAAGCTGAAGATAGAGATTTCTACAGATAAGAGAAACTTTGGTTCCAATGAAAGAAAGAAGGAAAAAAAAAAAAAACCAACCAACTTAGCATACGAAGAAAAGCGAACTGACAAGTCACTCTCAGAAATGACACAATACTTGCCAACTCCAGTCTTAAGTAGCTCCATTACCTTCTACAAAGAAGAACATCGAGCTACAACTTGACAGTCCAAGATTGCGATGACATGAAGGTCAAGTTTTAAGAGTAGCGAATGAAATAGATTTGGCTTTATAATAGTTTAAACAACTACGTCAGTCTGGATGGCGTAACTGGTTACATACTGGCGTACTGGTGGCGTGTTCAAACCCAGTCCAGATCGATGCTTTTTGGATCCCTTAGAGGCGAATGACCAAAGTTTTACTGGCGGCGCTGATATGACCGTGGCCATCGACATCGTCGTTAAAAATGAATTTTCACTTTTCTCTAACAGTAAGTGGGAAGGTATTGTGTCCTACCAAAAAACTCGATGCCA
The DNA here is from genome assembly GCA_030765055.1 of Mantis religiosa. NCBI lineage: Eukaryota > Metazoa > Arthropoda > Insecta > Mantodea > Mantidae > Mantis > Mantis religiosa. The sequence continues at coordinate 113,038,352 of CM060959.1, forward strand.
TTGTGATTTCTCTGGTAATATATATCGTGACTTTGTGGATTCGTGAAATTAAAAGTTCAATTACACAAACTCAAAGTGTATTTTATTTCCACCCAATTACAGTTGGAGCACTAGCCGATTACATGGAATTACGTAGCGCACAGAAGTACAATCCACTTGTTCGTCTGTCTCCTCTGAAACACGTACGCAGTCTTCCAGTCCTTTCACTAGCACGGCGCTCTTCACGGCTGCTCGCCAAGAACTAAACTGATTCGTCCACTGCAGCCCTTATATAGGAAGATATCTGTTTCTGGAAGCTTCGCGGCTCGAAAAATCACTCCGATGGTTCCAGACGTTAGGGGGAGGGAAAAGAGATGGTACAGGGCTCGTGCCGCTCTTCTAACCATCCCCTCCGTGAGCGCTACACAGATAAATAGGTAGGCGTGTTCTGAATGCTTCCCGTCTCGCCCTACCTGCCGGCTGGTTCTATGGGATTTCCGATGCTCAGGTGACAATATTTTGAGGCCCTCTTGACCCTCAAGAGAGCATCTTTAAGGAAAAGTTCTGCGTGTGCGTGTGTTTATGCGCATATGAGTTTATGTGTGTGTTCACATGCATTCAAGCCAGCTGTCTGTGTATGAGCAGTATAACGCATAAAGAAATATCAGTTAGTGACTGAACCTGGCACTTAAATATCATTAAAAAAATCAGGAAAATGGTTTAATATCGAACTATCCTTCACAAGAAAAAATGTTTGGAACATTTTAATTTTGCCATAGACGGCTTTAACGATTTTCATTAAAAACCCATATATTGAAGTTATCTTCATGATAAATTAAATGAATAGCTTAGATTTTCTGGGAATCTCCTCTTCATTTTGGATGACCTTTGTTTCATTAATAAGGCGTAAGAGACAAAATCCTGCTCCAAAAGTACAAAGTGAAAAGTAAACCCATGGCGTAATATCTCAATCCGACTGCCGGCCTCACGCTCACATATGCAAGGAGAGGTGATCCAACCGATACGAGGAGGAAATGTGGTCAACATCTCGGCACTACCAGCCAGAAAGTTGCCTTTCTAGACCAGGGTCCGCTACCTGGCGTAGCTCCTCAAATTTCTCACGATGCTGAGTGGGCGCCAGTTCCATAACCGGAACTTAAAATCCGTAGCTCTCAGGGGTGGAATGGATACCAGGCGCTTTCAGTGACAGGTAACCAAAGCACTACGCTCTAGTACACTGCGCCACGGTATAGGACTTCCAAAAGATGCACATCTCAATTAAAACATAAACTTTATATCAAATACATCTGTCTTTGTTCATATGTGTGTTTGTATGCGGATTCTGAAATATTCCGAGATATTCCTTGTTATTGGTTTGAACTAAAGAAAAGTGCGCCGATCCTCGTCAGAGGGAAGGGTGAAAATTCTTAACAACGGGATGACAGGAAGTCAACAAGGAACCGGTGGATAAATGAGGAAAGGTATACGGCAACATCTATCACGAGGTGAAGGTTTGTCCCTTTTTGATATGCCTAACCAAAAATTTTGGTGGATCTGTTTTAATTATTACTTTATTTTACCCCGTCGTTACATACAGATATATATTATATATTTTTCCTTCCTTAAAATGGAGTTTAGTCGCACTACGACCTTAAATTGCCAACAATTTTGATCTTACTAGCACAGGCCCCAGGCCAGAAACTAAAAGCACGGTTTACAAGAAACAAATGCCATACTGCTCTCGAAACAGTCGATCTTTAAAAGGACAAGTTCAGAGGTTTCATCATTCCCCGTGATGGTAATGTTAACTGGCCCCCAAGGTCATGTGATTTAAGAGCACTGGGAGGTTATTTTTATCCAGACAAGGCTAATTTTTACCAATATTAAAATTTAAATGTGTAGAAAACTAAACATTATCAGAAATTGAAGTTCAGTATAATTAATGTCTAAGGATGTGGGCATTTAACTACTGTATATTATTTAAATTACGTTCACATAGGTCCATGCAAAAGAGGCATAAGTCACACTGTGTACCCCGAAAAAAATACTGCATCCTATATTTCAGGTGCACTTTACTTGTAGGAATTTAAAGCTACATGCACTAAGTTTTATCCTAAATAGCCTAACATAAAGATTTATAATATCAGCTAAATGAAAATCATATATAGTTTATACTATGCACATAAAATTAATTAGTTTTGAGTAAAAAAAAGATAATATTTTCAAGGACTGAATATTTGTTTTCATCAATTTTATAAATCACATGAGTATAGATGTTAGCCCAATGTGTTCAAAGGACACTGACAAATACCCACTACAAATTTTGTGGCAATATATTTTATAGTTTTTGAGAAACATGTATCTAAAGTATGAAAAATCAAGGTTTTGGGAAATCACGATCAAAGATTAAGCACCAGTCTCAGGAAGTGGGCGTATCATTACGCCGCCATATTCAAATTGACGAATTACAGGGCTTTAATACCAGCTGACACTCTATGTTTTATATATATAATTTTAAAGCTGAAGAATTATATAATGTTAACATTAAAAACAAAAAATGGATGTTTTTGAAACCTATCGACCTCCCAGTTCCCTTAACACCTTTAGATTACTTCTTGTGAGATTATGGTAAATCTCGAGTTTATGTCAACAAGTCAGAAACAATAAATGATCTTATGAATAATATCACGCGTTATTCCTGAAGTTGCATCTAATTTACGTTCTTCTGTCATTGAAAATTGGGTCAACCCTATACGCGCAACCCAACCAAGTCGCGGGTAGTCACTTAACTAATGTTCTCTTCCACACGTAATGACATTAATCATGTTCCAAAATAAAAATGAAATAAAACTCTATCATTTAGAGAACGTGTCTCACTTAAGTTCAAAGGCAGGACACAATTGTTGAAAGACCCACTACATAATAGGAACCATTAAGCAATTTGTATCACTAGTTATGTTAGTTGGCAGTACTGTAGTATAATGTGCTGCACTGATTAACATCTGTATTTGCAAACCAATTAATGGGGTTCAATTCTCCCGTGGTAAGCAATTTGTGTAATGGTGTAAACGGTTTTCACGTATATTGTCGCGAGGCATTGTTGCGACGGGCGCGGCCAGCGCGACCAAAAGACAGATAGTGCAGCGCGGAGATAAAAGCTTGCCGAAACAAAGAAAGAGACAGATAGATGTCTGGAAGTTTCTTTCTTTCTGATGCCGTCTTGATTGCTGCAGAAGGTTCCACTAATTTCTAGAACAATGAGTTGAGATATAAAAGAAATCGCGGTTAGTTTATCAGGGGAAAGTTGTAATTGAACTTGTGTAGTGATTTGAAAGTGAATTCTTTTGTTTGTAGACGTGTGATAGATGACCTTGAAGGTTCGCGGTTGTGTATGTTACGTAATTCTGTTTCTACAAAATTCTGAAATTCTGAAAAATTTAGTGCCATAGCCGGGATTTGAACCACAAATCTTCTGGTTTCCGTCCAACCGCTCTACCAATGAGCTACTAAGGCCAACGTGCCGATATGACATTAAATACTCCAACTGACTTGTATTTTCCCGGTAAACCACTTAGGAATTCTGATAAACATATGAGACAACTACCTTAATGGTGACTTACAACGTGTAAGTACTTTAAGGTCCGGGCTTTATAGTTAACCTCTATTAGGACAATTAATAGAAATTAATTACGTTTCCACAATTTAGCCTATACAATTAATTTCTAGCTCTGTATTTTATAAGTCATTAAAAACAATTTAACATATGATTCTTCACTCCATGATCTCAAAAAGGCGACTCCTAGACATAAAGAGTAACAAAGACACGTCGCCGTGGCAAATCGTTTACGCCACTCGCCTTTCCCTTATAACCCAGGAGACCACAATGGGATATAGGATTTGTGGTGGACAAAGCGGCATCTGGAGCGACTTTTCTCCAAATTATTTTATTTTCTACATTGTTTATTCCACAAGTTACCTGCGATTATATTTTTCAACTTTATTTCATTATCACCTTCTCTCATTGTCATACCTGCTAGAACTGTAGGATTTTCTCCCTGTCATCACTTGGTTTAGACTATCTTCCGACTAACTTGGCCCGGACCAAAGGCATAGACGATAAAAAGCCTGGGACCAAGTAAAGCCAGCATGGAGCAAATGTTACACGACGTAGAAGGTTTCTTCTGCGCATGCGCGAGTCCCATAAAGTGCTAAACAAACCATAGTGTACCTACAAGTTTATAAATCTCTGTGGTAGTTTCACAGCTGTTTCTTAATCGTTCTTAGGATTCCTGCTGCTGTTTAAGGTTCGGTAACAAAATTTGGTGTACTGTGACTATGGATAACTTGAAGAAGAGTGGTGTTAGTTGGTCAGAGAAAGACCAATATTTACTCTAGTCCAAAAATTAATGAACATTATAGAAAATAAATCCGTGTCGATGAATACAAATGTGGGAAAAGAGGAGGCATGGAGGGAAATTTACATCGAGTTAGCTGATAATGCGACTTACTGATACCTGACTAATATCGTGCAGGTCAGCAGAGTTGTCTTGATATCCTCCTCTTGCATAATACCGAAGTGATTTTAGGATCTGAGTGTCAATTGAGATACTCAGGCCTCGTTTATCCTCCCTGACGTGCAGGTTAGGACCAATCATTTCTATTAGCTTTCTGACGGTCACTTTACTAAACTTGTATCTGCTTTTTAAGTTTAGGTCCTCATACTTCGCAATAATTTCAATTCTGAGTAAATAAGTATTCCTCCGTCGTCTTATTTCACGAATTCTAAGCACCATAACAAAATTCATCACTTCATTGTCTATGTTGCAAAGATAGTCCACCTTTAATCTACCCCTCGAAGGCGGACTAAAATTTGAGCCGGACCAAAGTGTTTGGTATCCGGACTATCGCTAATCCCGGTTTATGAATAAGAAAATCCACCGTCAGTCCACCGGAAGTAGCAAGTTGGTCCGGACCAAGTCTAACTATGAATACCACCCCAAGAGGTTAAACAACCAACATGTGTAACGAAGTAAGCAAAAATATCTTATATACTTGAGACGCTAAGAACCATAAGGACCCAAAGCATAGAAACATATTTTCGAGAAAAATAGATGTTTGTTAAAATCAAAATTTCTATGAAAGAAATTCTCATGAAGTACTACTTGCGAAAGTGATGTAAAGAGTAAATTATGTTGGCAACACTAGATAAAATTGAACAGCGCAGAGCATCAAAATGATAGTTTATTCTTTGGGCCTTTATGTAGCCAAATATTAGAATAACTAGCGCGACAGCTTCCTATGAATGTTTCATTAAATCAAAGAGGGTCTAAAGCACAGTTACAGCTGGTTGACCACCAAGTCGGTAAATGTCAGGAACATGCATATATGCTAAAATCTCAAAATTGACGAAGTTGATCTTTAGGCCCTTATGGTTCTCAACGCCTTAATTCTGTGCAAATGTGGTTCTGCTATATCTTACCAAGTGGAATGGCTTAGGATAATCCATTCTCTGTAATGGCGGTGTCATGAGTTAGATCTCGCCTCACTTTTCATTTTATTTCATGTTTCGTTCTGTTGGCTATTTCAGGGTTATAGGACGTGTCGGCGGAATTCTCGACACATCCTCATCCTCATCGGGAGAGGTTTCCGGGCCTTCGAGGGTAGGTACGTAAACGCCCGCGCATTCCTCTTTGTCGACTATCTTCAAGCCCCATCACTTTTATTATTCTCTGATCTCATCCCTCCCTCCTGGGAAACACTCCTTGGGCACAAGGGTTCTATAACGGAAGTGCTACACCCTCTCTCCGAGTGTCATAGAGTTACACTATTTTATTGAAAATCATCATCTGAAGCACCTAAGTAATGTCCCCTTTAATTGTAAATTATTGTAACTTTTGATTTAAACTGCTCTCCTTAGTGTAGACGGAGCTTTTTATACAATTTTATTTCAATTGTTGTTTCAGGTGACATGAAAATACGTATTGCCGGTAAAACCTCAAATGCACTACTTTCTATACCTGTCACAGAGAAAGTAAAAATTAAACTTAGTAACTATACTGAAAAATGGCATGCATTTTGATACACAGAACAAGATATTACTTTACTTAAAATAGAAACACAGTCTCAATAATCATTTTATGCCTCCCTTCCTCACCAATGCAGGTGTTAGCAGTCGTTTGGCTTCCTCAGAGTGAGAGAGCCGAAGCGTATTGACCTGATAGATGAGATCAGGGTTGAGGGGTCGGCCTAACGCCTGGGATGAATGAATGATGTAGCAATTGGTGGAATGATGGTGGGGAAACCGGAGAACCCGGAGGAAACCCACCGCAGCGCCATGTTGTCGACTACAATCCCACTTTGCGGTTCTCTGAGACCAAACCTGGGCCACCTCTCGGCTATTACTTTTAGAAAAATGCCACATTTCTTAATTATAATCATTGCAATGAACCTCTGATGGACAACCAAGCAAAGATCGGCGAATATATGCCTCACATTCAAGTGGCCCAGGGTTCGAATTGGATGTTGTTTGGATAAAGTTTTACCCAGGATTTTCCCTTTTCCGCAGATATGAATATCGAATAACCCTAAGCTCCAAGTACCCTGGACTCATGTAAAAATCATTTTATCTATTTCATTCATCGTTCGATATGACTTAGAGTTGTAGGAGGTTTAAAAAACAAGATAAGCACGGACTGTATACCTCAGTTGTTATGTTGTTACTTGCTCAGTTGTTATGTCACAGAAACCAGGTAAACTAGTTTTCTGCTGTGAGACGTTGCTGTGAGATAATTTACAATACATACAGGGATTACCTTACCAGTTCTTTAACCTTAAGACCTTTAATTTATTTTATTTTCCTTTAATATATGTATATGTCCGTACGTATGTCTATTTATACATTTCTTTATTGTAATATTCTTAAAATGTCTTCTGTCTCTGTTTATCAAGAATTAAAATAAAAGATCATGGCCAAGTAATGTGTTGAGTAGGAGATAAAATTACGTACTACTGGCACACTTTTACTTGAGCTTGCAGACACTATTGTTGTCGTAGAGGACAAAAGAGCGTTCCAAGTCTATAAGCAGTTTCCACCATGTTTTACACCTGATTTACTTGAAGTTATGTTTATTGAGGTTAATAATGTAATAACTGTAATATCCTCGTGCGAAGTTAGAGAAACATGGTAATGACATTTTGGAAGGCGATACTGGAAGACAATAGAAACATTGGCACCTGGACACACATTTCAGACTATCATAGAATGCAAGTAATCTCAGTTGGTTACACATACATTTGTGGAAAAGCGGATAATTAATTGGTATTTTTCTCGCCAAATGGTGTATTAGATCCACAATGCTCACTCTTGTGAAGGAAATTAGTACTGCATGGCAAGGCGAGAAGGCGTATCGGAAAAAATTCGTAACGCAGGGATGTTTACCTCAGCTTATCGCACAAACACGGCGAGTACAGTGTATGTATAATCTGTTCAGATATAATCATGGCTTCTAGACAGCAACGTGTCATATATCGGCAAGCGCGAGAAAACATATCAAATAGACACACGCAGCTTCCAATCGCTCTATTTGTGTTTCGTAACTTACTAATACTTCACTCCTCTAATCGACCAGATAAGACCACTGCCCGCCTCGGTAGCGTAGATGGTAGCGTGTCTGCCTCACGTTCAAGAGTTCTAATCTCGGTCAGGGTGTGTTACATGGATACGGTTTTTTCCAGGGTTTTCCCTTATCCTGAAAGACGAATGTCAGGTAACTCTAAGCTCCATGGACCCTGGACACATTTGAGCATCATTTTACCCATTTAATTCTTCGTCCGGCATGACTAAATGTTGGAGCACGTAAATTACCACAAAAAAAAGATGAGACCCGATATGGAACGAATGCTGCGCTGGCACCTGAAGGTCCATTACGCGTCAACGCTCTGTTGAGTTATACAGTAACGATTCGGGATGATTAGTTTCTGATAAGCGATACCAAAACACACGCAGTGAATGATACCATTCAGTAAATGCTGATGGAGTACTACTCGTAGTTAATGTACCACTATGTAATCTTTACATTTGTAATCTTTTATGGATCATACCTGTCACCATTACATCAGTAATCATAACACTATGGTAGAAGTTACCATACGTTGTTTTAAATCCGTTCCTACCTGCTTACCATCACATCAAGAAGGGAGTCGGTGTATACATGCGTACATGTATGCACAGAGTAGTTCACAAAATCACAAAATGGATTTACCAAACATTTTTACCACTGAGAGTTGAGGTTCCAGTTTCTGAAAGTACGCTATTCTCATAATTGTAGTTTCATGTCCATGTCAAATAATTCCAGGAATTTTCATTGTACTTATTAAGGAATGTTTTAATTAGTTTTTACGAACATGGAAAATGTCTTGATACTTCAATGTAAAGTGTAAATGAAGGGAGTGACCTGACAAAGTTTGATGTAGAGATCTCTTTTCATATTACCATCACAAAATTTCTTTTAATTGTGTGAGATATTAATATAGACGATCGTGTTTTAGGACAATATTACAGGTTACCGTAGAGCTTTCAAACATTTCTACCCTTATTTTCAAAACCTTTCGATACTGGAACTATTATAAACATTCTCTGCGTTAACAATAATACTAGAAAAAGTTTTAGCTTATGTTAGAATTTTCGAAAAATTCCTCTGCTTACATTTTCAATCGCTTAAACAGAGATCTGAAGCCACTAAATTATCTCCGCTTTAACAAAAGATAAAATTTGGAAGCCACTTTGCAAAGTTCAAAAGTCATCTATTTCCATGTCTACCCTTTAAACTGTCGACAACTCCCTTCGTGTCTCCGTTTGATACTATCTATAATCTCATTTTCCATTTCATCTGCCGCCGGCTACTCCAGTGATGAACTATGAGATCTTCTCGAGACAGATGTGAGAATGGATAACACCAATTATGCTGAATGTTAAATTTAATTGAAGCTAATAATTATATATTCGAAGCGAGAATTTCGGACGCATCAATGCTTTACCTTTAGAATATTAATCCGTATTAATAATACGACATAATGGTATAACAGGTCTACATTTGTTATAACAAATTTTCATTTCAGGCAAATAGCCATTCAAGGAGGTCAATTTCAAACAAATACAAATTATTCGAGTTCTCTGGCGCCTTGGTTCGCATAGTTGTTAATTGATTTGGTTCTTTTCCCGCACAGTTCTGTGCTAACGTTCACACTTTTGTCCGCTTAAGTTGCACTTACATGTCTCTGCTGGCTCATGGTGCGATATGTTCTTGCAGAACTGATGATGGAAAACGTGTACCGCCATTGTGGTAAACATGTGCCTCATCTCAAAGTTGGATGTGGTCTATCATGGCCCCCGCTCCATAAAACTCTTGGGGTACTTCTCCTCTTCTTGCGTTTAATGTTGATTAAAGATTTTCCAAGACTAGTGTTGGGTAGCGTCAAAAGTTTCCTTAGGTCCTCGATAAACGTTGCTTTTGCGAGGAGGTAGACGAAAATGGAGTGTGTAGTCTTTGACACTCCTAGTGCTCTTTTGATATATAATGCTTTTACCCTTTCTAGTGCGGATAGGTTCTTTTCGATGAGATTCTACTTTTGTTATGCCTCCTGCGCTGTGGCGTAAAGGGGCGGCAGCGTTGTGCTCCGGTTTCGGGGGACGGGGAGATACGGATTATAAGTCCCGGCGGCACTCCACTCCACTCCACTCGGTACTGACAGGCTGTTAAAAGCCAGAAAGCTTTTACTGCGTACCCACCCAGGTTTTGGGTCTGACCGCAGGTTGAAAATTATGATGATAGAGGATGGGGTGGAATTATTTTGATGAAGAAATTTTGATGAGGTAGCTTATTGCTCCTCTGTTTTGTACAGGATGCAAAATCGCTTTTTTTTTTTTTTTTTGTTTAAACCCTGGTGTTTTATTTTATTTAAAAGTAGGTAAAATAACAAGGATAAGATGGGCAGGACATGTCCAATGACTGGATGGAGAGGACATAATTAGGAGAGTATTGGAGTGTAAACTGTATGGTGCAAGGAGAGTAGGGGCCCCAAACTTGAGATGGATGGATGGAGTATTGGAGGATGTGAAAAGGCTGGAAATAAAAAATTGGTGGATAGTAGCCAGAAGAAGGGATATCTGGAGGAGGAACCTGAGGGAAGCCGAGGCCCATTCTGGGCTGTAGTTCTAGAAATGATGATGATGCACAATCTGAAGCCTTACTTTTCTTTCTTGTTTAATTATTAAGTGGAAGGCAACACTTAATCTAACAGCTGTGTATGTGCTAAAAAGCAATTAAATGCAGCAGCTCAGAAGTTACAATTTCCTTATAAATTCCTTTTCTGATTACAGATCAAGAGCATGTTTATTTTCCACCTACGTTGATAAACTTGCCAGCTCATAGTTTTCCTTGTTAAAGTTATTTGAACCTCTGGTATGCTTTGTTTTGTGTATTTGTTTTCCTTTATATCTGCTTTCTGCGAAAATGAAGATATTTGTGAGAGAGAAGTCAAAGCAAAGCAAATGTTATGTTATGTAAGATCTGTATCAACAAGGCGTGCAATGACAGTTCTGCACTTATCGCAACGGTTTTACAGCTTAGGCGGTCCATAGTGTACAAGATAACTCGTCTGATTAGATTATCTGTCTGCACAATTGTCAAATAAAGGTGGTGACTGCATCATCACAATGCCTGCGTGGCAGTCACATCAGGATATCTATCAACTATCACTTACTTGCAGAATTATCTATATACGAATAAACCTTAGGGTTAAGGTCACGTTATGCAACTGAGAGTGACACCTCAAAATTAGGACTATCAGCTGTCACCCCTGACGAGGAAGGGATGTACAGAACATATAGTTAATTTTATAATTATACTGACATTAAAACTACTACATGGCAAAGCGAGAAAGCGTATCGGAAAAAAATCGCAACACAGAAATGTTTACCTGAGCCTATCGCACATACACGGCAAGTCCAGTGTATGTATACTCTGTTCAGATGTAATCATGTCTTCGGAACAGGAATGTATCATACATACATCAGCAAGCGCGAGAAAACGTATCATATAGACACACGGAGCTTCAAATTGCTCTATTTGTGTTACGTAACCTACTGTACGTCAACTTACTAATATTTCACTCTTCTAACCGACTAGATAAGACCCGATAAGAGACGATCACAGCGCTGAACACCTGAAGGTCGATACGCCTCAACACTCTGTCGAGTAAGAAGATCTTCATAATAGTAAAACAGAACCAACTGCTGCTGCACATTTACTCCACGTGGAGAAGATATTCTGGTATTTCTAATTGGCCTAAGTTAGGTAGGAATCAATTTCTATTGAATGAAACCGGAATAGCAGAAAACTCTATTCCAGGCAATGAATGATTCGGTCGAATCTATTCATATTAAAGTAGGAATCTATGGACAAATGGCGCGAAAGCTTGCTCAAAGGAAGTAGTACTTCCTGCAGACACTAGAAAACTGCTTAGCTGACAGGTCACTTATCGATTTCTGGGCACCTTCAGCACTTCGAGGAGTCTTTGATTAGCACCTGTAGTCTACTGTGATCTCCTCACTTCACCCTACCTTCTTGGGACGTAATAACTACATTAAATCATGTAAGTCACAGCATGTAAAGTGTTATCCTTTCTTGAATACTAATACTAAAATTAGGAGTGATTTCAATATACGTATAACTTAATAGGAGAAAAGTAAATGATAACAATAATATAACACAGGAAAAGTAATAAAATATTGATAAAGAAACCAAGAAACAGAATGGATATATGTATTTAATATTATATGGCATTTGTTGTACAGCGCAAAGTGTATAAGATTTTGTCTATATATGAGAACTAGTTGAATACCATGTTGCCTAATGACTGGTAAAATGTTTACTCAGAAAGTAGAGAAATTAAAAGGGAAATATGATTTTGTTTGTCCACATAAGGAAAGAAAGAGCTTGATAAGGAGATTATTTAGGAGTAACTGAACACCACATAACAGAGACACGTGCAGATATGTATTATCTGTCTGTCGAATGAGTTCAGTTGTTAGAGCAAATTGTTGGTGTAGCACGGTGCGGTTTAAAGAGGAGGTTGTAACGGGATTATATTTTCGTTCATCTTCAACTAATTAGAAGCAAGCCAACTTTTTATAAGATCCAAGTCGAGTTTTAATCTACTGAGAGTCGTGAGATCTTTTCTCAGGTGTGGATGCGGATTTTTGGTGAAAATAAACTTTAGATGAGTCCAATTTTGTAATATATTATTTAATTATATAATATGAACTATGATTCACTCTTATCTATTATAAATATTGAATAACACTTTTTGAATCTTATTAATTTTCCTTTACAATTACAATCCTCGTAACATCTTTCCTTCTTCTCCAGCAAGACACAAGATTCACACTTTTTCTAGATTATTGATTTTCTTGTCCCCATAGTAATTCCCACTTTATTTTGTGATTGGCCGATTCACTGACACGTCATCACACCACGTCACACCACGTCACAGCACTACTACTTCGGCCAATCACACAACTACATACATTTTTATATATATATTTACAATTCCCACGAACACAAAAATACTGTTACAAATGCCCCTCTTCGAAATATATGGAAAATAACCAAATAAAGGAATTAACAATCTGTTTCCATATATTTCGAAGAACAGCCCCAATTAACAATTTCGTTTACACCAATATTACACAACATCAATACAACATACATAAAATATAATAATATACATACATTGGATGAAATATAATAAATGAACATTTAACAACAATAAATTAACATTAATTAAAATACAACAATATATTGATGTTTAACAATGTTTTATTTTTATTATTATTTAACACACACATAGTATATATTCAATATTGTTTCAATTACTGTCAAGGCTTTTATGTGTATAGGGATCAGTATCATTCACTTTAAATGTGTGTGTGTATTTGTTACACAGTCCAGGTTTTGAACTAAAGGCTTTTCTATTCTTTAATATACACAATTTCAACTGTTCTTTTCTCGCTTGGTCTAAATTGTATGTGTTTTCTAACTTTACTTGTAATATTCTCTGGAATTCTATTTCTTCCTCCACTTGGCTTCCGCCGTTCTTATCTTGTATTGTATATAATTGGCAACAATGCTTTTCAAGGTCAGTTACATTATTTTACAATCCATCAATAATTAAATTCTTCCCACAATTTTCATTTTCATCGTATTCAATATTACCATTTTCTTGCAAAAGTATATCTTCCACAAAAAACCTTTCATTATTTATATTATCCCTGTTCTCTTCTTTTCTTTCATCTTCTTCCAATAATTTTATTACTAATAAATCATTTTCTGTCTTAACCTTCATTTCATGCATTTCGAAATTCAATACACTTTGCCATTCATATAATAAATCATTACCCACAATTACATCTCTTGCCAAATGTGGAATTACCAACGTAATGAAATTGAAATTCCATTCACCTATTCGGCCCTTAATTAATACTTTCATTGTTGGTTAGGTTGGTGCTATCGTTTATATTCGCATCATTCTCTGTGCTTTGTGTATTTTCGACTATTTCATTTTGATTACTTCTTTCAAATCTCATACCCCTAAAATCTCTTTGATTTGCACTAAATAAACTAGTACCTCTACCCCTATTAAAATTACTTATTCGCTGATTATTTCCTCGATAAAATCTTACATGGTTTATTTGATCATTTCTTCCAATTCTCGTCGACTGATTGTTATGATAATTCCTTTGCACATTATTTTGAACTCCACTTCCTGTTCCGGGAATTACAGATTCATAAGTTCGTCTAGGATCATAACCTCTTCCTTCAAATCTTTGATTTCTCACGGGTGCCCCGCCCCAATTTAAACTCGTCCTATTATTCCTATTATTTGTAGGTTGTGATTCCTGTCGATTTCTTCCTCGCTCAATATGGACGTTATTATAGTTACCATCACAGGATGTAGTATCATTAATGAGGTTATGTGCTTCAAATTCGGATAATAATTCAATCATATCAGAGAAATCGATAGGCTTAGCCACAATTAAATGATTTCTGATATGTGGTGGATAATGACGTATTAGCATGTTGACAATTTCTGTCTCAGAAATTTCGGGATTGATCAACTTACTTTTGTTTGCTAATTTTAAGAAATATTCAGTCATAGAAATCCCTTTTTTAAACTCAAACCTACCCGTTGCTAACTCAACTTTTATTCTTCTTTGTCTCTCAGGTCCCCAAAATCTATTTATAAACAGATTTCTGAAAGTACTGTATGTTTCATGTGAAGCCAAAGTTAACCTTAACCACTCAAGAGCATTTTTCTTCAAACAGCGTTTTACTATTACCATCCGAAATTCATTGGGAATTCTCTTAATACGGAAATATTCTTCCAATTCCCTAAGAAATACTTTTGGATTATCACCTGATTCCTCATCAAAACTTGGTGGACTAATATCATTTAGTGAATAATGTACACATTCATTTTGACCTAGACTGTGGAGTTGTGTGTGTGAGGACATGTTCTGTGTGTTTCTGTGATAATTAATATCATTATCTGGACTCACAAAATCACTACATTCACTTACTACATCACTAGACTTCTGATGATTGCTTAATTCACCTGGTAAGTCACAATCGTTTATATTTGTAATTCTAGACATTTCTTTCCCGTTATTTACTTTTCTAGCCTGTAATGCAATTACAACTTGTGTCAATTTTCCTAAGTTATCCTTTTCTTTTTCAAAATGTTCTTTTACCTCTTTAATTTGCAAAATTACTTCTTCTTTTACTTTACTTATCTCATCAATTTGTAACTTTATTTCCTCTTGGTGTATCTTACTTTCATCATGTTGTAATTGCATTTCAGAACAAATTACATTGATTCTTTGTTCTACTTTATCTCCTAATTCTTCTCTTTGTTTTTGTGTTATTTCTGCCTGTTGTATCCTAAATGTTTCTAACTCTTTGTTTAATTCCATTCTTATTTCTTGTTTCACAATGTCCTGACCTAACCTAGTTTCCTGAATTATCTCTCTCAACTCATTGACTTCCTTTCTATTCTCATCCTTATTAATCTCTATAATCTGCATGAGCCTTTCCATATTATCCCTACACTCTTTTCTCCCTTCTCTAATCTCCTGTGAAATTTCAGATTTTAATTCCTGTTTTAGCTTCTGTAATAAATTAATTTCTAAGTTACTCACATTTTGTGCTAGTTCCTGTCTTACTCCTACATCTAAATCATTCAGTTTCTTAGTTAAATCATTTACATTTTGTTCTATTTTAGAATCTAAATTACTCATTTCTGATTTTACATCTTTCATTCTAGAATCTAAATTACTCATTTCAGATTTAACATCTCCTATTTTAGAATCCAAATTACTCATTTCTGATTTTAAATCATTTGCATTTTGTTCTATTTTAGAATCTAAATTACTCATTTCTGATTTTACATCTTTCATTCTAGAATCTAAATTACTCATTTCTGATTTTAAATCATTTGCATTTTGTTCTATTTTAGAATCTAAATTACTCATTTCTGATTTTACATCTTTCATTCTAGAATCTAAATTACTCATTTCTGATTTTAAATCATTTGCATTTTGTTCTATTTTAGAATCTAAATTACTCATTTCTGATTTTAAATCATTTGCATTTTGTTCTATTTTAGAATCTAAATTACTTAACATTCTCGTTATTCTTTCCAACATTGACTCATTATCTATGCTTAATCCTGCATTCTCCCTATTCATTCCTACACTATCAGTAACTTCTCCTTCCACTGTTATTTCTTTTCTACTCGCCATCTTTTTAACTATTTTCTGATTTCTTAACAACATAAATCTACTACTACTACTATTTTTTTTTTCACTCACTTAAACCAGTTCTCGTTTTCTTCTTTCTTCTCTCTTCTTTCTTCTTTCCTTTTAAATTCCCACGGAGCTGCACGATGCTTTAATCTCCTCTTCTTTATCCTATTCGAGCCCCACGTTGGGCGCCATTTGTAACGGGATTATATTTTCGTTCATCTTCAACTAATAAGAAGCAAGCCAACTTTTTATAAGATCCAAGTCGAGTTTTAATCTACTGAGAGTCGTGAGATCTTTTCTCAGGTGTGGATGCGGATTTTTGGTGAAAATAAACTTTAGATGAGTCCAATTTTGTAATATATTATTTAATTATATAATATGAACTATGATTCACTCTTATCTATTATAAATATTGAATAACACTTTTTGAATCTTATTAATTTTCCTTTACAATTACAATCCTCGTAACATCTTTCCTTCTTCTCCAGCAAGACACAAGATTCACACTTTTTCTAGATTATTGATTTTCTTGTCCCCATAGTAATTCCCACTTTATTTTGTGATTGGCCGATTCACTGACACGTCATCACACCACGTCACACCACGTCACAGCACTACTACTTCGGCCAATCACACAACTACATACATTTTTATATATATATATATATATATATATATTTACAATTCCCACGAACACAAAAATACTGTTACAAGGTTAGGAGAATACAGTGCAATAAGTGTATTAAAATATCAGCACAACCTGGCGCATGTTTCTTTTCTTGCGAAATAGATATCTTAGGCCTTGAAGTATTCTCAAGAATGTCTTTCTTACTCTCAAAAGAGGTCTTTTCTTTGGTAGCATTCATGATCTTACATGCTGTAGGAATTTCTCATCCCTGTTAATAAAACTCGAGAAACATTCTGTGGACAACACATTTTTTTTTCTAAATTATAGAGTTTGAATCTTTTTGAATGTAGGGCTGTTTGCCAGGTATTGAAAGTCCCCTTCCCCCAATCTCTACGCTTTGAATTTTGAACTCCCTTCACTACAATATGCACAGTTCTTTCACTTTCCTCACTGTCGTTGCTGTCTATAGTATCATTTACAAAACTATAACACATTGAATATTAATTTTCTATAACTTCAAGGCGGAATTAACATTTTGACTTGATTCGAACCCGTCCACTGTAAGGGACTCATTGCTGCATTCCAGTAATCCTGAACGGCACAGGACATGCACTGTGAATGGTGACGTAATACCGTTTATCGGCTTCTTTTTACGTAAGCTTCCACCATTACCGTCTGCATTCATTGTTCAGAAGGTTATAGGGATCGCGGAGTACAGGACTTCATCGCGATGACCATTGAGGCATTATTTATAAGGACCTCATTAACATATATGTAATATAAATAATAATTGATAAAGACGAGAGGAATTTATGCAAGATATATAAGCAGTAAAAGAACAGGGAAACAAAGCAACTTAACCCACGCCACATATCCATTTCGTTCACACATGATACCACCTTCATCTCATTTAATATTAAGCCGTAGCTCTAACTGATCCGTGTGTACTAATCCCCCTAGGCATGCTGCACGTATTAACCCTAAGCGTCAGTGAGGGCTCTGTCATGGCTGGCGCCTGTAAACCCAACAGACACGCTAGCATGGTCTCCAGGCTATCAAGAGTAGAATTTAACCGATACTAATCGGGGTGCTTTGGCGGAACCCGAACATAACACACGAATCCCTTTAGCACGCCATTGCACATTTAATAACATTCAAGCACCCTTACCATAGCTGCATGTTAGCTTACTAATCGCATATGCATGGGGAAACGATGCAGCCCCTGAGGATGATCGTCAGTGGGTACGGCGGGTGTGGTGCATTAGGGGCAGTCTAGTGTGAAATCCAGGGTGTGTGAACGTGTAAAGGAATTCATGGCGCGTTAGCAGTGCAAATATTTTCATCGGATACACTATAATGAATGGTGTAAATATTCGAATAAACTGCAATTAGTCTACAATTTATTGGAATTGTCTCTCGCCACATTGCCCTGAGATCTCCATATCCTACATGCTGTACCTAAACAATAGCAGATGAGCAGCCGTGGACACGACCGGAGAAGAATCCCAGCACTAATAAATCAACCTATCAAACATCAACAACCACAAAGCAATCAATCAATAAGCAATCGGGGAAACGCTGCACCATCCAGAGTGTATAGCTAGGAACAAAAGTACGTAGATTCTGTATCAGAAGCAAAATTGAAGGTTAATACTTGTAGGAAACCAAACGGAGTAATTGATAATATCGCTGTGTATGACATTTAGCAAAAACTTTCGGTTATTATACTTATATTCAAAATTACAAAGTTTGTAACCTTTCAATAGCAACAACAACAACAATAATAATAATAATAATAATAATAATAATAATAATAATAATAATAATAATAATAATAATAATAATAATAATAATAATAATAATAATAATAATAATAATAATAATAATAATAATAATAATAATAATAATAATAATAATAATAATAATAATAATAATAATAATAATAATAATAATAATAATAATAATAATAATAATAATAATAATAATAATAATAATAATAATAATAATAATAATAATAATAATAATAATAATAATAATAATAATAATAATAATAATAATAATAATAATAATAATAATAATAATAATAATAATAATAATAATAATAATAATAATAATAATAATAATAATAATAATAATAATAATAATAATAATAATAATAATAATAATAATAATAATAATAATAATAATAATAATAATAATAATAATAATAATAATAATAATAATAATAATAATAATAATAATAATAATAATAATAATAATAATAATAATAATAATAATAATAATAATAATAATAATAATAATAATAATAATAATAATAATAATAATAATAATAATAATAATAATAATAATAATAATAATAATAATAATAATAATAATAATAATAATAATAATAAACTGTTTTAAAATGTAGTTGCTTTAAAATTTCATAAATTCTTTAACTCTCCACAGCTAAAATATCATTCTTTATGATAATTAGAAGCCACCTGTCTCTGTTTAATGACAGAATTTTGCTGCATTACAGAAGGAAGATAAGAAATAGACATACGATAGAGACTGGAGTGTTTGTTAAGGGTTTAACACACGTGATACTTCAGAGGTTAAATGATTATTTTGTTTAAGTTTCTTAGATAAGGAACAATAAGAAAGAAGATTTGGTACATTCCTCGTAGTCCATGCCTACTCCAGAACTAAAATCTGATTGTATTCTTACTCCGACCTTGTAAAATAATTCAGATAACATTGTGTTCATCTTTGAGAGAAAATAAACAAGGAGGAATGCTCTAATCATGTAAACTCAACGTTTTGACCTGCTCTGATAATGGTTTATTCTTTGTACAGACACTTCATTTTCCCGGAAGTTGCTTTATCACTATTATCGTTCATTCGCTCTTTATCCTTCTTGTTGCATCATTTTTAAAAATTAGAATTTTTAGCAATGACTTTCAAAATGCGAAATGTAATGGGAATTAGGAACCAAACAGTATATCGAGTTGCAGATTTTTTCGATGCATTAGTATATCGATAAATCTATTATCTTCTTCATGAATCTACGTTTCAAAACTCCGGAGATTGAGTTATATTTATTTTGAAGGTTTATAAATCAGATGTCATCACCATAAAAATGTGCCGGTAAAATAGTGACAATTTAGAGGATATGGAGTTAGGGGACAGTCGTATGTCTTTCCCGGGGTTTTCCCTTATCCTAAAAGACGAATGTCGGGTAACTCTAAGCTCCATGGACTTTGAGCCCATTTGAGCATCACTTCACCCATTCCATTCATCGTACAATATGGGGATTGGGATTTCATTGCGGAGGGGATTCGGTACGTAGGACACCATGCTGGGCCCATTGCTCCTATGCCCCCAAGTGATAAACCCCAGGGAGGAAGAATGAGGTGAAGGAGACAGAGCGGTTAGCCCAAGGAGCCACGACAGTACAGAGGGCAGAGTCCCTACAGTTTACTTGGATAGAGGCCTTCCCCGACAGTCCAGGACAACGAACTCGCTTCCCTACAGCGGGACGGTAACGAGCCCAGCAGCCGAGCCCCAAAGGTTCCTGGCTGGCGGTCCCGAAATGGTCCCAGCAGAGGAGCGGAGTCCGGCAACAGACCCACCGGAGGAGGAAGTAGTTTACCTCAGAGCAAATCATCCTGCCATGCACCGCGGAGACACCCGCCGACACTGCAACCCTTAAAGGGACCACCAGAAGAGAGATGATATGAAATGATAATGGACATGAAATGGAGGGACAGGAAATTCGGGGGATGTAATTGACCTACCCAGCATTCGCCTAGCGACCCGGGAAACCCCCCAAAAAACCCATGGGTCAGGTAGGTCTGCCATGGGAATCGAACCCGAACCTCCCGTATGAGGACTACAGACGAAACCGCCTGAACCATCCCGCTTGGTATCGTCCATTATGGCTTTAAAAGTTAAAGGATGTAAATTACACACACACACACAGAGAGAGAGAGAGAGAGAGAGAGAGAGAGAGAGAGAGAGAGAGAGAGAGAGAGAGAGAGAGAGAGAGAGAGAGTCGTACAGTATCGGCTTATATGCAGTACCGGCCACTACTGTAATTTTCCTTTTCGCCTCCACGTGACACAAGTTTCCAGTAAGCAGTAGCAAGCTTGTACGTCCACGTGCGCTGTAGTTGGATATCTTCTTCCTCTCTTCAGTTGTTTGTCTGCTCTGAGTGCTTGATGGTCGTTAGTGTAGCTCTTAGCGCACGGAAGATATTCTGAGGTCTATAGCAGCGATCTCTGTAAACTAGTGAGCTAAACATTTGTGAACTGAGCAGAAATAGTGACAATAAGTTCCCATGCTTTTGCGTTCTACTATTGCTCTATATGTGGCAGTGCAGTGTATTACTGACATTCTATATTGTAACAGAAAAGACAGTGGCCGATACTGCAAGACACTTTCTACAAGCCTTGTAATTCTAGCCTTTTTTTACTTTCGATGTAATAAAGTGCTATAACTGAAAACTAAAAATAATTGCATTATACTATCTATAGAACATGTCTTGAGGTAAGAGATGATACCGAAATTATTGTTTGCAGGAGCAAAGAATAATGATAGACGTCGAAGGAATGTTGATTCTTTGTGAGACCAAGCCCCAAGGCCAGTTTAGTTGGGGAAACTGTTTATAACAATGCCATGAATGAAAGGAACAGTGACCTTAGAAGGTTTCTAAAGGAATTGTCACTTGACATACATGAATAGGGTATTCTTCGAATCGTTTACAATGGCGACCAAAACAGCCACAAAAGGACTTTGTTTAAAAAGGAATTTGGAGAGTGAAAGTTATATATAAAGATACACACGCGCGCAAAGGGGGGAAGACTCTTCGGCTTGCCGCCGATGAAGGCGGGTGCGCGGCTAGAAAGACATCATAAACATTTATCCGGCGTGTAGCCGATATCAGGAAGAGTCAAACGTGCAGCCTATTAGGGTGGTCAACTTGTTCGGTCTTGAATATTTGTCAGGTCATCAAAATTTATCGAGAAATATAGTTAGCATTCAGTCACTATAAACCGTGATTGGTAACCCTCGGTCGGCAGCTTCCATTTCGAGGTTTGAAATAAGAAGCAGTGAATAAATAATTTGGAAACGGGCATTCCAGTGTTGTAAATTTCCTTCTCACACACATCCACGCATACCCTGAGAGAAACCTCATTGCTCGCCGACTTCTGTGATCGCCACCATCATCATTTTTGCATCAAATTGGCGTCCCAACGTGGAACTTGTGTACACCCATAAACTTTTTAGTTACAAACTGGCGCGCCAACGCGGGACCCGATAGGAGAAGGACGTTCGACAACAGGAGGAGGTTCAACCCGAGAAGGAGGTTCAACCGAGAACGAGTTTCAACCCGACAACGAGGTTCAACAGGAGAAGGTGGTTCGACAGGAGGACGGTCGACCCATCAATAAATTCGTCAACAGTTCGACTGGAAAAAGAAAGGAGGCCGGCATCGTCATCAGTGACATCATCAGGAGCCAGTAAAAAAAAAAAAAACAATCAAAGGTACAGAGTGTTAAATTATATACTAGACTATTGTGAATGTATTTAAGGAGTGGAAAAATGCTGAGTCAAAATTCTGTAGAAAGCATGGAAGTCCAGGAGGTTGATGCTAGTAGCAGTAGGCAGGAAGTCGAAGTACCAGAGCGTAGTAGAACTGTCCTAGATAATGTAGAAAGGGAAATAAATATGTTAGAGGAAATTAGAAAAGTGTTCGCAAGGTTTGACAGTTTAAGTAAAAAGATAGATGATAAGGCTGAAAGTTTAAGGAAAGAGATGAATGATAACAATCAAAATTTAAGTAAAAAGATAGATGATAAGGCTGAAAGTTTAAGGAAAGAGATGAATGATAACAATCAAAATTTAAGTAAAAAGATTGATGATAACGATCAAAGTTTAAGGAAAGAGATGAATGATAACAATCAAAGTTTAAGAAGAGAGATGAATGATAACAATCAAAGTTTAAAAAAGATAGAAGAAAGTTAGAAAATAGTGTTCAGAAGTTAGAGGTAGGACAAATAGAACTAGGAAAGAAGTTAGATAATCAACAACAGTCGTTAGAAAATTTCGGGAAAGTTAGTCAGGAAGTAGAGAACGTAAGGGAAGAAGCTGATCAGGTAACAGACAATGTAGGAAAAGATGTTAGTGAGGAGACGGAGAATGCTGAAAATGAAGTTATGAATCTAACTAATGAAAGGTCCGATAGTAAAAACAGAAAACTGAGGGAGGAAATCGTACAGAAATTAGATAAAGAAGGAGAAATAGCTAGAAAAGAGTTAGAAGAACCTAGGAGTAGACTAGAAGTATCAGAGTGGGAAAATAGAAAACAGACGAGGTGTTTGGAGGAAAACAAAAATCAAATGAATGAGGTAGCAATAGAGATCACGGTGACAAATGAAACATTGAAAAACATGCAAAATCCAGGGATAAACGAAACAGAAATATTAAAATATTTCGGGCAAGGGGCACAGTTCCATCAGAATATGCCTAAGAAAGATAGAAAAAAAGATCGATGTCCGATATCTAAGTTAAATTTGGAAAAATCATGGGGATGTATAATAAATAAGTCCTTTATACACGGAAAAGTCCGCAAAATTCTCTTGTATTTCGAAGTACGTTGTGGGATGATGAATTTTCTTGTAAATGGTAGGAACTTAGGCTAAAGTGTTTAAAATTGCCATAACAAATTGTAAAAGGAGAAGAAACAAACTTGTAAAATGTATAGGCTAAGTATAAATAGTGTAGTGTAAAATGTATAGGTTAAGTATAAACAGTGTGGTGACAGTGCAGTGAAACTTAAAACTAAACAAGTGAAAAGAAAAATATAGTAATGAAAATTAGAACACTTAAAGACTTTTGAAAATAATATTTATATAGAATCATAAAGAAGTATTCGGAAATGTATAAAAAAATTTAATCAGTTAAAAATATATCAGAACAATGAAAGACTTTTGAAAAGAATATTTATATAGAATCAAGAAGAAGAACTCAGAAATGTTGTATACAAATATAATCTTATGAATGTACCATTGATTTAAACATAAGAGTGTATATTGAGGAATTGTTTCAAGTGTAACAACAATATGAATTAATTTTAAGTAGATCAGATGGAGAAAAAGAGAGATGAGGTAGATTAAAATATTTTCCGAGTAATATTTAAAAGTTGAAAATTGCAGAACAGAATGTTGGTAAATATTAAATGAAATGTTGTTATATAACCATGTGAATAATTTTCAGGAAATGTCATGTAAAAATTAATGTTGTGAAAAGAAATTGTAAAACAAATTGGAAGTTGCTGACAAAGGTATAATATTTTGCGTTATATTCGGGCAAGACATATATATTATTTCATTATGGGATAATGAAACAATATCTATGGGGGCATTTGATACCGAAATTATTGTTTGCAGGAGCAAAGAATAATGATAGACGTCGAAGGAATGTTGATTCTTTGTGAGACCAAGCCCCAAGGCCAGTTTAGTTGGGGAAACTGTTTATAACAATGCCATGAATGAAAGGAACAGTGACCTTAGAAGGTTTCTAAAGGAATTGTCACTTGACATACATGAATAGGGTATTCTTCGAATCGTTTACAATGGCGACCAAAACAGCCACAAAAGGACTTTGTTTAAAAAGGAATTTGGAGAGTGAAAGTTATATATAAAGATACACACGCGCGCAAAGGGGGGAAGACTCTTCGGCTTGCCGCCGATGAAGGCGGGTGCGCGGCTAGAAAGACATCATAAACATTTATCCGGCGTGTAGCCGATATCAGGAAGAGTCAAACGTGCAGCCTATTAGGGTGGTCAACTTGTTCGGTCTTGAATATTTGTCAGGTCATCAAAATTTATCGAGAAATATAGTTAGCATTCAGTCACTATAAACCGTGATTGGTAACCCTCGGTCGGCAGCTTCCATTTCGAGGTTTGAAATAAGAAGCAGTGAATAAATAATTTGGAAACGGGCATTCCAGTGTTGTAAATTTCCTTCTCACACACATCCACGCATACCCTGAGAGAAACCTCATTGCTCGCCGACTTCTGTGATCGCCACCATCATCATTTTTGCATCAAATTGGCGTCCCAACATGGAACTTGTGTACACCCATAAACTTTTTAGTTACAGAGAATAATATAATAAGATTCCGGTTAACCACCATAGTTAAACAGTAAAGTCAAAAACTTAACCCTGCCTTTACTGCATGAGCTTTCCCTACTGTTATCTGAGTGAGTGAGTGTGTGGTGTTTTAGGGCCCGTCGACAACAAGGTCATTTGGGCCCGATACTGTTATCTGTATTGATCGAGAAGGCTCCGCGTTAACCTGTAAGGCTCGTATGTGGGAGGTCGTGGACTACCTTTTCCGATTTTTTCCGTTTCTTAGTTTACCCTGGTCGCTGAATGCTTATCACCTGAATGCTTAGGTAATACCTCACCTGCCATGATTTTGTTTCCTTAGTTTCCCTTTTTCTTCCGTTTCTTTCTTAAGCTTCAGTTGAGCTTCTAGATTCCGTGGTGTGTGGCAGTGCCGGAAGACAGCACGGATGGTTGCTCCAAGAAAACAGTATTCCTTGAATACAGTGGAGGACTGCTCGTTTGGCTCTTATACACTGCAGATCTAAATGAGGTATACTTTTTTTAAACATAACATTAGCAATAGTTCTGATTTAATACAAAGTTGCCTTTTTAGGCTGGGCTCGTATCATACCTAAGCTCGCTCGCCTCGGTAGCGTGGTGGTAGCATGTCTGCCTCACGTTCAAGAGGTCCCGAGTTCGAATCTCATTCAGGGTGAGTTACATGGATAAGGTTTTTCCGGGGTTTTCCCTTATCCTCTAAGACGAATGTCAGGTAACACTACGCTGCATTGATCCCGGACTCATTTGAGCATCATTTCATCCATTCCATTCATAGTCCGATATGATTTAAAGATGGAGGACGTAAATTACACACAAAAAACCCTAAGTTCCAGCACTTAGCTACTATTTGGCATAACGATAGTCTTAGAAAACAGAACACTATGAGGGTCTTACGTCACGAGCAAGGAGTCTCCTGTGATTCCTTACTTTATAACGGGTTATCAATAACTCCCTCCGCATTGGGAGGATAGTCTACCGCTCGAGAAAAGGTTGGCATCCCTAGTTTCCGTATTCCATTCCGAACCAGTTGTTATTGTTTCCAGCACGTACTCACCGGCTGCTACTGAGTCACTGTGCTGAACAGTTCGATGTACGTCCTTGTGTTCCAATGCTGCCAACGGTATTCCCGACTCTAGGGGAATCTTGGTTACACAGGAGGTGCGGAGAAACTTTTCGATGACCCGATATTTTCGTAATAAGTGCTGGTAGCCATAATGGTAGGTGACAACGCTCTAGTGCTCTACCCTGTGTTGTATCCTACAACCTAAAAGTTACGTAGATATCCAATATATAAGAACCTGTGACAACTTAGAACCTTTAAAATTGTTAATTAAAATGGTTTTTCATTCACTTATTTGCCAATATTGTTTCTCATAATGAAACCAAAATGCTAACACCAGCAGCACAAGTAGCTATCATGGGCTCAAATTCAAAGCATTTCTATCCGAAATGTTGATACACTCTTGTAAATTCTATCTTACGTACTCGTATTATATCACACGGTACAATTACTTATATAAGCCTTCGTCATATTACAGCATCATTAGACAAGAACGACTTGCTTGTAGCAGATTTGGGACATTTGCTCTCTGCAAGCCATTTTCATCGCTTATTGTGTCCGCTTTAAGTAATAACCAGGCATCGGATCCCATAAACCTTTAAAGTGATATCAAGTTTACGAGTCTCGCAGTATATAACTGCTGACGTCAGTCCCGAGGACAACACGCAGGGATAGTCCGAATTTACTGCTCGCCAAGCAGGTAGATCTACCTTCCAGGGAGTGCAAGATGTTTGACATATTGTGTTAATAGCATTACTTTTACAACAATTTTTGGACAATCTCCATGTTATAAATAAAATATTTGGGTATTAAAGTCATTAAACTCATTGAAGAATGTAATTTCAAGCTGTCTAAATGCAGTCGATGAGGTGTCTGCAAAAATTAACAGTATACAGAATGTGCCACCTACCAAACGAAAAAAATTAGTTGTCCAGCACTTTACATAAAAATACTGTATTTTCAGTGTTGTGAAATATGAGAAATAAGCTTAGTCTCCGACAAACACAAAAAATGACTTGTACTACTCATATGCACCATTAACGTCATGTGACGTTAAACGAACTTTCTCCCAATGTTTTTATATTGTTTCAGCAAGAGGTTGAAATTCACATTCGACCAATTACGAATGTACATAGTTGCTGACTGTAATTCCCGCATCGAAAGCAATGAGTAGGATGGCATATTGTACCTTTTGTATCCGTACCGGACTGTACACACATAGCGCTTCGGTGTACTTGTTGACACGGACATTTGTTGATGTCACAATTGCCCTTGTATGATACCTATGTGCGTACATTGATTGCTAAGGTGTATGCGATCCTATGTCTGGTAAAACAAAGAGGAATATCACTAACATTATCTTATACATTTCTAACATGAAAATGGTAACAAAGAGCAATATCACTCACTCCTTTTACGCCCTCCTCGGTAGCGTAGATGGTAGCGTTCAAGAGTTCCCGAGTTCGAATCTTGGTTAGGGTGAATTACCTGGATAAGGTTTTTCCGGGGTTTTCCCTTATCCAGAAAGACGAATGACAGGTATCTCTAAGCTTCATGGACCCCGGACTCATTTGAGCATCATTTCACCCACTTCATTCATCGTCCGATATGACTTAACGTTGGAGGATGTAAATTTAAAAAAGAAAAAAGAGAACCTCCTTTTACCATTTACATTAAACGTATTCTATATTCACCGGCAATGTTTAATAGGTATTGAAACAATCTGAACATTTGTAATGCCATTCTGAGCTTAGCAAAAACCACTCATCTAAAATCTTGTAAGACAACCAAACCATGATACCAAAACAAGCAACTAGACAGCCTGTGGTCTATACGGCTAGATTTGGAAAGGCCGAATCAAAACTAATAATTCATTGCTACAGTCTAATAAACGGTTACACTGTAAAGCCT
Organism: Mantis religiosa; assembly: GCA_030765055.1. Lineage (NCBI taxonomy): Eukaryota > Metazoa > Arthropoda > Insecta > Mantodea > Mantidae > Mantis > Mantis religiosa. The sequence continues at coordinate 113,065,949 of CM060959.1, forward strand.
GGGATTTACAGTACTTACAACATATACTTAGAGTATCTTATCTATGAATTTGAATCTCGTTGTGATTTACACGAAAAAAGTGCCAGTCAGCTGGAAAATTTAATGTCATAACGGGATGTTGCCATTGTACCAAATGGTTGGAGCAATCGGAGACCAGAAGATTTGGCTATAGCATTGAGTTTCCTACTCTGATATTACCTCATAAACTACATAGCTGTCGATGCAGAATCAGCCTTGTACATGATCTTGAACACTGGGCCGAAGTAGAAATGCCGATACTATATTGTTTATCGAGGACATAAGTAAATATGACAAGGTGTAAAGCTTGTCATGGCCTTCATCATCATATATCATAGGAAATTTTATATAAGTGATTACTGAATGAAGTCCCCGAGCACGACTGTCAGTAAATGTCTACCAAACCTGATTCTACACATATTTATTTACAGTAATCTCACTAAATGCTTTACTTATTTAGGGAACACGAGAACTTGAGTAGGATTTAACTCATTAACTTACATGAAAAGAAAGTACATAAATATTACAAGAAATAAACTAATTAAGCATTAACATGTTAAACTGGTAAACCTGCATTCATATAATGTTTCTGTGTCACTTCGAGTTTTCTATCTTTCTGTATTGGCATTAGAGTATATGAGGGGGGACCCAAAAAAGGGATTGTTGTGATAAAAACTTTATCGATGAACCTTTTTACAAAATTACTTCAGTCACCTTCAAAATACTCTCCATTACAAGTCTCTTTTGCCACTGTTGGAAGCATGTTTGGAACTCTTTGAGTTTGATATTGTTCAGTGCCCTTTGCGAAGTTACTTTTACTGCCTCCACATCGTCATAGCGCTCCCTTTTTAGCGTTTTCTTCATTCGCGGAAATAGAAAAAAGTCGCACAGATCACCTCTGAGATGCCAAATAGTGGGTCACTCGTAAGGCCGTGTGTGCTGAAGCGTTGTCGGGATGCAGAAACCAGTTACCTGATTTCCAAAGTTCATGCGTTTCCTCCTCACATCCTCTCGCAGACGCCTTAAAAAGCCAAGTAAAAATGCTGGTTAACAGTCTGGTCAGGGGGTACGAATTCCCGATGCAGAATTCCAAGAACATCAAAAAAGACAATGTTCATCATCTTCGCATTTGACCTCACTTGCATTGCTTTTTTTGGTCTGGGAGAGTTGGGAGTCCTCCCCTGGCTTGACGCTTGCTTGGTTTTTGGGCCATACCCGTAACACCGACTCTCATCCCCTGTAATGACTTTGTTCAAGAAGTTTGGATCACGTGCAATCTCTGTTTTCAAGTCCTGACACACATTCATGACGATGGTTTTGTGCTCCTGTGTGAGAAGGCACGGAACAAATTTAGCAGCAACACATCTCATGTGCAAATCTTCCCTCAAAATCCGCTGGCACGAGCTCCAACTGATTCCTGTCGCTGCTGAAATTTGGCCGATCCTTTGGCGACGATCCTCATTGATCTTTTGGCGGACCTTTTCAATGTTCTCCTCATTTCGTGATGTTGAAGGGCATCCAGAATTAGCTTGGTCATCAACACACATCTCACCACATTTAAAGCGTCCAAACCACTCGAAAACCTGTGTGCGGCTCAGAGCGTCCTCCTGGAAAGCTTCCTGAAGCATTTCGTGCATTTCCGTTGCAGTTTTTTTAAGCAGGAAACAAAATTTCACACACACTTTTCTTTCTTTTTTAAGTTGCCATATCGACTTCGCAGACGTAATCCGCCAACAGTCAGAGAAACACAATACCACACTTGCACGTTCAGTTTTATACTGACGTCGTCTGCACAGCTGTTTCATGAAGGTCTATACTAACTCCATCTAAAGTGAGAACCCTGAACTACGTCTACGAGTGGCAGCGCTCTCGGAGCCCGGTTTCTTTTGGGTCTCCCCTCGTATACGTTTTACCTCTGATAATTCTAGTAAAGAAGCAAGAATATGCAAGAATATACTTTTTTCGTCAACATCTCACCTTATTTCTCGACATAGTCTCCATTGATGGCTATACACTTGGTCCAGCAATGTTCTAGCTTTTTCATCCCGTCGGAAAAATAGGTTCCGTCAAGGTCTACAAAATACTCGTTGACGGTGACTATCACTTCTTCATTTGATAAAACTTTCTTACTACCAAGTCAAATTCTCAAATTTGGAAACAGGAAGAAGTCACTTGAGGCTAACTCTGGTGAATAAGGTGGATGAGGAACCAATTCAAAGCACAAATCATGCAATTCGCCATTACGATTGCTGATGTGTGCGATGGTACATTATCCTGGTTAAAGAGCACATTTTCGCGTTTCAATTTCGGTCTCTTTTCAGTCAAATCATGTTGCAAACGATCCAGCAGAGAAGCATAATATGCTCCAGTTTTGTTGCCTTTGTTCTAAATGATCAATGAGGGTTATCGCTTGAGAATCCCAAAAACAGTGGCCATCACTTTACCAGCTGGCAAAATGATCCATGTTTTTTTTTTTATTATTTGCTGCACTTTCATCAAAGGCTGATGTTTCGGCTGCTGTTTTGACTCTGGTGTGTAATGACGGATCCAAGTTTCATCAACGGTCACAGATCGGTGCAAAAATCTTGCGGATTGGGATGTAACATCACCGGACACTCGGTGGAAGTGTTCTTCCGGATGCGCTTTTGGTCGACTGTGAACAATAGTGGCACCCAAATTGCACACAGCGTTTTCATTGTCAATTTTTCATACAGAGTAATGTGCACTCACTCCGCTTAGATGCATAAAGGCTCAGTAATCCCATAAATTTGATTCGGCGGACTTGCATAAACAGATTGCGGATATTTTCATGGTGTTCTGTGTAGTGACCTCAATTTAAGCGACTAGAGCGCGATTCATCTTTGGTACTGTCCAGCAACGCAAAGAAGGTCCCTGAAAGGAATGCGCCAACCTTACACAGTGGGACAAGGACAGCTAATGTGTGTGACAGAGAACGTATGCTATACAAGGAGCAGAACCGTTAATAAGCATGCGTCCTGTTCACTCTGTACACTAAAACCGAGAAGATTAATTCATTAAAGTAGAAGCCGTCAGAATGTTTTTGAATGGTCTGTAACTGTACTGACCTGGGGTGTCATAAGCCTGTCCAGGGAGGTTGTGGGAACCTTCTGCAATCCTCCTACGTCTCAGGGCCCGGAGACTTTCTCTCCTGTGGAGGACAGTACTTCTACGACCATGTTTAAATTCATTGATTCAAAAGTAAATGGTCTTCAATGTTTTTGTAGAGTCCGCGTGAACTTCATCCAATTCACTTTTGACTTGAGAGGCAGTCGAGTCCTGCAGATCAAAATGTTTAATAACAGCACAACAGTCTGTTTTTTTCCGTTTTCAATGGTAGCTATCACATTGACCAGCTCAGATGGCTGTCAACATTTTTTTTTTTTTTTTTTTTGTAAGTTACGTCCTTTAACGTTAAGTCATATCGGACGGTGAATGGAATGGGTGAAATGATGCTCAAATGAGTCCAGGGTCCATAGAGCTTAGAGTTACCCGACATTCGTCTTTTAGGATAGGGGAAAACCCCGGAAAGAACCTTACCCAGGTAACTCACCCTAACCGAGATTCGAACTCGGGACCTCTTGAACGTGAGGCAGATACGCTACCACCACGATACCGAAGCGGGCGCTGTCAAAAATGAACTCTATATTGTAGCACATTCAATTTTACACGCCGTTTTGTAGCATATTATTTGTCAAAAGTAGTGCAACGTATCTCACGTGGGATCTAGGGTGTAGCGATATTCCAGGAATTACTAAAAATTATGTAAACAATTATATCAATAGGAATATCCATGATTTTATATTAATATTTGTATGAACATATCACATATATAAATTACGTATAACGTTTTGTAAACCTAGAAAATTATAACCAACAAAATACGCAGGCGTAGTTTCTCCTTATTGCTAGGTTGCGGAGCAACTAATGGTACAGCTTCCATTGTTGCTATCCCTCACCGTGGCCATATGGCCTTCCCTTTTTGTATAGACAAAGAAAGGAATTTACTTTTTCTCGGGATTTAAGAAAAGGGCTGTGTTTGAGCCGAATCAAGGCAGTTTGGCGAAGTTTGAGATAGGGAGAAGTGTTAAGCCGTAGCAGCATCAAGCGACGTGAAGTGCGAAGTTCATCCGACGTTATATAGATTATTCTCAGATTAAGATAAATATTTTAGAGCTTCAAGCATACAGAGTTATGAGTACAGTCCGCGAGTGTCCCCTAAATCACTGAAACCTGCAGACATCCGAGTACCTTGACGCCGATACAAAAGTATTACGAGACCTTCTGTTCAAGCACCCTGAAAAAACCAAATTCCCAGTCCAACCACATCATCTACTCCATAGTTCAGTAATGACATAGATAATCGTCGAGGTGGACCCTGAGATCACTGCGCCTCCTTAGCCACAACATCGACAAGCACAACGAAGTCAACAGATCGACGCTTGGAAGGCTGACAGAGTGAGGGTACTTCGACCTAACACGACAAGGGCTGATACTTAGGAATATTAGGAGAGGTGGTCCAGCGGGAGGGTGTTAAAGCTGTTTAAGAAAAATAAGCTCAATTTCGTATGTGTACTGTTTATCCTATACAGTGTACCTAGATGTCTGATGTAAGAGATTTCTAAGATAAACACATCTAAGTCTAACCAAACTGATTTCGCTCTTATTATTTATTGTCCTATTATCATCCAGACTTCACTTGGATGCACATACAAGCTCTTGCATTTTTGTGGAATTTCTAAAGTTTTTCCCAATAATTGGATTTCTAGACCTCTCCTAGCCCCTGATACGCACAATTCCAGACATTTTTGAAACTTTTGGAGGATATTATATGCTAATTCAGACACTTTTGTAGTAATTTTAGACACTTTGTGTATTTTAGATGAGGTTTCATGCATTGTAAGAGTTCTGCTGATAGCAGCATTTATATTACATTTAAGAGCTTTTTTCAACTATCATAACGTCATTTAAGAAGATGTTTATACATGTGTAGCTATTTTGATGTTATTTTAGAGTTTTATACGTATGTTGTGCACTACGGTGATCAGTTCTAGCCTATTATATCTACTTGCATAAAATAATTATCTCGCGGTATTTCAGTAAAATAATCGTGCGTGTATTTGAAACACTGTTGCTTTACACGGTGGTCACGCTCGGTGACTAACAAGCCTTGGCTCTGTCTATCGCTGAAAGTAATATAATATCACTGTAACCACTTTTTGTTACAATTAAAAACATAATAAGTACATGTCTTAGCATAAGAGCTTATCAGGAAAATGTCCATTCATATTCGAGAATTCTGTATCCGAATTTGTTGAATTTCTCACCGAACATTTTCTGTAGTTTTTCCTGCACATGTGAATTTGTTGCTTTGATTTTTCCGTTCAAGTTACTTTATAGACAGAAGTTAAAGTTAAATCACGAGATTTCGAGGACTGTGATCATTTACTAATGTCCTAATTTGTTTTCCCGTTTATGTACTGTTTAAAATTCGTACCTATATTTATAAGGTTGGAACAAAAACAAACTAGACAATGACTTTCAGTAAAACTGCTGTTTGCTCGGACTTTATTGTATTGTATTTCTTTTTAATTGTAAGTTGTACACAACGTGATTTTTTTCATTAAATAGAGGTATGATTTCTGTACATATGTCTAGTGTTATGTGATCTTTGATTGTACTTGTCCTGCTGAAACATTTAATTTGGCTTCGGAATATGATTATTGCCTTTAATATGAAGAAGAACTGTTCCAAAACACCGATAAACCTGAAATATAATGCAACACTAATAACTGTAGAGCAAGCTTTAGTTAGGAAATCTTTTTCCTAAATTACACACCGTAAGTTTCTAAACAGTGTAAACTTCTAAAATATTACAACTGTTAGTACCTCGTAAACAATACACACATTTAAGTTGACTTAAAACTGTCCTTACATATTTTTCAAAAAAAAAAAGTGTAAGCCTCTAATTATTATCCACAACGGATCAGCAGGACTGTCGGAGACAATGCCCATCACCCACCTCTGCACACAAATAGCATCAAGAATGAGGTGCAGTATGGCCTCGGAACCTACTGGTCGATATACCTTTATGAGATCTTCGCAATAAGGGGCCACTACCTATTCAAGGGGTTACAGCCCTTAGGTCTGACCAGGCTGAGCACATCCCGTTTCTCAGGTATCCCAGAGGAAGAATATCTCAACAACGGTAGCGGGAATTAACCACGGTCTTTCACTTGGTAAACAGCGGTACATATTACTACCGCGTTGTTGTCGACCACCAATCTCACTTTGCGGTCGCCTGGGAAAGTGGGAAAGAACAAAAGTATAAGAAAAGATAAATAGAAAAGAAAGTAAGGAAGGAAAGAAGGACAGAAAGAAAGTAGAAAAGAAATAAAGAAGTAAGTGAAAAAGAAAGAAACAAGGTAAGAAAGAACATACGAAAGAAAGAAGATACAAAGAACGAAAGAACGATAGGAAAAAAGAAAGGAAAGAAAAATGAGTGAAATAAAGAAGGAATGAAAGATAAATAGAAAACGAAATAAGGGAAAGAATGAAAGAGAGAAACAAGGAACGAAAGAAAGAGAGAAATAGAGAAATAAAGAAAAAAGAGGAAAAAAGAAAGAGAGAAAGAACGACAGAAAGAAAGAGAGAGAAACAGAGAAAAAAAGAAAGAGAGAGAGAAAGAAAGAAAAAGAATGACAGAATGAAATGAAAAAAGAAAGAAAGAGAAAGAGCAAAAGAAAGAAAAAGAATGCATAAAAGAAAGAAAGAAAGAGAATGAGAAAGAGACAAAGAAAGACAGAAAAGGAAAGAAAGAGAGAAAGAGAAAGAAGGAAAGATAGAAAAAAGAAAAAAGAAAGAAAGGAGGAAAGAAATAAAGAAAGAATGAGAGAGAAATAAATAAAGAGAGAAATAAAGAAAGAGGGAAACGAAGAAAGAAAGAATTAAAGAAAGAAAGAAAGAAAGAAAGAAAGAAAGAAAGAAAGAAAGAAAGAAAGAAAGAAAGAAAGAAAGAAAGAAAGAAAGAAAGAAACAGAATGAAATAAATAAATAGAGAATGAAAGAAAGAAAGAAAGAAAGAAAGAAAGAAAGAAAGAAAGAAAGAAAGAAAGAAAGAAAGAAAGAAAGAAAGAAAGAAAGAAAGAAACAGAATGAAATAAATAAATAGAGAATGAAAGAAAGAAAGAAAGAAAGAGAAAGAGAGAGAGGGAAAGAGAGAGAGAAAGAAAGGAAGAAAGAAAGAGAGAGAAAGAAAGAGAAAGAAAGAAATACAGGAGAAGGAAAGAGAGAAAAAACGAGAGAAAGA
>CM060959.1:113074293-113176793 GCA_030765055.1 Mantis religiosa
CGTAAGGGTTAAGGTTATCGGACATTTCTCTTCTCAGGATAACAAAAACTTCTAGAAAACATTTATGCCCGGTTTCACCAACAGATGTTAAGGTTAATTAGAGTCAACTGAAAAATTCAATGTCATGGCCGGTATTTGAACCATGGATCTGCTGGTTTCCGTCTAGTCACTCTAACGCTTTAAGCTGCCACGGCCAACATGCCGATGCGACATTAAACTCTCCAATTGACTCATATTTTCCCGGTAAACCACTTAGAGTTCACATATTCGAGATACAAATTTACTACTTACCATTGTAAGTATTTAAATACCAGGATTTTTATCACAGAATTCTGTAGGTTAAATTCATATTGAGGAATTAATGCAGTTATAATTATTCCTTTTAAATACAACTGTATATGGATGTTTTTAATCAATTAGATTCAACTGAAAAATTCAATGTCATGGACGGTTTTTGAAATACGGATCTGCTGATTTCCGACCAGTTGCTCTAACCCCTTGAGCCACCATGGCCAACATGCCGACGCGACATTAAACTTTCCAATTGACTCATTATATTTTCCCAATAAACCACCTAGAGTCCTCATATTCGAGATACACATTTGTGGCGACTTACTATTGTAAGTAGTATGATTTTGATCATTGAACTCTTAATTTTAATTTTATATTGAGGAATTAATACACTCAGAATTAATCCTTTTTTAAATACAACTCTTGTTAAGGTTAATTACAGTCAACCGAAAAATTCAATGCCATGGACGGTTTTTGAAATACGGATCTGCTGATTTCCGTCCAGTTGCTCTAACCCCTTGAGCTACCTTGGCCAAAATGCCGACGTGACATTAAACTCTCCAATGGTATATTAGAATTTAAGAATTAACACGGCTGTTAGTATGTTTAACAATAGTTATAACGAACATTGCATTTCACCAAAAAGTGTTAGCTTAACTCTCGTCTTAAATCTCTTCGTAAACTAACAAAAATAACAAGCCAAATTTATGTTCTTAAGTCGTTAACAATTGTAAAATGATCAAGATGGCGGGAAGGACGCAGCTATTGATGTCGATTTGCTATATTTAGACCGTCTAAATGACATTTGCAATGGAGTGCGGCCTAAGAGAAGAAATGATTTCGAGGAGCTATCAGAAGATTTTCTATGGAGGTATAGATTAATTATTATAAAGGTTACTGAGGAAGTACAAGAGAGGTTAGGACATGCATCAAATGGGAATATACCAGTCTCACCTTCAAGTATTAATTAGATTACGATTTTATAATTCACTGAAAGCTGTGGTTAATGTCCAATTCCCGTATTGAAACGTTCAATTGTCTCTGCACTTTTGTGCGTCTTCGCACCTCGTTTTAAATTTACGTAATATTGACGAAGTTGCTTCGTACTCCAGGATTGACATCTGCATTCGAATTAAACTCATTTCCAATCTTTTCCCACATCGCATCTTTCTCTTTCACATTTAAGCATCAGTCCTCTAATTTTCCACAGTCTTTATATTTAGTTACTAACTGAACTAACAACTCTTTCTCGATTGATGAGAAATTTGTCCACAACTTCTCTTCTGATTTTGTTCGACCGCCGTTTCTTCAGTTATGTGTAAACGAACATAAAAACAAAAGCGCATCGCAGTACTTTGAGAAAGTAATACCGGTGATCTATAACCTCCTATATCTGCAATAATTACAAGCCTCTTGGCGTTAACATGAGTTTGTTAACATTTTCAGAAAGCAAGTTGGTGAAACGCAAGAATTTTAACACTTTTGTTTACTCTGTGACAATTGTTACGTTACATTTGTTAACGTCCATTTTAACATCTGTTGGTGAAAGCTGATACCGAAATTAAGAATTGCCATAAGTAAAGAATCATGATGGATTTCAAAGGAATGTATATTTGTGTGGAACGCGTGCAGATGCATTCGAGTTGAATAGCAACGTGGTTGAATAGTTGTTTTAATAAAAGAAATGTAAGAAAAGTATCCTTAGCAGAGTTCTAAAGGGTAGCTCTTTACTTTGTGAATAGGTCATTCTTTGGAACCTTCATAATGATCTGACAAAATAGCCACAAGGGGAATCTTTGGCTGAATAATGGGCTTCAAGAAAGTGAAAGTTAAACACACCCACGCGCAGCTGTAACCAGTAGGGACTTTCAGTTCGTGGCTGGCAAGCCAATAAGAAGGTCCTCTTCTTCTGTCTTGGTCGAGGGCAGGCCAGAAGCGATGAGAGAATATATTTGTCGGTTAATATATACGTGAAGAACGAATTAAGCTTTATCGAGCTATAAACATTTCGTAAACTAACTCTAAACAGTGATATTGGTAACCCTTGGTCGGCAACTTCAAGTTTGATGTTCTGATAAAAAGAAGCAGTCAAAAAAACCTGTTTGAAACGGGCATTCCAGTGTCATTAAAACTATCCTTCTCACACTTATCCACGCATACCTTGAGAGAAACCTCATTGCTTTACCTTGAGCTAACCATTATTGTATCAAACTGTAGCGGAAAGTGGAATCGTGCGCCACCCATTCTATATTGCTTCAAACTGAGCGCTAACGTGGAACGCTATGCTCGCCAATTTTTTTTTGTATCAAATCGCAGATTAGTGTATCGAGTTGAAATCTCTTGAGTACGCTACATATAGGTATATATATATATAACGGAGGCAGATTGAATGCTATTATTATTACTATTATTATTATTATTATTATTATTATTATTATTATTATTATTATTATTATTATTATTATTATTATTATTATTATTATTATTATTATTATTATTATTATTATTATTATTATTATTATTATTATTATTATTATTATTATTATTATTATTATTATTATTATTATTATTATTATTATTATTATTATTATTATTATTATTATTATTATTATTATTATTATTATTATTATTATTATTATTATTATTATTATTATTATTATTATTATTATTATTATTATTATTATTATTATTATTATTATTATTATTATTATTATTATTATTATTATTATTATTATTATTATTATTATTATTATTATTATTATTATTATTATTATTATTATTATTATTATTATTATTATTATTATTATTATTATTATTATTATTATTATTATTATTATTATTATTATTATTATTATTATTATTATTATTATTATTATTATTATTATTATTATTATTATTATTATTATTATTATTATTATTATTATTATTATTATTATTATTATTATTATTATTATTATTATTATTATGATTATGATTATGATTATGATTATGATTATGATTATTATGATTATTATTATTATTATTATTATGATTATTATGATTATTATGATGATTATTATTATTATGATTATTATTATTATTATTATTATTATTATTATTATTATTATTATTATTATTATTATTATTATTATTATTATTATTATTATTATTATTATTATTATTATTATTATTATTATTATTATTATTATTATTATTATTATTATTATTATTATTATTATTATTATTATTATTATTATTAATATTATTATTATTATTATTATTATTATTATTATTATTATTATTATTATTATTATTATTATTATTATTATTATTATTATTATTATTATTATTATTATTATTATTATTATTATTATTATTATTATTATTATTATTATTATTATTATTATTATTATTATTATTATTATTATTATTATTATTATTATTATTATTATTATTATTATTATTATTATTATTATTATTATTATTTTCCTCACCAATGCTGATGTGACGAGTCGCTCGGGTTCCCTTAGAACGTGGGAGCCAAAGCATTTGACCTGAGATACCAGGGTTGAGAGGTCGGCCCAACGACTGGAATGATGAAGAAAAGAATCATGGAGGAATTGGTGGAATGATAGTGGGGAAAGCCGGATGACCGGGAGGAAACCCACCCCAGCCGACGCTGCCCACCACAAATCCCACTTTGTGGTCGCCTGGGATCGAACCCATGCCGCCTCGGGGAGAGCCAAGCGGTCTGACCACTCAGCCATGGCGCGGCCATTATCATTAGTATCATCATTGTCGTCGTCGATGAAATAAGTTCTAATAACAGATATATTTTCACTTTTTTGTTCCATGTATACCCCGCCTTTAACTCCAAAGGTCATATCGGCGGCCGTTCTCCTTTGGAACATATCAAAGGTGTTAACTCGTATTCGTTTGGTTTTAATCATTATATCACGCACACATTCGCACTCTCATTCATACTTCCACACTCTGGGGAAGATGAGGAATTAACTTGGTTGGAGAAAAGTCCCCACTCCCACCGCCGGGAATCGAACCCGGGACCCCTAACACCGAGGCAGGTGCTCTACCGACTCAGTTACGGGACCAGCCTATTATCTCTAGAAACACATGAATGGCTCGATTATTTAAATTAAACTTATTTTCGATGTAGGAAAACACAAACTAAAAAACTTGTCACTTGCATAAATAATCGCAAAGCAAATTTGAAGTGATGGCAGGAAAAAAAGTTTATCTTACATTCGGAGACAGATTAAAACTGCTTATTAACACAAATTAATTTATTTATTATGATGATTTGGTTTAGAAAGAAATCAAGGAGTATAAAATTGAATATCGGTTATTTTTTTTTTTTTTTTTTAATTTTTATCTCAATTGCTCAGTACAGTTGGTGCTATACAAATTGTGGAGCTATATATATATAATAAAATTAAAGTATACAGGGATAGAGGATACTCATATTAGAGTCCTCAAGCAAACTGGTCTGATTTGTATGAGTATATATTAAATAACTTCTTCATTGCAGAATAAATAAACATTATAGAAATAAAATGTCCTGTGGCAAGCGTGCCTTCAGTCTTGGTGCAGCGTCAAGGCGACGTCCCAGTTGGAAGAATAAAGCACCTGATACATAAGGAAGGTGAGCAAAGAATCGGCTATGGTTACCTTTAAAAAATATGTTATTACCAATAAAGCGGCAGAAGAAGTTAAGTTCCACCCTAATTACACTGGGAAAAAAATGCAGCTCCCTTCAGGACTGTGTTCATTGAAACATGGTCATACACAGTAAGTGGTTATTGAGCAGGTAAATGAAGTTATCATATCATGCATCACGAGGACTTCTGTTATTTTCGTCCTCTAAGGTAAAGTTATATCGGATGTACAATGAAATGTGTGAAATGATACTCAAACCAGACCAGAGACCATAGGGCTTATGAGTTAGCTGACATTCGTCTTTAAGAATAAGGAAAAAACCGGGAAAAAAACCTTATCCAGATAACTTATCCTGATCGAGCTTCGAACTTGGGACCTCTTGAACGTAAGGCGGACACGCTACCTTCTGCACTACTGAGATGCGCAATCGTGATGTACGAATAAAGAATGTTCAATAAAGAATGGTCATAATTGTTACGGTCATAATTTTTTGCACTAAAATTCAATCTTATTATATTCTGTTAGCTTAATGTGAAACAAACATGCCGTAGTAGTTTCATTATTGGTACTCCTGGTTCCCGCCTGTGAGACCCAGGCAAGTTCAGACATATTAAGTATCGCCTACCGCTGTAATGGAGATAGCATGCAATTAAAGTTTATGTTAGAGGAAGATTTGGAGTTTCTTTCAAACGCAAACACTGCTGATGAAACTTGGCTATACCATTTTGATCCGAGAGCAAACAGCAAAGCTCAGTGTGGAAATCTCCTTCATCACCAACCCCCAAAAAAGTAAAAGTGGTTCCTTCTGCTGGAAAGGCTATGGCTATCTCATTCTTTGATATTCATGCAATGGTTAATGAACATGTTGTACCTGCACACACATCAGTAACTGGACAATACTACACGGATGTCCTGCAAACATTGCAAGTCCATATCAGGCACAAAAGACCACATTTCCGTGAAGCAGGCTGGATGCTGTACCACGATAACGCGCGGCTGCAAATTGACAACGTTGTTGCGGAATATCTTGCAAAAATCAAGAACTCCATCCCTCACCCTCCCTATAGTCCGGATTTAGCCCCATGTGACTTATTTCTAGTCCCTAACTTTAAGAAACGCCCTCGTGGGAGGCATTATCCTTCATCAGAAGCAACGGTGAAGACTGCGGAGGCGATTTTGAAGGATCTCTCAAAAAATGGTTTCCAGCATGTCTCTGAAGACTGGCAGAAACGCTGGGACAATTAAATCGCATTCAGGGGAGGCTATTTTGAGAAGGGCCATCAAAATTATGAGGATGAATAAAGGTACGTTGTCAAAAAAATTTGTGATCATTCTTTTTTGAACAGCCCTCGTACATTTAACTTAATTCTTCATTAAAGTTAAGCAATCCTTGATGAATTTATTCACCAGTGTAAAAGTGACTAAAACGTTTCAAAGTGCAGACAATAAAGGGGGACACTGCATTAACAGATCTATTGTAGCTAACACGCTCAAGAGGAAGGGGTGATATGAGAGAACTATAGGAGTTCATAGGCCACAGGCCACAGAGTCGTGCGGAAGTCACCATTGTTTCCGTCCGACCGCTGAAGACTTTCGGGAGGGCAAGCAATTGCACCGTCTATATAACGGAGAGCAATGTTTATATTGTACATCATCTCTTAGGTACTGTAATACACGACATATGTGAAAGATGTAAAGGCGGTATAATAATGGAACGGAAATTGTGGTTTTAGTGAAAACACTGCAGCTTTCGTCTATGTAACAAAGGGAAACAAGTGAAACCTATGTCACGGTGCGTGGAACCAAACCGCGACCTCCAGAATAGCACGGCAACACTTCATTCGGTGGTTTGGCCTATGTAAAGATGTTCATTTTAATGTGAGAATCGTTTGTTGTAATAATTTAGATTAGGTTAAAGAAAAGGAGTTATTTATTCTTAATTTAAAGTAATTTGAAGTCATCTGCAGTACCGTTATGAGTATTACAATAAACTTAAGTAATAACGGTTCAGTTTCACATAAATGATAACATCTTTAATCAAGGCGTAAAGATTAACATTGAACAATAACAGTGAGAAATAACCGTTACAAGGATTTAGAGCACTACTCAACGCTGGAAGTTAAATACACACCTCAAGGCGCTTCTCGTTGTCTGTCATCAATTTTTTCTAACCACCACGCGTCTTCCTAAACCTGACCTTGTATAAAAACTGGTTTCAGACCCCCTTAAAAATCTGTTGCTTGTGCTTCATTGTTTAAACAATTTGAATCCGGAAATGTGTTGCCCAAATGTGAAGGCTAAGTCCATATAACACGTGCAGCTAGGTTTCGTTTTCACTTTAGCATTAATGTAATAATAACATAACCTCACACACCTATCCTTGCGAAAATGATTTTTGGACGTTGAATGTAAGTTTGTTAATCTCATTTAACGGTTCATTTAATGGCTGGCATATAGAGAGAATATTAAACAGATTTTAATTTTTCACCAATCAGATTTCTAAACTGGGCCAATAATCTATTCGGTCCAAGAATTCTTACTGACATGTTGTCAGATATATAAAAAGGAAAGGTACAAATAATATCAAGCACAGTTCTTCTTCTTTCATTTTAATTTATTCCTATTTATTTACGTTCTCCAACGTTGTCATATCAGACGGTGAATGAAATGTATGCAATGACATTAAAATAAGTCCAGGGTGCATAGAGCTCAAAATTAACCAACATTCATAGTTTATGATAGGGGAAATTTCCGGCAGTGACGCTCAAATCAGCCCAGGGTGCATAGAGCTCAAAATTACCCAACATTCATATTTTAGGATAGGGGAAATTTCCGGCAGTGACGCTCAAATCAGCCCAGGGTGCATAGAGCTCAAACTTACCCAACATTCATATTTTAGGATATGGGAACTTTCCGAAAGTGACGCTCAAATCAGCCCAGGGTTCATAGAGCTCAAACTTACCAAACATTCATATTTTAGGATAGGGGACATTTCCGGCAGTGACGCTCAAATCAGCCCAGGGTGCATAGAGCTCAAACTTACCCAACAATCATATTTTAGAATAGGGGAAATTTCCGGCAGTGACGCTCAAATCAGCCCAGGGTGCATAGAGCTCAAACTTACCCAACTTTCATATTTTAGGATAGGGGACATTTCCGGCAGTGACGCTCAAATCAGCCCAGGGTGCATAGAGCTCAAACTTAACCAACAATCATATTTTAGGATAGGGGAAATTTCCGGCAGTGACGCTCAAATCAGCCCAGGGTGCATAGAGCTCAAACTTACCCAACATTCATATTTTAGGATAGGGGAACTTTCCGAAAGTGACGCTCAAATCAGCCCAGGGTGCATAGAGCTCAAACTTACCCAACATTCATATTTTAGGATATGGGAAATTTCCGGGAAAAGAAGGCCGCGCCATGGCTCAGTGTTTAGACCGCTTGGCTCTCACCAAGGCGGCCCGGGTTCGATCCTAGGCGACCGCAAAGTGAGATTTGTGGTGGACAACACGGCGCTGGGGCGGGTTTTCTCCGGGTCCTCCGGTTTCCCCCGCCATCTCATTCCACCGGTGCTCCATCTTCATCTCATGTATCATCAGTGTCACCGCCTGCGATGCCGTATGTAGTAAAAGCGGGCGTTAAACACTACACATTTCACACATTTTGCGGGAAAAGGAGCTTATCCAGAAATCTCACCCTGACAGATATTGGAATTTGTGATCTCTTGAACGTAGCGCACCCTGGTGTGCTCATGTGGTTTTTGTTCTTTGGAGTAACTTCTTTTATTCTAATTTAGCCTTTAATTGCTTAAAATAATGGCCGTGCCATGGCAGAGTAGTTAAAGCGCTCTGCTCTTACCAAGGCCGCCGGGTTCGATCCCAGGGAAACGCAAAGTGAGATTCATGATGGACAACACGGCCCTGGGGTGGTCTTCCAGTTTACCCCGCAACTGGTGGGGGAATTTCATCATTCATCTTTTCTATCATTCATTTCACCCTCATGCTACCATCCACCCTCTCACCCTCATCCCAGGCGTTGTGCTGGCCCCCCAACCCTGGTTTCCTCTCTAAGGATCAGTGCTTCGCTTTCCCTCGCCCCGACTCTCCAAGCTAGTGGAATCCGAATAACTCCAAACACCGGGATCAGAAAAGTAAGGTAGGAGAAAAAACTACTTAGCATATGTATTGTCGCAAACGCATTGTCGCGAGGCGAGGCGGCGCGGGCGACGAGTTCAAAGAGACGGGCAGAGCACTGCGGAGATAAAAGCTCACCGAAACGGTGGGGGGAAGGAGGCGGATTTCTGGAGAGTTCGTCTTTCCTCTAGCGCCGTCTTGACTGTTTGAGAACATTCCGGAATAGGAGTAAGCTATAAAAGCTGCCGCCCGCCACTGGCAGTGCAAAGCACTGCATCCCCCCCCCCTTCAACCTGAAGGTACATTGTGTAACCTCAAAATTAATCCCAACCTTAAAACCTACACCACCTTCATCCTACAAATTCCAAATTCTAAACCTTACCTGCGGTAACACCCTTAACGGGTGGGCACATAGCAAAAACCTTCTGGCTGTATACAGCCTGCCAGCACCTAGTGGAGTGGAGTGGAGTGGGAGAGAAACAGTCGATAATTGGACGCGTGTGTGTGAACAGCTGTAAAAGTGAACTCTTTTAGGTCGATTACCTTGCAAGTTATATGTATATGTGACGTAATTCTGCTACTGTAGGTGTTGACCGAGGTGTGTTTCTGCGGAAATAAAGAGCAATTTTAGTGTTTGTAACCTGGACCTTTAATTTCACGAACCCACAAAGTCACAGCATGTTTACACATATCTAATGCGGAAGAACTGATATTTTGAACGTACTTATAGCAATCACATTTTATAATTTTTCCGTTTATAATTATTACTTACTGTTTTTAGGTAATCCCTGCCCATAATATTATATAAAACAAAATTAATAAACCTAGTCATAATTCTACGTACAGCATTTACATTATAGTAATTGAAACT
The DNA here is from genome assembly GCA_030765055.1 of Mantis religiosa. Classification (NCBI taxonomy): domain Eukaryota; kingdom Metazoa; phylum Arthropoda; class Insecta; order Mantodea; family Mantidae; genus Mantis; species Mantis religiosa. Next base: position 113,084,242 of record CM060959.1, read on the forward strand.
GTATTTTGTGTGTAAACTCCTAAAATATTTATAACAGTTAATTTAGTGGTATTCCATTTCTGTCTATTTACCTTTTCTATAAGAATATTTCTTTGTGTGAATCTTAAAGAAAGTGGGAAAGATATTTTCCAGAATAAACCTTAGATAAACCTAAATTTTTTTACTTAAAAAGGAACCCTTTAAATATTCATTATAACTAATTTAAGAAAGTACAAACACTTCAGAAACCAGCTGAAAATATTAAGAGATTGCTTACCCTTCTATAAACTTAAGGCATTGCATTGCATCCAAACAGAGCCATATCAAGATATGATCTAGATGCCGAAAAAAAAAATTAAAAAAAAAAGCGTCTGTGTGTATGTTTGTGTCTTGGTCAGCAGAACTCAAAAAGAAAGTGTTGGTTAATCACCAGATCTAGGATTAGGATTAGAGTTACTAGGGAGGGGATTCGGCACGTAGGTCCAAACTTGATCTATTGTGCCTATGCCTCCAAGATGGACATCCCCGGGAGGAAGGTTGAGGTGAGAGGTGACAGAGGGCAACCGCCCTAAGGAGCCACGACAGTACAGAGTGCAGAGTCCTTACATTTTACTTAGATGCCCCGATAGGCCAGGACAACGGACATTCCCCCTACTTTGTTCGGGAAGTGTTCCAGCAGCCGGCTTGGAGTCCGATAACCGATCTACCGGAGAAGGAAGTGGTTCACTTAGTGGTTATCATCCTGCCATGCAGCGCCAATACACCCGCATACACCTCTACCAAGATAAGAGATGATGAGAAATGATAATGGAGATGAAATGGAGGGACAGACAATTCGGGAATGTAATTAGCGTACCCATCATTCGCTTAGCGACCCGGGAAAAATAAATACTTGACTATCGCTTAAGACTGCAGCATTCCCCTTCTTCCATTCGTTGTACCTGCAAAGAAGTATGCACATGTGTGTCTGTCAATTAACCTGAAGTACATAGAGGGATAAACTTTTTACGTAAATTATTGAAATGTACATCTTATTCTTTCGATATGTTTTGGCTTTACGAAACGGCTATAAATTTGACAATAGAATAGGGGTATCATAGCATTTAATCATCATCATCATCGCGGTATAAGCCTTGTGGCCCGTTCGGGCTTCAAGAAAATTGTTCGGACCATCTCATTCGTGGCCTGCCAACATTTCTTCTACCTACAGGTTTATACTTGTATACTATTTGTGGTGTACGGTCTTCGGTCATTCTCTGCACATGATCTTGCCATTTTGCCTGTATGCAATGATTGTTTCATTTAGACTCTGAATTTCCAATTCTCTTCTAATATCCTCGTTTCTTTTCTTGCCTATGAGTCTATAACCTGCCACCTGTCTCAGAAATTTCATCTCAGCAGCCTCCACTTTCTTCTGTTGTGAGATAGTCAAGACCCAGTTTTCACACCCATAAAGCAGGGTTGGGATCGCCATTATTTTATACAGTTTTAACAAAGTTGACGGTTACAATTTTTAAAAGACCTTTTTACTGTGCCACATATTCTTTGGAATTTGTTTATTTTGTTTTGTATATCTCTATTACTGGTATATGACACAATATAGCCAAGATAATTAAAATAACTTTGTTGTTGGATGGGTTTATCATTTATGCAAATTTTTGCTCTCAAATGGTTCGTTCCTATAAAAGATATTATTTTTTATTTTTCATGTGAAATTTGAAGATTATATTCTCTTGTGATATTATTTAATTCATGTATGGCCCTTTGTAGGTTATCTTCCGTCTCCGCAATTAAAATATGGAGAATTAATCTAGCAATTAATAAACAATAAAATTAGAGCATTGGCTCCTTTGAGGGCAACGGTTTCTTAATCACGTAGGGAAAGCTCAGTTATTTTTTTAAGTTAGTAGAAGATCAAGCGAATTATCTCCATCTTTAGGGTAAAGATATCATAGGTGATCGTTTATCTCGTCTTACACTTTATTCGCTAACTGAGATTTCATCTGATACACTTCTTGGGTTGTACTAGTTATACATTGTCGGACAATAATGTATTGTTTTAACTTCCTAATTGTCTTACTGGTTTTCTCCCTCCATTTCTATCCCTGATGATGTTACACCAATATTTCTCAACACTTTCGCTGAAGACTTTTTTCCGCTTGCTTGTGTAACGGATCCGATGTTGTGGTCCACTGTGTCCATCAGCCTTCGTTAGACTCACCACAAATGGAATTTTCCATAGCTGACAAGCTATGAACACTTACTAAAATAGGACCACTTACAACGAGAAGAGAGCAGGCACATTTTATATACTAGTCTTTTTTAATAAATCTTTTCAATAGTCATAGTCCTTTACAAAATATTAGCAGTCGAACTCTACTTTGGCAGCTATCTATAGACATTTAAAAGACCGATTTCTCGTCTCCTACTTGCTTTGTTAGAAGAAAACAGATTATAGTATTAAGAACCTACTTTTTTATGTAACTAAGACTGTTTTGCTTAATTGAAATAATCTCCATGAAAATATGTTAAGCCTCATTAATGTAGCACCCTCTTTTCGAACAGTATAACAGTATGTAGCATAATAGGCACAATTCATGAAATTTAAGGTGATATTTTCATATAAATAACATGTACCATAAACCTTTTATCGTGGTATACAATGTTACATGTACCATATTTTATTATACAGTTCATTAGCAGATATAAAAATTTCTGGCCACCCGATCTGACATATAACAATTTGCTGGAATGAAATCAATGTTTCAATTTATTTTAATTGCTTTTCCTACCACATACATATTAGATAGAGAAGTTCTGCATTTCACTAAAAAATTCGATGCCAAGATTTCTCTGAAAATATATGTTTTGAAATCACAGGATACAAATTAGTGCACGTATGTATATGTTTGTGTGTGAGTGTGTGTGTGTGTGTGTGTGTGTTTGTGTGTGTTTGTGTGTGCATGTGTGTGCATGTGTGTGAGCGTGTGTATCTGTGTGTGAGTGTCTGTGTGTCTGTGTGTATGTGTGTGGGTGTGTGTCTATGTATGTGGGTGTGTGTGTTTGTGTGTATGTGTGTGGGTGTGTGTCTGTGTATGTGGGTGTGTGTGTTTGTGTGTGAGTGTTTGTGTATGTGTGTGTTTGTGTGTGCGTATGTGTGAGCGTGTGTGTCTGTGTGTATTTGTGTGTACATGTGTGTCCATATGTGAGTGTGCCTGTGTGTGTCTGTGTGTGTCTCTGTGTGTCTCTGTGTGTGGGTGTATGTGGGCGTGTGTGCGTGTGTGTATGTATGTGCGTCTCTGTGTGTATCTGTGCGTTACATTGCATTACATTACATGTGTGTTTGTGTGTGTCTCTGTGTGTGGGTGTGTGTGGGTATGTGTGTGCGTGTGTGTGAGTGTTTGTGCCTGTGTGTATTTGTATGTGTATTTGTGTGTATGTGTGCCTGTGGGTGTGTGTGTGTTTGTGTATTGTGTGAGTGTGTGTCTGTGTATGTGGATGTATGTCTGTCTGTGTGAGCGTGTGTGACTTTGTGTATTTGTGTGTGCGTGAGTGTGGGCGTGTGTATGTGTGTGAACAGCATAACTCAAAAAAATAAAAACCTGTTCTTAAACTCAGCTTCTTCAAAGATGCAATACCAATATGTTTAAGAAAATCCTATCACATATTACCAACAGCAAATATTTTTCAAATTGTAGCATTCTTTCAAAAAGTTATCTAAAAAAATTGATCAAAATACTGAAATGCGTTTCAGTCAAATATAAGAAATGTACAATGTAGAAATTTGTTGAATTTTGTGGAAATTGTCACAGAAGATCCGTTTATTGCGAATGTTTTTTGCATAACTGTTAAACTGTAAAAAATATACAAAAGCTTAACACAAAAATAGTTTATGTCTTCAAATTTATGTTTCCTCATTATTACTATTTATATTTTCTCTTTCTTCTTTCTTTTTTGAAGGGAACAGTTTCCTGTATATGCTTCCTTTCAGTTCTACAGTAATTATTACTTCAAATGGGAAGTCATTCATTTTCATGGCCCTGTACGTCCAAAGAGAAGGGAACATGTCCGACTACCGCTTAAGCCTACTGCATTACTTAAAATATACTGCAATAAAATATAATTGACCACAATATGGCGAGAGAAACCAATTACATTGATTTACTATTACAAATAAATCGAATGCCTTTTACCATAAGTGAATTCAAGGTGGGAGCTGAAATCTTATTAACATGTTTATGAGCTCATATTTAAAACATTGGCGGTATGACTTAACAATTTGTGCTCGCACTTATTATGCGAGGAACGGGTTTGCATCCTTCACCACATATTTACATTTTTGGCTACCTTATTAATACATATAAGCTAAACACATTTTAATTAATGTTAACTGGGGCTGATTTTTAAGGTTCCTGAATCCCCAAAAAGTCACATGTAGACAAACGAACACGCAGATTGTGCGTGTCCAGATCTCCCAAGAATAGTAGAGATTTGCAACATATCCCCTTAAACCCTTCTATACTTAATGGGAAATAGTTCTTTTTTATTTTATCAAAGATGATTCTAATGGTATTTAAATAAATTTCAGCACCTATTGATCAACTAGAGAATGAAATGATGCCCAAATGAGCTAGGGCCTACAGTAGTTCATAATTAACCGACATTCATCTTCTCAACAAGCCCCAGCAAAAACCTTATCCGGGTAACTCAATCTAACGAAGAGACAAACTCGGGATTTCTTGAACGCCAGACCATCATGCTCTCCCAAATTGCGGATGCGTTCCAAATAATTCTAATTTCAGTGTCTTATGTTAAGATATTTGGATGACTTATAAAATATTTATGTTGAATACTGTGACTTTATTCAAATTTCGTGGTCTCTTCACTTTTCATCGGGCGTAGCGGTGTAATGAAACCCCTGCGAAGCTCCTTCTTCCACTGGAACATTGAATATAAAATGCCTCTGTTAGTTCGCAGTAGTAACAGTTACTCGGCGTTATAAGTGTCACCATCAGCTATCTCGTAGAACACGCTGATAATTAATTAGAACTTCATGTCACCTCATTGCCACTGATATACAACTATTATGTGTTTCAAATGGGAAGAGTTCTGGCCTCTAGGGAGTCAGATGCGTTAGTGCATTCACCGTTGCCACATCGTTACCCCCACTCTTTTTATATTTCCCTCTCACTCGCACACTTGCGAGTGTTCTTGGCGCTAGACATAAGGGAACGCAAACTGAATTTCGAAAGTTTTATAGTAATGCAGTTGCTCAAATTACAATTGAACATGGATATTAGGTATATTACATACATGGTTTAAATATTTAGTTTACAATTAATTATAGTTTATAAATTACTTATTTGTTTAATCCAACGAAAATACCAGCGGTGTATCCCTATAGCTGTGAATGTTACGTTAAGAGATGATTCGTCATTGTCATTGTCTTCATCTTGTGAAAATTGCAAATTGATGATGATAGTTCCAAAATCTCGTTAGTGCTATTTCTTTCCAAAAGTTGTCTTCTTGAGTTTATCTGATGTCTCACGCAGCTTTCCCAGTCTTGTTACGTTCCTTGTCAATTTCTTCGTGAGTAAGGCATTCAACGTCAGTCAGTTTAAAAATATTATTTCTATTTGCAACATAATTTGAGCCCACATTAACTCAATTGGATTGTTCTGGCAGTAGTAAAGGGGAAGGTGGATCGTATCTCATTGATCCAGCTGATACACTTTTTCATGGAAGAGTAACTGAATAGTACTGCTTTGAACTCTAGAGTAAACAGAGATTACGAACCATTCATAAACAAAAATATGTGACCAGACATGTTCTGCCAGACCAGCAAGAAGTGTATTGTTTCCTCTCATTTAATTTAACAAACACCTTGGCTTATTCAAAGTACATATTTCTTTTATTACGTCATGTCAAATGGTTATGTTTCAGTTTTGAGTAATTTCAAATATACGTTCACGAATACATGCCAACCAATAATCATGTTTATTACAGTGCTTACGTCGCAATACATTGTTATAGTATAATGGTATCTATTTTATTTATTTGTATTAGGAAAACTATTTGAGCTAATAATATGGGGGTTTTACAGTTATGTTAAATAAGTCGCTGTCTCCTTCCTCATGGATCATTTTTTGCAAAATTTGACTTTTTTTCTTAGCGAGAGTAGCGTTTATTAGAGATTGACTGGTTTGGCGCTCGTGACACATCACACACGAGAAATGCATTACGACAACACCGCAGGACTCCGGTTGGTTGCTCACCTAGTAGCGCTCAAGGACAAACATCATCATATTTGAAACTCATAATAAAAGAGTTTCTGGTAGCTTCGTGGGTGAGTGGGGAGAAGAGTCTTCTCTCGTTGCTTCAAATAGTATCACATATGAATAACCATCCTACGTCAACAGAAGAGGTTAATATAGGGTTGCTGCTTTGAAAGCAACGTGATGGTTAGTTATAAAATGTATGGATATCATTCGAAAAAAAAACGTAAAAAGTAATGTAGTTTTAATAACTACATGTAATAAATATAGTACAGCATCTACAAAATAAGAGTAACCAAATACTCGTCGAGCGCTTTAGCAATTTGCCTCTCTTTATTTCTCCAACCAGTCAGTCAGTCGGCGACACCAACCACGTGGCGTCCCGTTTAGTGGATAGCTCGTGCAATTCTCTTTATTTTGAATGACTTGTATTTAACTTCTAAACCGTCAGATATATAAATATATTACGATACGAAATAAGTGACCATCCCTTTAAAACACACAATTTATAGGGAGTTCTTGTCCATATTCTTGGCGGTTACCGTAAACATGAGTGTCATGTGAGCGATGTTCTGCACATGCGCACGTTTACTGTAAGCAGATAACCGATAACTGGACACATTATATAGTTCATTATTTAACGTGAGGCTTCACGGTTAGCATTTCTCTTACAAAATGACGCAAGAAAGATTGCGCTTTACCATTAATGATGATCTAATATTGATGCGGGAGTTAATTTCAACCAACCCATATGAAGATCCAACTGTATGGAAAGAAGTAGTTGCAAATATGGTATATGTATATACTCTAACTTTGAAGGACAGGAGGAATGTCATCCTGTAGGTGGCTGTTGAAGCAGTACACGACGTATATCTCTAGAGCAACAGGAACAGTCGAGCCAAAATGAAAAACAAATCATCATCACCCAAAAATTCGAGGCCCAGTGTAAGTATTAGAAGATATTGATGACAGCGTACGAGATGGCATTTAGAAGACTGTTACAATCATGCCTTCAGTTCCTACAGCAAAGTAATGAAGCGCTGCAGGTTAATTCTAAGATGTGTGTCTCGCAAACGATGTTCAGGAGCTCGTTGCAAATAATACAGACTGTTGCAATTAGAAACTATAAAAGAGAATGCAATATCGCAATTTGATAGCGGCAATGACATAAATAGATCTGTAGTTCACTACTGACATTTGCAAATATAGGCAGCAAAAGCGGCTAAAATGATTGAATTGGAGAATTTCAAAGCTTCGTCTTCCTTTATCTCTTAAGGCTGAATATGTATTTCATCCAGATATACCAGGTACGTTCAAGTTATGACACCTATTCTTTTATTCAGAACTGGGAACAGATAGAAACTTCTATTATTTTTTTTAATATACATGTGAACTCTTTGTAAATCTGTGACAGATATGGCAGCACTGTACAGTGTACAGTGAAGTCTAGTGGCAGCGTCGAGAGTTAGGACTGCCTTTGATACTTAATATGGCGACGTTTTCATTGCAAGAACAGCGTGTAATCATTCGTTTTCTCCATTTTCATGGTGTGACACCAACTGAAATTCACCGCCAGTTGAGTGAGGCATGTGGTGATGGTACCATGGATGTGTCTAATGTGTTCCTGGGTGCGACAGTTCAATGAAGGCAGAACATTGTGTTACAACAAACAAAGACGGTCACGGCCTCCACCAACCGGCCTGACGACATGATCCAGCGAGTGCAGAACGTTCTTTTGGAGGAGCGCAGATTGAGCATTGCAGACATCGTCTCCAAAATTGGCATTTCCGTGGGATCTGTGCACACAAACTTGCATGAAGATCTCAAAATGCGAAAAGTGTCTGTGTCTTTCAGGTGTCGCGAATGCTGACGGATGATCACAACGCTGTGTGTGTGGCAAATTGTAAGGCGATGTTGACGCGTGATGACGGCATGAACGGAACGTCGATTACACAGGAGGGTGTAGTTAAAGAGTAATGTTTGGTTCAGCAACCAAAATCACATTATTCTCTTCTATTTTGTTTTAACTACTTCACAAATCTCTTATCTAAGTGTATAGTATAGATGCATTTTACCATATTATAAGTTCTGTAAGCAGAGAGGTTTTGGTACTGTTGTTTGAAACTTAATGATACTCTGTCATTGAATTACGTGTGATTTCCTTCCTACAGTATTGATATCTTATTATTTTGATTATCTCCATTTGAGGTAGAATGCAATTCTTGCACGGAAATGACACAGACCACTGTTTTGTTTATGATCACGCGTTATGCTAAGCTATTTTCGTGCGTTCCCGAGCGTTCGAGGTCTGGGATAATTATTCGCAATGTCGGTTGAATGCATTCGATTTTGAATAACAAGTTTAGTCATGATTGACGAAGTTAATGGATACAATGGTTGTGTTTTAAGCTATACGACGTTGAAAATATAGTATGCTGGTATATTACCCCCCTCCAAGCCTTCTTGTATAGTATGTGATATACCAGTATGTATTCGCAGTATGATTACGTAGCAGCGCGGCTTGAGAAATAGCCGTGTTGGAAGAACATCGTCTGGGAAATAGTATTTGGAAGGAGATTAAGGAAGAGGCTCAGAAAGATGAAGAAGTCAAGTTTTGTGAGTCTTCATTGCTTCGAGGGAACTGCCTTTTCGGTCTGAAGGTCACGAATACTCCTCCCTTTTGTGGAATCTCAGAGTGGAAGTTTCCACTGTTACGTAGGTCAAACGTGATACAGCAGGGGCCGCTTAACACGTGAATATATGAGTAAATATATTTTTAGTAATTCTATTACAGAACGTCTACCAGTTTCAAGTCTACCATTTGAATCTCCTTCTCCAAATTTGAGTAAGCTTTAAGAGATTGAAAATATTAAGTTTGCATTCTATTTCAGATGTAGTACATTTTAAAGATTACAAGTAAAATGAAGCACTGATACTGTAGCATCATTACATATCATTAAAACGTCTTATAAGTGACTCAATAAAATAGTTCTCAAACGCTCTTCTATGAATTATTTTTAACATTGCCAATGTTACATAGCTTGGAGAAAAGTGAGCTCTTTACATGGAAGTATAAATGCACGAGGAAATTATCCTAAAACAATTGCTTAAGACACATTCAACGTAACTTTTGCTTACTCGGGGAACAAGCTGAATACTCGTACATAGTTCACTTTCAACATATATACAGTTTTACAACTAAATTAAATGTGCAAAGCTGTCAACTTAAAGTAAAGTTAAAGATTCTATGTTACTGGTATTACAACTGACTTAATAAATGGCCAGAGTAAGTTTTAACTCTTTGTGTTGCTTCATGGACACTTTAAAAGTTATTAGTGAAAAGGGGAGACTTAACAACTTTTACTACGAGAGCTGTTCAATAAAGAATGATCACAATTGTTTTTTGACAATGTACCAATGTACCTTTACTAATCCTCATAATTTTGATGGTCCTTCTCAAAATAGCCTCCCCTGAATGTGATGCACTTGTCCCAGCGTTTCTGCCAGCCTTCAAAGACATGCTGGAAACCATTTTTGAGATATCCTTCAAAATCGCCTCCGCAGCCTTCACCACTGCTTCTGATGATGGATAATGCCTCCCACGAAGGCATTTCTTCAAGTTAGGGAATAGAAAAATGTCACATGGGGCTAAATCTGGACTACAGGGAGGGTGAGGGATGCACTACACGTTGATTTTTGCAGGATATTCAGCAACAGCATTGGCAATATGCGGCCGCGCATTATCGTGGTGCAGCATCCAGCCTGCTGCATGGACATGTGGTCTTTTGCGCCTGATATGGGCTTGCAATGTTTTTAGGACATCCCTGTACTATGTTCCATTTACTGATGTGTGTGCAGGTACAATGTTGATAAACCATTCCATGAATATCAAAGAATGAGATAACCATAACTTTCCCAGCAGAAGCAACCACTTTTGCTTTTTGGGGGTTGGTGATGAAGGATATTTCCACACTGAGCTATGCTGTTTGCTTTCAGGATCAAACTGATGTAGCCAGTTTTTATCAGCAATGATTACGTTTGATAGAAACTCCGGATCTTCCTCTAACATCAACTTTAACTGCATGTTACCTCCATTGAAGCAGTAGGCGATACTGAACATATCTGAACTTACCTCGTTCTCACAGGCGAGAACCAGGAGTACCAACAATGAAACTACTACGGCGTATTTGTTTCACATTAAGCTAACAGAATATAATAGGAATGAATTTTACTGCGAAAAGTAATGTCCGTAAAAAAATTATGATCATTCTTTATTGAACAGCCCTCGTACTATTCCTTTAAGTATTAAATTGCCCTTGCCATGAATGTATAGCATATTATTTATAGAAAGACAAAGGCGAAAGAAATGTAACTTTTAAGCAAAAAGAAGCATCACGGACAAGTCAGAACCCAGCTAATCACATGATCCCAGCTGGGTAGAAGTGGAAGAGCCGGATTAGGTATTTTCTAGAATTCAAGAGATAACAGACATTACAAGAGACTATCTACGCCCTGCATTTGCAATAAATATGCTATTAAGAAATGTAACATTTGCAGGAATTGGTATTATATATTCCCCCTTCGTGTACGGTAGACATCAGATGAATTTCTCTAACGTGCAGATATTATAAGTATTTTTTTATTTCAACCTTGTTTATAGTCGCTAACTACATGGTCATATTGCGACTATACACAAAGTAATTAGACTATATTTGTTAACACAGTAATACATCATGATACAATGTTCATAAGTTATATGAATATAACATTGGCTTAATATATAACATTAAATATAACATTTGTATAGTTTATAACTTTGTTCGTTAGGTTTAAAATAAAGTGAAATATTAATGACAGTACAATCTTGAGAACAATAGTGATGCACTAATATTACAACTGAAACAATGAAGCGTCTTTTGCAAATTGTCGAATGTTACTGGTCATTTTAGGATCATTAAATACAGATGGAAGCATGTTCTTCGTCCGCCACTTATTGTATCTGGCACATTTAGTGATGATATGTACAGTTGTTAAAGCTGTCTGACACATCTCACATATGGGGGCTGGATCCTTGAATAGGATGTGTGAATGCGTGATTCTGCAATGTCCAATTCTTGGTCTAGTTAAAGCCACTTGTTACTTGCGTTTCAGTTGTTTAAGAGGAGGTCTTAATATTCCGTTAGTCACTATATCATGCAGTTTGCTGTTTGAGTTGTTATACCTCTGATTTTCCCAGTTTCTTCTGATGTAATACCTGTAATTGTTCCATATGGAGGTAAACTGGTTGCTTGGTGGCCTGCTGCATCTGCTCGTTCATTGCCATTAATTTGTCTATGTGATGGTGCCCACAGTATGTTGTTTGCCTAAGTTGATAGCTTCATTGAATAAGGTTTGTATTTCTTGAACCATTGCATTTGTTATCCTTAATGGCCAGAATTGCACTCATTGAGTCAGAAATTATCAAAAGGAGTTAGGATTTTGGGATTCTAAAATAAATTGCAAGCTTTCTTTTATGGCGAATAACTTACGTGAAATCATCCCCATGAAGATTTTGAAATTCAAGGAAAAGTTGATTGTAGTTAATATTAGAAGTTTCACATTTGATGTGAGAGAGCATCTGGTAATGAAACTTCCAAGGCGGTATTTGGTAAAATACTTTCCTTTCCAAAATTGCTGCCGCGCCGTGGCTCAGTGGTTAGACTGCTTGGCTCTCACCAAGGCGGCCCGGGTTCGATCCCAGGCGACAGCAAAGTGAGATTTGTGGTGGACAATACGGCGCTGGGGAGGGTTTACTCCGGGACCTCCGGTTTCCCCCGCCATCTCATCCCACCGGTGCTCCATCTTCATCTCATGTATCATCAGTGTCACCGCCTGCGTTGCTGTATGTAGTAAAAGCGGGCGTTAAACACTGCACATTTCATTTTTCCAAAATTGCAGGTTCTTTAAAGTTAAGGCAATGAAGATAAGTAGATACTCTTTCATAGAAAGTAGTATCGCTATGTTTATAAAAATTTGCTCCAGTTTCCTGAACAGAAGCTTGTTTGAACGCATATATTAAACTTAGTTGAATTCTTCTCATTTCTAACGGAGGTCCGTCTGCCTCTATTTGAAGACTCGAAGAAGGAATTGTGCAGAAAGCTCCTAAGATAAGCTGTAGAGCTATAGTCTGTACTGAATCGAGCATTTTGATAGCAGTAGGAGAGGCTGAGTTGTATACTATGGCTGCATAGTCTAGTTTAGCTCTGATAGTAGTTTTGTAAGTAGATAATGAAACGTTTGAGTCTGCATCCCAGTTTTTTTCTGCTAAAACTTTTAGGATACGTAATCTCCTAAAACAGTCTGATTTTAGATTTTTAATATGAGGAATCCATGTTATGTGCATCTTGCTTTGTTCTTAAGTTGGTACATAAGAACCAAGTCGGTGCGGGGTGTAGCAGAATACTGGAGTTCGCCAAACGCCAACAATGACACATTTCCCCCATTATGATGCTCACTGGCTACCTTTGGTGACATTCAATTGTAGAGTTGACAATACCAGCAACAGCTTCTAAAATATAGGTGTGATAAAACTATGGTGCGGATTGCAGCTCTTATTTTGGCTGTATAGGAGCTATCTTGTAGTACATCAACTAATGAGCTTATAACATCTAATACTTGGCTGGAAAGACACTGATGTTCTACATTCGGAGTATGTGGAAGCCTTACATAAGTGTTCCACACATTTTACGGTTGTTTTAAGAACACAACATTCCTTTAAATAGAAACCAATGCAATAAATGATTCTGAAAAGCGATATAATAAACATGTATTATTTGGAAAAGTATATATTTACCGATCCAGAACTAATGATTCCCATTGATAGCGTAGAAGTGTTAGTTAACATATAGTCAGATGTTTTGATTTTTTTTAAACGGCCATTAAAGTATTTATCTTATACAACTTTCACGCACGAAGACACAGATATATGAAGCAATGAACTTATTGAACTGATTTCCGCCTCCTTTTTACACAGGAGATTTCAAAGCGTATATATGCTATATAAACCTTATATAAAAGTTTGGGACCGAAAATAATACTTCCAGTTTGAATATATATTTCGTGAGAAATTAAACATCAGATTGGTATTATGTTCTATTAAAATAACATAAACGGAATTCCACATTTAGAAATTAATCCACAAAAAGTCAGCTCGTCTACTTTAATAGCAGCACAATGAAGTATTACAAAGTCATATTTTTGCCATTTTGATGGTAATTGCAATTTTGCAATTGATTCGCAGACTTCCATTAATATTAAAGTTAAAATCAGTGATCCAGCTTCATGTGTTATGGACTTACCTTCACATTCAACCAAAGCATATTTTAGGTTATATCAGCAGTGGAACCCAAGATGCATTTCTGTGGTAGGTGGTCCCAAACCAGTTCTCATACATGACTTTTATGAGGCTCCACCATGATTATGATCAACAGACAAAGAGATAACTGAGAGAAAATTAGCAAGGTCAGTCGCAGTGGGTTATGATGTTTTTATCTTTCAGCAATGCTATAAAGTTTTGGATAGATTATACAACAGATTCTGCTTTGGTTTTCCTCGTTGTTGAGGAAAACTTTGCCAGAGATATTTCCTACGTTGAATGAAGTTTCTGCTTAGAATATATGAAATTGCATTTTACATTTGCTTTTTACCCTCCTCGTAAGGAAGATTTGTCAGGACTCTCACATGGTGGCCTGTCTAGGAGCAGAGGAACTCTGTCCGAGAGAGTATCAAGAATGGAATGGAGAATCAAGAATGGAGTATCAAGAATGGAGCATCTCCCCGATATATGGTATGAGAGTCAGGAAGTAGTTAATATGAAATGTTGGTGTAACAGATTAAAGGAAAGGTGATTACAGATGAACTAATGAAATGAATAGGGGAAACGGAGAAGCCGGAGAAAAACCTTCATGTGAGGTGAGGATTTTATCCACTTGAACAAGCCACGCCCATTATTTTATTTTTTAATTATATAAAATTTTATAATCAAATATCCAATAATACTTTCATTCATATAGGAAAAATAAAAATGAGAAACCTTTCGTCTTCTCTAAATAACCTCTGATATAATTCTCTGAACATCCTGAAAAATATACGTAGTGAAGACAAAATTAAAATTACGGTGGATATGACATTTTACGCTTAGGTCTCGTTTTATACCCAAATACGTAACAAAAATCTGAGGTGTTTTACTTATAACATTTCCTCTGCGCACTAATTTTTAGTTTTTTACGATTCTTACGTGTTATTCCTACTAAAATCGTCTATTTCGTGTTTGTTGAGATAAACAATAACAGAAATAGTTACATTACACATTTCATTTTTGGTAAAGATGAAGTCATAATAAGGTTTTTAAACCTGACGATATCTTCTGGTCTTAAAGTTTCATAGTATTTCCATGACACTGAAAGAAACAAATGAACTTCAAATATTTAAACGTGATAAAAGTATTGAAAAATGCACAACAATAGAAAGGTAAATCTGTGAAATGGAAATGCTAAAGAAGATAATTTTATATAAATGGTATGGTTTAAATGTTTCTGCAGTTTGAATGTGATACTTTTGTGTGTCTGTCAACTTCAACAGTTAAAAGTATTTCTTACAAATAAAGAGCACTTAACACGTTGTGTCCAGAAAATTCAGTATCTACATTTGACATAGCTTGTTGATACCTAATATATACATGATAATTAAACTCTTTGGAGTATTTTAAGAAAAGAAAATAAGTAGAGAAGGTGCTGCATTCCACACAAAAATTGTATATTGGATAGAGCTGGATTTCTAAGCGAAATGCTTGTAAGTGCTTTTTTTCTTCTGAAATACGGAGTTTGCTTACTTATGTTATACTTTTTAATTAAAAATTCTTATTTTATCCAAATCATGTAAATTTAAAAGTACATTGATAGAGTCGACGTGAAAAATTCAATGCCACGGCGGGATTTGAACCAAACATCTCCTGGTTTCCGTCCAGTCGCTCTTACCCATTGTGCTACCATGGCCAACTTGCCGTCATGACATTATATTCTCCAATTGACTCATATATTTCCACGATAAAATACTATGGATTCTCGCATCCGAGATACTCCGTTTGTGGCGACTTACTATTGTAAGTACTTAAGTACCAGGTTTTATCATTTAACTTTTATTATTTTAAATTAATTGATGGAACTTAATTATTTCTTTACACTAGTCGTATACAGGCTAAGGTTTTGTATTGATAGAGTGGAAATGAAAAATTCAATGCCATGACCGGGATTTGAACCACGGATAACCTCGTTTACGTTCTGTCGCTCTTACCCATTGAGCTATCATGACATTACATTCTCTACAAACGGTGTATCTTGGATGCGAGAGCCCCTATTGTTTTCCCGGGGAAAATATGAGTCAATTGGTCATGGTAGCTCAATGGGTAAGAGCGACTGGACGGAAACCAGGAGATCCGTGGTTCAAATCCCGGCCGTGGCATTGAATTTTTCATGTTGACTCTATAAATCCAAGACCTTAGCCTGTATACGGCTAGTGTAAAGAAATGATTAATTCCCATTAATTAACTTAAAATTAAAAGTACATTTTCTCTCCTGGCCATAATTTGATCATTCAGACGGTTTTCATCGACTCGCTGAAACAGGAGTCAATATAAAAACATGCATCTTGTTGTCTCTAGTGTAAAGTAAGTTTTTGTACTGTCACTGATTAAAGTTTAATCCTTCCAAATACATCATTACCTCTTCAGCGGTTCTTGGTTAAAGGCTCTGTTATACCACGCAGAACATTTCAATGGAGTAAAAGCAGTGTTGTACTCCTTAGATGCAGAAGGTGCAAGCAACATTGCCACTTCACAGGAATATTTTCCTAATATTGGCATCCAAGATAAGATGGAATACGTCCATTACCGTTTCTCCAAAATACCTGCTTTTTGTAACACAGTTGGAAGATCGTAATGACACCGTGGAATATTCACTTTCTCCGATAGATGAAATTTAGTACCGTTTCCTTCAGACTGTCACGGTATTGTTAAAACTGCCTTTGAGAAACTCAGTAAGGTATTAACGAAAAACCCTGATTACGAAACACTTACTCAAGAAGAGCTGTGGTGTTTTTCATATGTTCCAGTAAGGTCAAGTGTCGTTGAAACATCCTTTTCGCTGTATAAAACATTCTTCACTGACAAACACAGGAGCTTCACACAAGAAAATCTCAAGATAACTTCCCTCGTGTACTGTAACAAGCTTAGGTAAGGTAAGAATTCTACAAAACAATATGTCTATGCTCAAATTTTGATTTTCATTTGATTATTTTTGTGCTTACTTGCTTCATTTTCCGTGCCTATGTGCTTGCTTATGTCATCATTTCATTGTGCTTACAAATCCGAGCTCTAGTAATGGATAATAAGTTCTCAACGGAAATACACGTTTCAAGACCCCTGTTTCCAGAAGCAATAGGCAGTTAGAAAAAGGTTCGCTTATATCAACTTCCAAGGATGCCACAAATGATAATAGAAATAATCCGGTTTTCTAATATGATGTAAAATATGTATTCATAACATTCTTATTTTATCATAGATCGTATAAAATTCTGATGTATTATCTTTAATGGGTTTCTTTTTTACACTTCTATAAAGGTTTCTTAAAAAGGTTTATTCTTCTTTATACTGTTTAATAGATGTTAGATAGTTTCACGTTGGTGCGTTATTTTAGAGTTACTGTGCAATTTTGCGATAGCATTTTATTCCCACTGATTTTTAATTATAGCTGACAGTGAGAACTCTTGTTTTAGTTGGCAGCATCGATTTCGGACATGATGTATTGAATTATATTTAACTCTCTGGATTTATTAAATTTTCAAACAAATGCTACATTTTGGAATGCACTTATGTTTTCCGGGCGGCATCCATTTGAAGTTTCTTCTTTTTTAAGTAAATATTATTTTATTCAGAATGTGCTCCATTATTTCTTTTCAGTCCGTCAGCTTAAAATGTAGTTAACTGTGCGGAAGGCTCCGCTCTCACGCATGAGACTGGAATCGCTGAAGTTCTACATATAATTGCTAGTAACTGTCCACTTTGACACTCCATAGGAAAGGGTATCCGTCCCCTTCAGCTGCTGTTTTGCGAGCGCTGCGGATCCTTAGCACTCGTGGTACAGTACACCGCAGGTAAGAAGGTCTCCGGGGCCTAAGACGCAGGGGGGTTGGAGAAGGTTCCCACACCCATAGGTTTATGCCACACCATGTCAGTACAGTTGCAGACCATTCTGACGGTTTCTAATTTTGTAAATGAATGTTCTCGTTTTTAGTGTACAGAGTGAATAGGGCGTATGTTTCTTTAACGATTCTGCTCCTTCTGTAGCATGCGTTCCCTGTCACATACATTCGCTGCCCTTGTCCCAATGTGTAAGGGGGCACATTCCTTTCAGGGACCTTCTTTGAGTTGCTGAACAGTACCTCTGACGTTACCAGAGGAACTTCGGGCCGAACATTCGAGCCCCTCCCGAATGGTAGTTGTTCGGATCGGTTTGGATTCGAGGGGGCAGTGTGTTTCCGACACCCGCGGAGATCGTGTATCTCCGGCCAGGCCTCGGCTGCCCGGAGGGGGTAGAGATTTGCCTAAAATGTCTCGGGCAGTATCCTGCAGAGCTAGAAGGTGTGCTAGATCACCAGGCGACCCCACCAAGGTTATTCGGTAGTCTTCCCTGGGAGGTTGGCACGCGTAAGTGGCGTATCCACTTCTACCCGAGTTGTTGTTTTTGGGGCGGGGGCCCATGGAAACAGCCCCGGAGCTTTCCATCGCTATCGGATTGTTAGGGGCCGGAGTCTTCGGACTTTCGGGTAGACCTCGTGATAACATGGTAATATGTCCACTGTAGCAATGGGATTTTCGGTGGATTTCCCTGGTCATCAAGGCGAAGACTCCCATCTACACATATTTCCTCTCATTTTATCCCGATCTTAATGTTGCAGGCTGTGTGTGTTCGACGAGCACAGATGAGGCTGAAGCTTGCATGTTGGAACACTTCTCAGCTCTGTCACATGCAGCCGTTCGAGATTCTACTGCAGAGTCGAGTCCCGGAGCCTATAGACCAACCTCCAAATGGCTGGAAATCAAGCCCTGGAAGTCCACACGTGTGCTGTGGCTCCTTCATCGTATGTGTATAATATGCATTTTGTTATATCTGACTGCACAGCTTTTTTACATTTGTGTGTGCTGCTATATACATATTGTTACATTAAGTAGTGTAACTTGGGTGCCTACATCATAAGTTACAATCTACTTTGTAACTGGGGACGTAGCTTATAGGATTAGGGAGCAATGTACTACGGCAAGATCTAGTAGAGACAACAGTTGATTCCACTGTATAAGAAGTTACTTACTAAGTTTCAATTATAAATGGTAGAATACAAGGTACCAAAACGTCTTGAAGAGACATTGGGTAAGGTTCAACAAAGGTCATAAAGATTGTAATAGCAATAAGAATCTCCATTAGGGGTTTAACTTTGGAGATGTGTCGTGTTAGCCGAGGTTGCCTATAAATGATCCTAGTGGGTGGCATGGCGACTCTGATCTAGAGTAACCCCAAGAGAGATCCCTAGGCAAAGTACCCAGAATAAGGCTGGCGGCTGCAGAAATAAGCAGCCGTTAAGTAACGTGCTTGCACCAAATAAGGCGAATTCAACGCTAAAGGCTTTGTAACTATTTCCAGACAAACATAAGCATTATCATAGTTCTTGGAATATTCTGACTGACACAGAATACAATTCATCATCCGGCCACTTGCCAGTGA
The DNA here is from genome assembly GCA_030765055.1 of Mantis religiosa. NCBI lineage: Eukaryota > Metazoa > Arthropoda > Insecta > Mantodea > Mantidae > Mantis > Mantis religiosa. Next base: position 113,103,308 of record CM060959.1, read on the forward strand.
TCGATATGAGCTGTCCGGAATTTGATGTCACAAACTGACGTCATGATAAATCTCGCATTAAGTTGTTCTCACGTGTCAGCAAAGAGGGGAACTTTAGATACCTTAGAAAAAGTCAAGAAACAGGAAATAATCATTAAACAATAAAGCTCAAAATTTGTATATGTTTTCAAGCATTCCTGAATTATGCACGTGGCAATATCAAGTTTGTGTGAAGATCATTCAAGTTGTATCTTTATACTTTATAATACTCCAACGTGTGAATTATTTAATTGACAATTAAGAATTATTACTTCCTTGCGTGCATTTTGTTATCAAAGCAAAGTCAATATTCTCGACTTAGTGTACCATTAAAGTACTCCACTAAATATTTTCTGCGGAGCAATTAAATAAACACTGGAGACTAAAGCTTCCCCCAATGTATTTACTTCTTTTTACTCACGTTGTCCCTTCCCAAGCATTGATTTCAATTATACAGTAACATGGATTGCATTTCTTTCTGCCATGACTTGTGCCTTATATGAAGAAGTTTTATACATTTGGAGAATTTAAACATATGTGCATGACCCTTGTACTGAGTGCTGTCCATTATTTTCGTCGATTTACCTAGTACATCCATAAAAAATATTTACTCTCTGTTTATCAACCAATGAAACATTTTACACATTTCACTTTATTATTATTATTATTATTATTATTATTATTATTATTATTATTATTATTATTATTATTATTATTATTATTATTATTATTATTATTATTATTATTATTATTATTATTATTATTATTATTATTATTATTATTATTATTATTATTATTATTATTATTATTATTATTATTATTATTATTATTATTATTATTATTATTATTATTATTATTATTATTATTATTATTATTATTATTATTATTATTATTATTATTATTATTATTATTATTATTATTATTATTATTATTATTATTATTATTATTATTATTATTATTATTATTATTATTATTATTATTATTATTATTATTATTATTATTATTATTATTATTATTATTATTATTATTATTATTATTATTATTATTATTATTATTATTATTATTATTATTATTATTATTATTATTATTATTATTATTATTATTATTATTATTATTATTATTATTATTATTATTATTATTATTATTATTATTATTATTATTATTATTATTACTATTATTATTATTACTATTATTATTATTACTATTATTATTACTATTATTATTACTATTATTACTATTATTACTATTATTACTATTATTACTATTATTACTATTATTACTATTATTACTATTATTACTATTATTACTATTATTACTATTATTACTATTATTACTATTATTACTATTATTACTATTATTACTATTATTATTATTATTATTATTATTATTATTATTATTATTATTATTATTATTATTATTATTATTATTATTATTATTATTATTATTATTATTATTATTATTATTATTATTATTATTACTATTATTATTATTATTACTATTACTATTATTATTATTATTACTATTATTATTATTATTACTATTACTATTATTATTATTATTATTATTATTATTATTACTATTATTATTATTATTATTATTATTATTATTATTATTATTATTATTATTATTATTATTATTATTATTATTATTATTATTATTATTATTATTATTATTATTATTATTATTATTATTATTATTATTATTATTATTATTATTATTATTATTATTATTATTATTATTATTATTATTATTATTATTATTATTATTATTATTATTATTATTATTATTATTATTATTATTATTATTATTATTATTATTATTATTATTATTATTATTATTATTATTATTATTATTATTATTATTATTATTATTATTATTATTATTATTATTATTATTATTATTATTATTATTATTATTATTATTATTATTATTATTATTATTATTATTATTATTATTATTATTATTATTATTATTATTATTATTATTATTATTATTATTATTATTATTATTATTATTATTATTATTATTATTATTATTATTATTATTATTATTATTATTATTATTATTATTATTATTATTATTATTATTATTATTATTATTATTATTATTATTATTATTATTATTATTATTATTATTATTATTATTATTATTACATCACAAGCTTTGTCCTGAACTTATTTTTAATCAAAATCATTCCTATTGTTGTGATGATTTTTTGTTTGTTTTGTAATTTGCGTCCTCCAACGTTAAGCCATATCGGACGATGAATGGAATAGGTGAAATGATGCTCAAATGAGTCCGGGATCCATTGAACTTAGAGTTTCCAAACGTTCGTCTTTCAGGATAAGAGAATGCGCCCGAAAAAGCCTCATCCAGGTAACTCACCCTGACCGAGATTCGAACTCGGGATTTCTTGAACGTGAGACAGATACGCTACCGAGACGGGCTGTCGAGCATTAGTTCTGTTGTATATCATACATTCTAAAGCTTATTTTCTTTCTTTCTTTTTTCATTCTAGCTTATTGCGCTCCTGTCTTCTTTTTCGCCTTTCGCCTTTCAGGCTGCTTCTTATTTTACTTCCTTTTAATTAAAAGTTTATGAAAAATAAATTCGTTTAGAGTTAATCAACCTTACACTTTATTTAAATACAATTAAATATCCTTTCAAATATTCCTTCTACACAATACTTTCCCTTTTCCATGATGTATTTATATTGTATCCATTTGATATCGTAGTTTAAATAGCACATTTTCTTGGTAAAAAAGTACATTTATCCAAATTGTTTTTGTAGTTTTCATTGAACACTATTTTCGAACATAAATATATGTATTTACAGAAAATTATTACAATGCCTTGACTTTTCTTTCACTATTTGTACATTAGCTTACTCGTGGCTTGCGTATTTGTTTTAATTTCCGTCCTCCAAGTTAGGTGTAGTCGCGCTGCTGGAACTGTTATTTATCTTTGTTAACAGAAACCTCTCAGATAACAAGAGTGAGAGAGGTACTGACGGGCCTCTCATTCGTGTGCTAAGCACCAATGAACGCATCACTTCAGCCAATGGAAATAGCAGGAATCACAAATGACAGATATGTTCACTCCACGTGGAGAAATCAGTGCGTTATCTGAGAGGTATCTATTACCAACGATAAATCCATGGAAACTGTTCGAACAGCGCAACTATAAGTCATATCGGACGATGAATGAAATGTGTGAAATGATACTCAAATGAGTCTAGGATACATAAGCTTAGAGTTACCAGATATTCATCTTTTAAAATAAGGGAAAACTCCGGTTAAAAAAAAAAAAAAAAAAAAAAAAAAAAAAAAAAAAAAAAAAAAAAAACCTCGAGATAGCTCGCTCTGACCGAGATTCATACTCCAGACCTCTTGAATGTGAAGCAGGAACAAAGGCGGGACAGATTTGTGTACGTGTGCGTGCATCTTGTGTGTATGTGTGTGCGTGTTTGAGCGTATGTGATTGTGTGTGTGTGTGCGTGTGTTATCACGTTGCCCGTTGTTACTATTGTGATTGTACATCATAATTTTTGTGATGTGTTTATCACTCCCAGAAATCTAATAACCTTATTGGTATTCAGTTGTTTAAGGACTATGATACAATGAAGCACAAAATTAATACAATTTTGAGTCGAAGTAATACTCAATGTTCCATTTATTGCATGGAACATTGAGTATTAGTTCGACTCAAAGTTGTATTAACCTTATTGGTTTTTACTCTATGTTTGGATTAGATCGTCATCTACTTGTTTTCGACTCCTACACGACCTTCTTCCGACGACCTCAACTTATAGAATGCTCATGAAGTGTGCCTTTCAGGCTCAACTGACATACTTTCTACTTACACTGTACCTAGTGTGGGGTAAAAGGTGCACGAATAGTCCCAAAACCCTCATTTAATGCTAAGGCACTCCATATATACATATGTAAAATTAAATTCTTTTAAAATTCTAATTTCAATGACGTATTCTTTGTTCAAAGTTTTACTCAACTTCTCTGAAAAGTTACTGTAAGCCTATTTCTGAAAATAATCTATGACGTTCGTCTGCTTCTGAGGGGAGTTGATATTTTTTGCACACCTCAGTCTGCATTCTAATTGCATAATGAGCACTTAGTTTTATAACAGCTCCGCATTTCTCAGTTCTTTCAATGAATTCTAATTTTTTTTAATCTCAATACATGTTTTCGCTTTGTTTCTGCGACATCTCTTTTATGAAGGTCTTTATTAAGCTTTGTTGACCTTACATACTGAAGAATGTTGAAAAAAACTAAACTTGTTTTTATTTACAGGAAACAGGTTAGCCAATAACGAGCACGCTATGGTAATTTAAACAATAGAAATGACACTTATTGTCACACGACGACTTGTTTATTGCTGGTTACCGATAAAAAAAATAATATATGTATGTGCAAATATCCTTTTTAGGTGTGGATACACGGAAAGCCCGCAAACCGGATAATCCGCACACGAATAATGGCGAGTATATTGTTCAAGTATTTCATAACTGTCTGCATATTGTTTTTATTTCTAGCAATGGCTCTTGAATAATTGGAATCTGGTTTTCAAGATTGTGTAATGTGCCGTTCTTTACCCCCGGCACTCATTTCCTTGTCTTCCCTATTCGAGGCTGTTTACTCGTGGGATCGCTTCGGATTCCTGCCGCTTCGCTCTTTGAGCGCTGCTGGTTTCCGAATGTATTCCTAACGGTACTGCTTCGAGTCGGGAAGAGGCCGCGCCGTGGCTCAGTGGTTAGACCGCTTGGCTCTCACCAAGGCGGCCCGGGTTCGATCCCAGGCGACCGCAAAGTGAGATTTGTCGTGGACTACACGGCGCTGGGGCGGGTTTTCTCCGGGACCTCCGGTTTCCCCCGCCATTTCATTTCACTGGTGCTCCATCTTCATCTCATGTATCATCAGTGTTACCGCCTGCGGTGCCGTATGTAGTAAAAGCGGGCGTTAAACACTACACTTTTTTATATTTCGAGTCGGGAAGACAGTCTGTGTCTGGTGTCGGGCAAATTAAGCCCGTGGGTAAGTGCTCAAATCTCTCCTGTTGGCTTTAATAATTTTTGTCTTAGTGCTTTTTCTGATCGCCTTCTCGGGAGCTTTGTTTGGGTTTTAAACGGGATAAATTCTGTCAATTCCGAGACCAGAAGATATTGTATTTTCAAGTTCTGGCCTTATAGGCGTGACTGCTTGTTTGCGTTTCTGTTAATCTCAAAAGTTTTCCGCTAATTAACTTGGTTGAACTTTTGTTTAAGCAAAATTGTTTCTGTTTTCAAGAGTAGCTTTGTTAATAATTGTGATTTTCTTTGTTTTCCTGTGTTGCTTTAAGGGAACGCGTATTGTTAAATGTTCTGTTGTCTGTAAAATGTTACAATATTGAATTAAAGTTTGAATTGTTAAACGGGGTAACTGTGAGTCAGTTCATTGTCTGCCGTTCCCGTAACCTGGACCTCTGTTTTGCCTGTAAGGGCTGTAGACCCAAACCAACATATACCAGTTTAACCAGCGTTCGGTGATAAGTGCGTGGCCCAGTGCCGGCGGCACATTTTGGTAGCAAAGCGTGGTTACGATCCATGGACCTCTTGGTTATGGGGCCAGCACGCTTCCACAACCCTTACAGGAATATCAGAGATCCAGGTTACGGGAACGGCAGACGATGTACTGACTCACAGTTACCCCGTTTAACAATTCAAACTTTATAAAGTTTTACAGATAACAGAATATTTAACAATACGTGTTCCCTTAAAGCAACACAGGAAAACAAAAAGCATCACAATCATTAACCAAGTTACTCTTGAAAACACAAACAATTTTGGTTAAACAACAATTTAACCAAGTTAATTAACTGGGGCCACGGAAAACTTTTAACTTTAACATAAACGCAAGCAAGCAGTCACGCCAATAAGGCCAGAACTTGAAAACACGATAACTTCTAGTGCCGGAACTGACAGAACTTAGCCCGTTTAAAATCCAAACAAAGCTCCAGAGAAGGCGATCACAAAGACCACTAAGGCAAAAATTATTAAAGTCAACAGGCGAGACTGGAGCACTTACCCAAGGGCTTAATTCGCCCGACACCAGACACAGACTGTCTTCCCGACTCGAAGCAGTGCCGTTAGGAAGACATTCGGAAACCCGCAGCGCTCAAAGAGACAAACGGCGTGAATCCGAAGCAATCCCACGTGTAAACAGCTTCAAATCGGGATGTCAAGGAAATGAGTGCTGCAAAAAACGGCACAATAAACAACCTCATAATCTCAAATATTTTGCAGAGCATAGATCACATGTTCACTGGCGTAGTAATTTTACTATTTGGAATGTAACAAATATCTGAAACTATCTCATCGAAAGTTTGCAGAAGTTATAACATAGAGGTAACCCTGCTAGAAAATAAACTAGAATCTTGTGCATTCCATCACAGATTGGTATAACTGACGAGACCGCAGATAAAACGATCAATGAAGCCACAAACATTTTCAAGTAAATGAACATTTATCATCAGGAATACCAACAGTACATAAAACGAAGTATACCAGAACAATGGAAAATTGATTGATGTTCTAGGTCGACCAGTATATCTCTACAGTGTATTTTCGGCATCCATACTGTACCTTTGATGGCAACACCATGATCTTCTCATCAGATTCTCCATGAGGCACATAACAATTTTCCATTAGAATTATAATCATGGTATTCCCATCAATTTTTGTGACTTACGTTCTCAGTACAGAACATATGAAATGTATTTCTTAATTTGTTTGCTTGTAACTGAAAGTTTCTAATAACACAATGAAGTCAATGTGTATTTTTTTTAATTTTACGTTCTCCAACCTTAAGTCATATCGGACGGTGAATGAAATGGGTGAAATGATGCTCGAATGTGTCCAGGGTCCATGGAGCTTAGAGCTACCCAACATTCGTCTTTCAGGATAATGGAAAACCCCGGAAAAACGTTATCCAGGTAACTCACCCTAACCGAGATTCGAACTTGGGACCTCTTTAACGTGAGGCAGACACGCTACCATCTACGCTACCGAGGCAGGCTTGTGCATGGTGTAGATGCGATACAACCTTTGGTTAAAACGACTTTAATAAATTAAAAAGGTTACAAAACTTAATGTTTTACATTTAGTGTAGCATTTATACTAACAGATAGTCAAATGATTATAGACAACTCGGAAGTCAAGTTGCGAAAAGTAATGTATGCAAAAGAAAATCATAACATGATATCTATTAAGTACACTCTGGTACAAAAATAGCAAAATAGGTGCTTTTGTTCAAAAGCAGTTTTGAAATAAATATATGTTCAACATATCTAAAATAGCTCTGTAAATATTTCGTGTCAAATCCAACATGGAAATTGATTCAGTTCAAATGCATTTAGATTTACAGTATATCCAATAACAGAGTTCCAAAGCTTTGAATTGCTTTCTCGCTGTATGACAAGTTTTGTGCCTGGGTGTACTAGGTATACACGAATGAATCAACCTGATACTTTCAGAAAATGAAGAATATAATGAAACAATTTATATTGGCGAGCAAATAGTTCCACTTTTATGGGCCAGTTTGAAACAAATAGTGTTTAGCTCAGGGTTAAGCAATGAGGATAATCACAGGGTATGCGTGGATATGTGTGAGAGGGATAGTTTAATGACACTGGAATGCCCGTTTCAAACTGATTTATTGACTGCTATATCCGAACATCAAACTTGAAGTTGCCGACCAAGGGTTACCAATATCCCTGTTTAGAGTTACTGAAGGCGGAATGTTTATTACTCGATAAACTTTACTCGTTCCTCATGTATATATGAACCGACAAATATCTTCTCTCATTTCTGGTATGCCTGGCTCAAGACAGAACAAGAGGACTGCCCTAATCGCCCTCACGCCTCGGACTGTTTCAATGGCTTGCCAGCCACGAAGTGTCCTCACTGGTGCGCGTGGGTGTATGTGTCACTTTCACTTTCTGAAAACCCTCTTCATTCAACCAAAGATTCCCTTTGTAACAATTTTGTCTATTGTCATTATTAGGGACCGAAGAATACCTCATTCAACAAGTCAAGTGCTATCCTTTAGAAATCTGCTAAGGGCACTGTTTCTTACGTTTCTTTTGTTCAAACAACTAATTCACCCAAACTGCTATTCGACTCAACTGCCCTTGCACGTGTTGTAACAAAGAACCAACATTCCTTTGAAATCCATCATGATTCTTTATACATTAAAATTCTTTAATTTCGGTATCAATAATTTGTTTAAAAAAACAACTGAAACAGCTGTACTTTCATTTGTTGATTAATATAGCATATACAGTTTCCGTAACTATTAATATGTTTTACTTAAGTAGGAAGCTTTTACATATAAAAATACTAATAATTTGCAAAGCAAACGTGCAAGCTAAATTTTGGAACTCTATTTTAATTTTGCTATTGCAACTTTTACAATATAACAATTATTTCCAAAATCTAAGAACAAATCGTATGTAGGCCAAATTTGGACCGCAATTGGACGAGACCGGGAGACCCGTGTTCAAATGCTGGTTATAGCATTGAATTTTTCAGTCTGATTCCACCTGTCAAAAATAACTTATAATTAAAGTCTATTCAATCCAAAATAATGAAACATACATCCATATTTCATCATAATACGTACAATTTATTCCAAAATGTCATTAAAATTGTTTTATTCCAGGTGGTAACAAATAGTCTCTTATTGTGTGTTTCATATGGGAAGAGTTCTGGCCTGTAGCGAATCAGATGTGTTAGAGCCTTCAGCGTTGCCACCTCTTTACCCCCACTCTTTTTATATTTCCCTTTCTCTCACACACTTGCGATTCTTCTTGGCGCTAGACGTAAGGGAACGCAAAATTGTATAATAATGCAGCTGTTAAAATCACAATTACTACATCAATATTCGTATATTACACATGTTTTAAATATATAGTTTAAAAATAATTATAATTTATGAATTACCTATTTTACTAATCCAACTAAACTGCCAGCGGCGTATCCATATAGCTAGGAATGTCACTTCCCTTAAGAGACAATTCGTCATTGTCATTGTCTTCATCATCTGAGTGTTGTAAGTTTGTGATAATCGGCTTCAAAATCTCCTCGCGTGCTGTTTCTTTCCAAAAGCAATGTTCTTGTAGTTTATCTGAATGTCTCACGCAGTTTTCCCAGTCTTGGGCAACCTTGTCAATTTCTTGGTGAATAAGTCGTTCAGCGTCAGTCAGTTTAAAAGTACGAGTAGGTATTAATTTGAGCCCACATTAACTCAGTTGGATTGTTCTGGTAGTGGTAAGGGGGAAGGAGGTTTATAATACCTCGTGTCTCATCTCAATTTCAAGCTGATCCCTGGTTTTTAAACGGAATAACAACTGAATAATACTGAGATTAGAGATTACTTAAGGTTCATAAACAAACATATAGTGTGACAAGTCACGTTCGGCCGATGCACCATTCTACAAGCCAGCAGAAGTGTAGTGTTTGTTCTCGTTCGAATTTAGCAAATACCTTGGCTTATTCAAAGTAATTCTTCTATCACGTCATATCAAACATTTACGTTTCAATTCTGAGTAATTACAAATGCACGTACACGCATATATACCAACCAATAATGATGCCCATTAGAATGCTTACGTAGAGATGCATTGTTATAATATAATAGTGCTTTATTTATCTGTATTAGGAAAACTGAAAGCTAAAAGTATGGGGTTTTACGGTTTTTACTCTCTATAGTATTTATTAGAGATTGATTAGTTTGGCGCTCGTCACACACCACTTATGGGGAATGCCACACGACAACACCGCAGTACTCTGATTGGTTGCTCATTTAGTAGCGCTCAACGACAAATATCATCCCATTTGACACACATAATAGTAACGTTATTCTGTTCTATGGCGCATAAAATACTTGATGTTAAACAGAGATAAGTTGTTCGAACAAGTTAACAACTTAGATCCGTAATATATTGCCTTATTTTTCACTGGTGGCTGGTCGGCCGGACGGATACTGCTGCCACGTTGAATATTTAAACTCTCGCGCTTAGGTTTATCGTGCAAAGTATAATTACAAGAATCACATTCCTTTGTCACAGAGGGTGTTGAAAGTGATGTTCTTGTGCTGCCACTCATGTTTTACCCTTCGAAGAAAATTTCCGCTAAAAGGCATTAATTTTATTCATCTTCTGAAATTGCAGTAATTTCTCTGGATATTAATGGAAATAAATTGTTCTTTCACACTATCCGTGTGTAGGGCGCACTATGAAAGGGTAGAACCAGATTGAAAAATTCAATACCATAGCCGGGATCTGAACCACGGATTTTCTGGTCTCCGCCCAGCCGCTCTAACCATTGAGCTACTATGGCCAACGTGCCCATATGACATTAAATTCTCCAACTGACTCCTGTTTTTCCCGGTAAATCACTAGGAGTTCTCATAAACACACCTTATTAACGACTTACTATGCTGTAAGTACTTTAAGGCCCGGGCTTTATAGTTCGGACGACTATTAGGTACAATTAATGGAAATTAATTGTTCTTTCACACTAACCGTGTGTAGGACGCACTATGCAATACAATCATCATCATACGCACTCAAATAACAACTAAGAGGTGCAACAATAAACTGACACCACAGCATCCGACTGGTCCGTGATACTGAGAACTGTTTGTCGTAAGCCAACTGGAAATGTTTATTGGATACCACACCGTGCACAGCAGAAACTTCTATTATGCTCACTAAAGGTACCGAAAAGGCATTGAACTTCTAGGAAGCTACTATCAGATATTACATTAACATGAAAATATTGTCCCTCAGGGCTTAAGAACGTGTTCCAAAATGCCCGAAAGTTAAAAAACGAATATAAACAATAGCTCACTGAAAACATCCCAGATTTAGAAGCTAAAAGTGTTCCGATTGCCTGTACTGATACGCTGGTCTAGCTGGTTTAATTCAGTAGTTTACACTGTCAGCTATTTTGATACAATATTCGAATTCTTTTCTAAAAGAAAAGCTTTCAGTTCCTGCGCAAAATTTGTTAAATGATCGTTTTTGCGATGCCAAGTGCTGCAATATTGCAAAGCAACAATATTTGGGTCTGGAAACTTCAGAATGATAACAGATCCAATATTAGAATTTAAATAAAAAGAACCTGTAGCTCATCTTGTTTTATTCCGAATTATCTCGCTGAGAACCAAATGTGAAATATTAGAGAGTGGTCACTTTGGAAACAGAGTAAGACTTGTAGATCATATCATGGATCCCAGTGTTAGAAGAGCAGCAGAAGAGAATCTAAAAGTTTGCTGCAGTATGACTTTGTCTAAATTAAACTCCATGATGCAAAAGAAACTGATGATGTAATAACCATAAAAGCTATATCATTTGTTTGAACCTTCTAGGCTAGTTACTAAATCAAGTATAAGTGATTCAAATCATGTAATGGCAGCATTTAAACATCTAAATGTACTTATAATCAGTGGTATTACTTTTGATTTTAATTTTGTTCTTTGTTACAAAGGGCATGTGACATTGTTGAACCGAAAGGTCATGATGGTAACGATTTTTTTTTTTTAATTTGCGTCCTTCAACATTAAGTCATATCGGACGGTGAATGAATTGGGTGAAATGATGCTCAATGAGTCCTGGGGCCATGGAGCTTAGAGTTAGCCGACATTCGTCTTGAACGATAAGGGAAAACCCCGGAAAAAACATTATCCATGTAGCTCATCCCGACCGACATTTGAACTCGGGACCTCTTGAACGTGAGGCAGACACGCTATCATCTACGCTACCGAAGTGGGCAATGGTAAGGATAACAGATTAGATGTAGTAACAGCACTCCTGGCATTGAAGGCAAAAGCTAATTCTTACCGCAATATCTGTGAAAAGTCCCTTCAATGTCTTTGGTTGCCGATGTCAAACGCTGACAGTGAGAGATTTTTCTCTACATATAACTTAGTTGTGATACACAATATCACAACTTGTATGCTGCAGTTTGGCGATTTCCGATGTGTGATATTTGACCTTATTTATGTTACCTACTGCCTGCTGAATTCAAATAAAATATTTTAAACGTTGAGTCAGACTGAAAAATTCAATGCCATAGCCGGGATTTGAACCACGGATCTTCTGGTTTCCGTCCAGCCGCACTACCATTGTGCTACTATGGCCAACGTGCCGATATGACATTAAATTCTCCAACTGACTCGTATTTTCCCGGTAAACCACTTAGGAGTTCTCATAAACACATGAGACTACTACCTTAATGGCGACTTACTACATGTAAGTACTTTAAGGCCCGGGCTTTATAGTTAACCACTATTAGGTTAATTAATGGAAATTAATTATTCTTTCACACTGGCCGTGTGTAGGCTAAATTGTGGAAACGTTGAGTCAGACTGAAAAATTCAATGCCATAGCCGGGATTTGAACCACGGATCTTCTGGTTTCCGTCCAGCCGCACTACCATTGTGCTACTATGGCCAACGTGCCGATATGACATTAAATTCTCCACAATTTAGCCTACACACGGCCAGTGTGAAAGAATAATTAATTTCCATTAATTAACCTAATAGTGGTTAACTATAAAGCCCGGGCCTTAAAGTACTTACATGTAGTAAGTCGCCATTAAGGTAGTAGTCTCATGTGTTTATGAGAACTCCTAAGTGGTTTACCGGGAAAATACGAGTCAGTTGGAGAATTTAATGTCATATCGGCACGTTGGCCATAGTAGCACAATGGTAGTGCGGCTGGACGGAAACCAGAAGATCCGTGGTTCAAATCCCGGCTATGGCATTGAATTTTTCAGTCTGACTCAACGTTTCCACAATTTAGCCTACACACGGCCAGTGTGAAAGAATAATTAATTTCCATTAATTAACCTAATAGTGGTTAACTATAAAGCCCGGGCCTTAAAGTACTTACATGTAGTAAGTCGCCATTAAGGTAGTAGTCTCATGTGTTTATGAGAACTCCTAAGTGGTTTACCGGGAAAATACGAGTCAGTTGGAGAATTTAATGTCATATCGGCACGTTGGCCATAGTAGCACAATGGTAGTGCGGCTGGACGGAAACCAGAAGATCCGTGGTTCAAATCCCGGCTATGGCATTGAATTTTTCAGTCTGACTCAACGTTTCCACAATTTAGCCTACACACGGCCAGTGTGAAAGAATAATTAATTTCCATTAATTAACCTAATAGTGGTTAACTATAAAGCCCGGGCCTTAAAGTACTTACATGTAGTAAGTCGCCATTAAGGTAGTAGTCTCATGTGTTTATGAGAACTCCTAAGTGGTTTACCGGGAAAATACGAGTCAGTTGGAGAATTTAATGTCATATCGGCACGTTGGCCATAGTAGCACAATGGTAGTGCGGCTGGACGGAAACCAGAAGATCCGTGGTTCAAATCCCGGCTATGGCATTGAATTTTTCAGTCTGACTCAACGTTTCCACAATTTAGCCTACACACGGCCAGTGTGAAAGAATAATTAATTTCCATTAATTAACCTAATAGTGGTTAACTATAAAGCCCGGGCCTTAAAGTACTTACATGTAGTAAGTCGCCATTAAGGTAGTAGTCTCATGTGTTTATGAGAACTCCTAAGTGGTTTACCGGGAAAATACGAGTCAGTTGGAGAATTTAATGTCATATCGGCACGTTGGCCATAGTAGCACAATGGTAGTGCGGCTGGACGGAAACCAGAAGATCCGTGGTTCAAATCCCGACTATGGCATTGAATTTTTCAGTCTGACTCAACGTTTCCACAATTTAGCCTACACACGGCCAGTGTGAAAGAATAATTAATTTCCAAAATATTTTAACTTGGAAAAAAGGTGCTTTAACAGTTGTGCTGCTCTAGTTACCTCTTATTTTTCATTTGAACCATGTCGTTACTCATTAATTCTCCCCGAAAAAAGTTGCGCGGTATTATGCGAATTTATGGTAAAAGAAACACAAAACACCACCAATTAAAATTAGTAATGCGAATTTTATAAATAATTGTCACCACAAAATCTTGCGTCTGGTCATATGCTTTGTATTTAAAACGTCAAGTAATAACTGTTGTTAAGTAACGTGAAGGAACTTAAAGTAAAATTACGGTTTGAAGAGTAGACTGTCATCACAAAAATGAACGATCAGCTCATTCATTTGTTATATATAAATTTGCAAACATATCTAAATACGTATTACAGTTATAGGAGGGAGACAAAGGTATTGACGAAAAACATAAAAGAGAAAATCAAGTAACTGAAAATGTCTATTTTTATGAGCAATGCCAAGCCGCGAAAATAGAACAAAGAGAATTTAACATTCAGAAAATAGATTTAGTATAAATTATACATATATATATATATATATATATATATATATATATATATATATATATATATATATATATATATATATATATATATAAGAAATAAACGGATAAATCATGCAAAACTGACAAAATACATAGTTATGAACCTGAAAGGAACATGATCATTGTATATCCCAAAATGCCAAAAGTAAATTCTTTAGAAAAATAATACTGCTTAATGAGTAACCAGTGACTATGATTGCTGTAGTTCAAGCTTCAGTGTATAGATGGCAGAGTACGGCACCGGTCTCTCGAGCATATCATCCTTGGATCTCTTAGGAGTCAACACGTTGCGCCATCTCAGAGTGATGCCAAGAACGACAACAAGAGTCGTTTTATACCAGTTTTACATATTTTCTTTGATTTTTTGTATATTATAATGAAGCACGGAAGGAAATTTGATGGAAGGAAGTTTGTCAAAATCAGTATCTTGGAATAAAAGCTCTTGCACAGCATTATATTCATCGCAAATCCTTCACAATTAGTAGGTTTAGAACATCTAGAAGTTATCCTCCGTAGTACAAGTGTAAACGCAAGATTCTGGTTTTCCATGTTCGGGGTTCTCATCTTGTGGAGGTCGCCAGTATCCTTCCCTCGGAAGGGAAATAATATCGGTGATCCCTTGACAACTCAAAGAAAGGTATTGCTAAGATTGACAGAAGTAGTAAGTATAACATCGACAAGTAAGTACATTATGGTCTATTGATTTTTTAATTCACTTAAAAGGCTTGAAATGTTGGTTGAGAAATAATAATTTAGCTCTTGTTCATTTATTAATTGGTACGAGATGTACTACGATACCATAAATAATTAAGTGGCAAAAGAAATGGGAACAAATGGAGGAAGAGATTGTATTTAATAAAAATTCTAACAACAAAGGGGCTGATATACAGGTTGTTACAAAACGACACCGAACGATTATAGCCGTTTGTAGTTTATATCTTAACTACTCCGAATGTCGGTATCGCAGCTTCGAAATTCCGTTAGGTAAAATTTTATGCAGCATACATTATTATGTGATTAGGCAGCACAAGAACCACCGGTGTGCGAACCTCAAAAGTTGTTATTGGGACGCATCGGCCACAAAAACAAAAACATTGCTCCTTGCTCTTTATCAGTGACCCTAGCCTACCTTTCAGGTAATGGGGCAAAGGGCAGTTACTTGTGAAAAAGTCGACTAATAACTCGGACAGTTGAAGGTTGCTCTTCAGTATAAAACTACACATTCCGTTCTAACAGGGAGGATTTTGCACGTACTTAGATAGCAAATCCAAGCAATATGGAGCGCTATACGAACGCCGAAATGACGGATATGGTTTTGATGGATGGAAGAGCTGAAGGGAGTTCAACGAACGCACGATTAATCTAGTTTCATTAAAAATATGAATTATAAAAATAGTTACATCAATGATATTTATTTGTTTAACTTCAGAGCATTTTGTTATGATCTTAATTCTACAATACTTTTAACCACTTACTGTAAATAACAACAGCTTACTTTCCAGTTACAAATGCTTTATTTAGTATTATCAAACAAGTGAAATAAAATGCTCGACTCATTGTATAAGCCATTTAATTTTGATTAATTTATCTACAATTCTTTGATGTTTTCTGTTCTGTTTATCATTTAATGCTTCCATCCTCAGCCTCACTAACATTAACTTCCCTCTAAAAGGTATAAGTTGGATATGTCCACCAGCTTATTTGCCATCATGGACTGCTATAACGGAATTCCGGAACACGTTAAACACTCATTAGCAATAGTTAAGCAATAGCTTCTTTATTGTGGTTTCATAAACCAAATAAATTCTTAATAGTAGCAAGCTACTGCGGGGTATGCCGGTATGTTTACAAACAGTTACAGCAGGCGGCACGGCGTGTGACCTGTACCTGCGAACTCCGACAGCGTCGTTCCTGTCACTGCCTAATCCACACTGATTCTGAAGCATTTTTATGCGGCTCTATTGCTGGTAAAAGCTATATATAGTCTTCCCTCTGAGTGGATTGCCCTGGTAGATACCCTCGAGTTTATATAGCAACTGAGCAACTACTTCTATATGTTCGTTCGGTGTCGTTTTGAAACACTCTGTATTTTATAACAGGTCACGGTCCGTATAACACATACTAGAAAAAAAATAAATAAAACTACGAATGATATTTGTGATATAATATGCCAAGTTAAAGATTCCCCAGGGCACGCCTTATTTGAATGTAATAAGTACGGAAAATTAAATTTAGAAAAAAAGCAGAAATTTAGAAGGAATGTACTTAAACGTTATCATAAGAATAGCGGATTTTATAAAACTTTTGTAGAGTAATATTTTATAATATAAGTATTTTAATATAAGTGTTTATAAGTATTTTATAATAAAATACTTGTTAGGAACCCTTAATTAGTCAACAACTGACATTGGGAGCGACACAACTCAAGAATTAAGATATTTAAGAGTACAACAAATAGAATGGAGAGAGAGGGAGAGAGAGAGAGAGAGAGAGAGAGAGAGAGAGAGAGAGAGAGAGAGAGGAAGGAGAATGGATGATAACAGAGTACTTGACGTGTAAAGCTGGTTTAGTTGAAGCAACGGCCGTGATGGACGAGAGATAAGGAGATTGCAGAAATAATCCATGTGATGAGGGAGAGAGGCTCAGCTAAGCCACTTGTGATAGACATTTTGGTGTAAGTGCTTTATAGCAAGTGTTAAGTGATATTTTTAATTTAAAAAAAGATTTGAGAATTTAAATAAAAGTTATTTTTAATTTTAGTTTAATGGAAAGTAGATTTTTAATTTTTAATTCTTATTTTAAATGAGTTCAGTGCTAGTGAAATGTGTGGAACTATGGAGCATGAGGCAGAAACCTCTGTCCACCACCAAAATAATTAGTATGTATTATTTAATTGTTTATATAATATGTACCCATGTAAAATGTTCTCAGTTTGTTGGACAGTTTAGCCAACGCAGGCAAACACTTACATAGTTCCTGTAAGGGGAAATATTATTACTTTAGTATTGACTGGTGAGCATGTCCGCGGAGCCAGGGGTAGAAGGCTTTTTTAGAAGTTTGGGGTTCAAGGTAGCACCGAAGCGTTAGATTTTGGTGCAAGTAAACAAGGGAAAGACAGACATCAGCAGCTATTTTGCCAGCCTATAAAAAGGAAGAACGCCATCCACGCGAAGTATAGCACCCAAGTATGGCCAATGGTGGCTTAACTGAGCTAATTCCACGGGGATGCAGAGTTGTGTATAAATGTTAGGCAAAAGGTGTAGTAACCCCCAGTTTCATTCAGACCTAGTGACGGGAAACCTACGCTGCTCGTGATTAGTTTATCCAACCTAAAATAGCCATTGTGTGAACATTAAGTATAAGCGGGAGAAATAATTCGAGCTACCAACAAAAGATATTCGTTACTGTAAAACATGCAAGCCGAGGGCGTCGACAGATATGAAACTGTGTCCAATTTTGTTTTATTATTTACGTGTGGCAAACGATGATAAACTGCTTTTATTCAAAATTCTTTGACGTTTGATTGGAGCTTCCTACCCGTCCGACGACCCTGTAGCAAGTAATGCACAGATGAGTCCTTGCTCCTTAGTTCCCTGAGTAAGCCGAGGCCTTCAAACAAAACCTACCACCATAATATTCCTCGTCCCGAAAAAACCCATTCCGCGCCGGTGAGAGTCGCAAAAGCCAGGAGCCACCGTTTTGAGAGGACCTCAAAACGCGCACGGAGACTTCGCGGACGCCGCCCAGACCAGATGATCCGAAGAGAAATATTGCACTTAGACTACGGTAAATTAGTGTAGAATTTTATTTAAAATAAATTAAAGATTGGCATAATTTGATAAACTTATATTTAAGGTGTAGTACTGGATGCCAAAGTTCTTAATGTTAAAAAGTTTGTTTACAACATTATTTTTGTTTATATTTTTAAAAGGGCAGCCGGATACCGGTTGTTAGTTCTGGATGCCAGTACTTTTAAGATAGGAATTTATATTTTTCTTTACTTTTCTTTAATATTACCTTTGATGTATTTTAGCCGCGCCGTGGCTCAGTAGTTAGACCGCTAGGCTCTCACTAAGGCGGCGCGGGTTCGATCCCAGGCGACCGCAAAGTGAGATTTTTGGTGGACAACACGGCGCTGGGGCGGGTTTTCTCCGGGACCTCCGGTTCCCCCCTCCATCTCATTCCACCGGTGCTCCATCTTCATCTCATGTATCATCAGTGTCACCGCCTGTGGTGCCGTATGTAGTAAAAGCGGGCGTTAAACACTAGACATCACATCTTTGATGTATTTTAACTATTTAACTTTCCTTAGCTTTTAACTGTAGTAGTATCTGAAAAAAAATGATGTATATTGTATATGTTTTATGAAATTTTAGGAATCAATAGATAAATGTGAATATATACCTCGGTGTAGATGCTAAGTGCCGGAGTACGATATTCAGATTTTAATTTGGTCTTCTGTCTTAGATTTACGCCACTAAGAGAATCTCAAGCCCGATAATTCCAGTTTAGAATGCAATGCCAAAAAATCACA
The DNA here is from genome assembly GCA_030765055.1 of Mantis religiosa. Taxonomy (NCBI): domain Eukaryota; kingdom Metazoa; phylum Arthropoda; class Insecta; order Mantodea; family Mantidae; genus Mantis; species Mantis religiosa. Next base: position 113,122,248 of record CM060959.1, read on the forward strand.
ACAGTTATAGCGCGCCCATAAATATAACTGAAGTTCAATTGTCTATTTCCGAAGGTTACTGTTCAAATTTCGTTTGGATTCAGAATATGACGGAGGACCACTACCCGAATATTCACACACCGCGGAATTAGGATGGGTTTTGGCATGAATTATGAATTTGAAAATCCAAAGGTTTCATTTTAGGTGTATAGTGAGTACAAGGAGTTCATCTATTTCGTTATTTCCCACCCACCGATTCAGCAAGAATGACGTCATAACTCGTGAGTCTATCTTGAAATCATGGTGCCCTCTACGGAGAAGAAGCGGTAATTTTTGTGGGACAGTAAGCAAACTACAGCGCTCTATGGCTGTGCTTGTAACTAATACAACCAGCTTCCCCAGGATATGAACACAGAGCACGGCGTCTTCATGGTTGAGTGCTACTTTCGTACCGGCATTAAAATTGGTGCGACATATAAATACATTTTAAACCGCTGCAACGCTATACGGCATTCAGACAAGTCCCTTGGAGCGTAATGTTTTCAAAAGTGTCCAGGTACCGTCAAATTGACTTGCTTTTGCTTGCTACATAAACGTCTTACGTTTTATTAGTATACGATATAACCTTTTTGTCATCTCACGCTTCAATAAAATGTCTATTAATGTTGCTATCCTTATGTCTTTTAAAACCAATAGGTGCATCAAACATTTCCAACATACAGGATCAGTTACTCGCAAAAGGAGAGACACTGGACGCTATAAAGTGACTGGTCCCAATCTAGAAGCAGTAAATAATGTTATGACAGAAAGGCCTCAAGCATTCCTTCTCGCAATACAGTGTTTAAGGGGAAGAGAGAAAGGAAATATACGAAAATGGACACATAGAACTATGCATTAGAGATATTTTTTGTTTAGACTTGGATAAGAGCCTTGTATATATTGTAACGCTATTTTATTTTTCATTCCTAGAACATATTCTCTAATTTTCTGGTATGTAATGAAGTTACATTGTGAGGAAACTGTGGTGATAGAAAAGAATTGAAATCAAATTGAAATATTTCTATTTCATGTGAGAGGTTTACAATGCGCATATATGTCTACTATAACAGAAAAACAGGTGTTCATTGTGAAATAAGTGTTCATTGCCTTAACATTTCGTATATTCTTCATGGTATACTTTTATGGCTGCATAATTATCTATGCAGTGCATTGCATTGCAGAATATAGTTTTGTTTAAAAAAAAACAGTTATATCTACGCATCAGACGAATTTACGCAGCTTTATATTACACTGGCAGACGCGCCTCACAAATAGTATATCTACTTGCCGGTAGAGAGAGGCCTCAAAGCTGCTGCCAGCACATCAAATACGATCGCAAGCCGCTAAGGGAATCATATATAAACTCGCTTCATCAGCGATACTATTGACGACGTCAAAAGTTTTTGTGGTACATTACAGATAAAAATGAACACCTTGTATAAATCCACACTGTTTCCCACATTCTCACCAATTTCTACAAGTAGGTTTGACATTAGTCGAAAAGGTCCATCTCACCTCTCTCTAAGCCTATCTCTCCCCTCCCTCTCTCTTCCTCCCTCTTTCTGATTAAGAAAGACCTCTATATCTGAGGTAACTACCAAACAAAATATGTCTAAGAAATAACATTTAAACGTTTTTCTTCCCACTCATCCTTTTTTCTACTAAATAGTACACTGGTTTCACAGAAGTAGCTCCTTAAACCCCTTACACACACGGAAGTGTTACGATAACACTTTGATGTAGAACATTCTGCCTTTGAGTTCATGGCTGTCTGCAATTACTAAAAAAAAAAAAAAAAAAGCTTGTGTGTATTCACATGACGTTCTCAACTCACTCTTCTGCAGATTATTCTTCAAATTGCTTATTCTTCTATCTCCCTCAAGTTAATCAATTGAGATAGACATTTGTGGAAACGGTGTTATCAGGTAAATCCCTGTAGGTACAACGGCATCAGCAGGATATAGTAGGCTTATGGAATAAGCTAAACTTTTAACCGCTGTTATGTACATGATGGGTTTGAAAATTCGTTATCTTTACTTGGACAGGACATAAAATGAGATAAGTACAAGTATTGAAATATTCAAACAAATAACGAGAAATACCAGGCAATTGGTTTACTCCAAATAAAATGTATTTGATGTAAACTGCTTGTTTTAACGAAATATATAGCTTTTGTCTAGTAAGATATTATCTAACTGTAACCTCTTACTTTTCCAGTCGTACAAAGATCATTCAGAATGAAGAGAACTTTTGAATAAAGGTTATAAAAGCGGTAACAAAGAAGTATGTCATAATTTGAGAAAATATTTCTTGCGGATACAGGACACAAAAACGTTACATGAACCTAGGTCCAAAAATTGTTCATTTCTTTCTCAGAACACTTTTCTGTAGCTAGACCCGTACAATGACAGAGTAGTGGGAATGATCTCTAAATCCGGAACTGGATTTGCATACATTGCAAATGTCTCTACAAATAAATATCCAGGGCCGTATTCATAGTCAGACTTGGTCCGGACAACTTGCTACTTCCGGTGGACTAACGGTAGACCATCGAGTTTCTTATTCATAAACCGGGATTATCGGTAGTCCGTGGCCCAAACACGTTGGTCCGGCTCAAATTTTGGAGGGGTGGATTAAAGGCGGACTATCTTTGCAACATGGACGACATAGAAGTGGTGGGTAGAATTTGTGAAATAAGACGACGGAGGAATACTTATCTACCAAGAATATACATTATTGCAAAGTACGACGATCTAAACTTCAAACGCAGATACAAGATTAGTAAAGCGAACGCCAGAAAGCTGATAGAAATGATTCGTCCTAACCTGTACGTCAGAGGCGATAACCGAGGCCTAAGTTTCTTAACACTCAAATCCTAACAGCACTTCGGTATTATAAAAGTGGAGGATATCAAGACAACACTGCTGACCTGCATCAGTAAGCCGCATTATCAGCAAACTCGTTATAAATTTCCCTCCGTGCCTCCTCCTTTATCATTTGTATTCATCGACACGGATTTATTTTCTATAATGTTCCTCCTTTTTTGGACTAGAAAAAATACTCGTCTTCCTCTGACCAATTTATACCTCGCTTCTTCATATTATCCATATTTACAGCACACCCAGCACACCAAACTTTCTTACCGAACCATAAACTGTAGCAGCAATCGTAAGAATGATTAAGAAACGGCTGTGAAACTGCCACAGAGATTTTTAAACTTGTAGATACACAGTGGCTTGTTTAGCAGTCTATGGAATTCGTGCATTCGCAGAAGAACCTTTTTGTGTCGTGTAACATATGCTCCATGCTGATTCACGACTCTACTTGGTCCGAGGCTTTTCATCGTCTATGAATACCAAAAGGTTAGTTCGCCTTTGATCCGGACCAAGTTGGTCGGAAGATAGTCTAGAACAAAGTGATAATTAAGAATACGGCGCCTAGTGAGTTAAAGTCAAGTGTGCGTGGAGGCCATGAAATAAGTCCACCTCTTCCTATCCATCCAGCAGGAAATCTGCTTCTCAGAAATCGGCAGACAGGAAGCTTGATACGTGGAAGAACTTCATCGTGCATGAATTGAGTACCAGTGCCTAAGAAGTAGATTGTACTGCTGTAGCCCAATGACAACAAAGAAGAAATGCATCACCTCCACCCAATATAACCAGATGTAAAAATGAATGTCTGCTATTCTACTATAAAACCACTGTTCTATTATGGGGTTATGACCACTGATAGCTATGTATTACACATCTCACCATGTAAGCAGAGTTGTAGAAGAAGAGCTCTCCCATGGAAATAAACAATTTATGTTCATATAACACTTTTATATCCTGTATCCGCAACAAATTGTTTCTCAACTTTTGTCGTACATTTTTATTACACCTGTATATGGTTTATGGCTATAATAGTTTTAACGGCAAGTGTGTTTTAAAGCGCACAAGAATAATTCCTAAGATTACTGCGATGCAACAGCTTGTAATGAAAGAGTTTCGTTAGAAACCTTAGAACATAACTGTAGACAAAGGAGAAAATTGTTACTATGAAATGATGATCTACACTGGATAAGTAATAGAGATGAATGTGTCAGTACTACGAGAAAAAAAAAACTGTTATTTTCGTTTGCTCCCGTGGACAAATAACAGGTTGTTACTAAATTACTATAATCAATCCCGCAATGATCATTGAGAAGATAATGAGCACATAATTAGCGTATCTGAAAAACCTGTCAAAGCATTCCAACAAAAAACCAGCGTTGTGGCGGCTTTTGTTCTTCTGTATGCAGAGAGAAATGGGAACTACAAAATGGGTATACTTTATAATAGAATATTTATTTCTCATCTTTCTTTATATATATATATATATATATATATATATATATATATATATATATATACATATATTCATTGACACAATATCATTAACAACATTTCTAGCACATAATAACAAACTTCCTTTCTTATTCCCACCCAATATATGCCCTCCCTACCTTCTTACCTGAAATTCCGTCTGAATACACATAACCTCTGGTTTTCCTTTATTGATGACCCTCTATTCTCTTTAATCCCTCGTTCCCGTTTCTCCAGCCTTAATTCTTCGTTATTCTTAATCATTCTTAGCCATTTCTCTCTGACTTTCCACAAGTAATCACCTGTATTTCTTACCTAATTTTGTCCTTTTACACATAAAATTTGAAACTATTCCATTTTTTGCCAAATTTGTTGTCTCCATATTTTATTTGTTTACAATATAGTACACCATGCCAGCCGGTATCATCTTCTCCTTCCTCCTTATCATGTCTAATGCATTTCAAATTTCTAATTCCTGTCCTCGCTCAAGCGAATCCTTACACTTGTCTATGTACTTTTCCCTCCCCCAAATTGTTTTTATTTTCAACGAGCTTTTCTTCTTTGTACTAGCAAAATTAAATTGCTATCAATATCTTCTAATCTTAATTCTACTTCTTTACTAATGCCTCTATAACAATACTCCTTATTCCTCCAAAATGTTCCATACCTATCTGTTCCATCAATTTCCTTTTCTTTTGGTGTCCAAGACCCTTCCCATTTGCTTCTCAGTTGCATAAAAACATTTCTAAATGATATTGCTGTCCTCTAAATTGGCTACTGTATATAAATATATCATTAGCCTTAAGTTAAGGTAATTTTAACGCTAGTTGAATGTCCTCCCAACCATAGCTGTTGTGCACCATTAGATGATAACGGCAGAACCTTTAGGAAGGCCCAGATATATTTAGGACGAGTGAATTAGTAAATAATAAACTGTTAATCTGGAATTAACAGTCTATATAGGTATATGTTACATGCTATCTGAGAAAGGGGACCAATAGTAGCGTACACCGCTCTCAGGCTACCAAAAAACAGATCACCTCTTCCTTTTATTAAAGTAGCTTAAGTGGATGTTGGGAGAGATTTCCGCCACCTTCAGTAAAAATTTCCTTTTGAATTTTTAGAAAAAAATATACACACTCTAAAATGCACGTAGCAAAATTTTTAAAAGCCTATGAATTGTGCAAGTTGCTTTAATTAAATCACATTTAACTATTTAAATACCTGTTATAATACCAGGGATTTAAAATCCAGCTTAAAATTGTACAACATATCTGTACATTTAAATTCAACACAATATATACTAGCAAGTCCAAAATTTTGCTGTATGTTTTATGAGAGAGTGGATTTTGAAAAGCTGGTTTTAAATCAAAATTTGTAATAATTATAGAACTATTGGATTTGTACACATAAGATTTGGAAGAACAACGTATTTTTACACCCCTGATCCGTATAAAAATGCACCCTCTGCATTACAGATACTGTCTCATAAGTAAAGTCATTTTATAAGAAAAACAATTACTTCAAATGTTTTCTGACAAGCAATTAACTAATCTTGACCATCAGATTGATGTCGCGAAAGTCTGAAGACCCCGGCCTCTATCAGCCCGGGAGCGATGGAAAACTCCGGGGCGCTTTCCATGGAGCAATACCCTAAGTCTAAAAAGCTTCCCTCCCCCTCATCGACAACAACGTCAAGACGGGATGGAAGTAGATACGCCACTTACGCGCGTCAACTCCGCGGAGAGGACTACCGAATAACCTCGGTGGGGCCACCTGGTGATCTAGCACACCTTCTACTAGCTCTGCAGGCTACTACCCGGGACTTTTAGGCAACCCTCTACCCCCTCCGGGCGGCCGAAGCCTGGTCGGACGTAGCCGATCTCCCGCGGGTAACGGGAACACACTGCCCCCTAGAGTCCAACCCAATCCGAACAACTCCCATTCGGGAGGAGCTCGAATGTTCGGCGCCAGGTTCTTCTAGTAGCGTCAGAGGTACCACGAGTTCTAAAGGTCCGCAGCGCTCGCACCACAGCAGCTGAAGGGGACGGATCCCCTCCCCTAGGGGTGATTCTATGGTCATGAACCATCGTTCAACGAGGTTTATTAACCCACGATTACTACCAATCTGTAGTTTTTTATGCGAATTTGGAGACACGCACTTGCACTGCTTTAATTTTGTCAAAATTACTTCCACGTAGAAGATGGGCCTTGAATCGATGACAAGCTGATAGTACGAGATCAGGTCTTTATGCTGGGTGTGGTAGCTGTTCTGTTCTTCCTAATTCCTGAAATTTTTTTCATGGTTTTTCATGCAGTATGGGGTGTTGCATTGTCCAATTGCAATAGGACTCTATTTCGCTTAACTAATGTTGGGTATCTCCGTCTCAAAATTTCACGAACTCGTTCCAATTGCTGAGACTTAAGATCCGCATCAGTCGCCCGCCCCGTTTGGAACAAACTCCCAGACTTCAAAATCCCACGAGACATACATTACTTTGGGACCGAACGGATTTTTTTATCGATAACTTTGGCATGTTAGCGGCGATCAAGCCACTGTTTTGAGGCATCATATTTTCAATAATGTACCCATATTCCATCACAAGTGACAGTTCTTATGAAAAATCTATCAACTATGGGATTACGGATAAGCTGACGACAAACATCCAGTCTACGTTGAGCCTTTTGAGGTGTCAGTTCCTGAGATACAGACCTACAGCTTCTGTATGACTTAATGTGGCAATGTATGTTGCAACAAGTCCTTCTAAAAGCCATTTTGTTGTAAAACTTGGCGTGTATCCTCAATATTTCATTAAGTCGTCCAGAACGTGGCAAGCCTTTAGTTTTTTCGTCTTCATTGTCGAAATGTTGGAATCATTGTTGTGCTACACACTCACTAACGACATCTTCTCCTTCTACTTCACATATTCTTCGAGGTGCTGCAGCGTATTTATAATCTTGTTTCTAACATGTATTAAAGGGACTCCAAGCTCAACATTTGCTTTGTGATTGTTTATTAACAACTGAAGACTGATAAATACGCAACACTAGCTATAGCATCCTGAAAATAGCATTGCCAAAACAAAGAAACCCAATAAATGTTCCAAAACTCCAACATCAAAAAACCGACTTTACTTTTGATACCACCTAACAGAATGATAGAAAATGTAGATTTGGAGCATAGTTCCTTAATAAATAATATCGCTTTAAAAATTGTAGGAACATTCTCTGCTAGATGCAATCGATAGGAACAATTTCTTTATTTGATGCCTGCAGACATAATCATCTTTGTTCCACATCAGCCTGGAATGAGCCAATTTCATATTACAAACGAGGAGTTCCAAAACATTTCGCTAGGAATGGTGAACGACGATCCACACCAGGCCCTATACTGTGACTGTCAGAAATTTTCGAACAAATATAGATGTTATATGTTTAACAACAAAAGATTAGCAACAAAACTCGCTCCAGATTATACAGTTACATATACAGATTACAAAAATAAAGTTTCATCTCATTTTATGAAGCACAAAATATTGAATTTATTACTGTAGTTATAGGAAAACAAAATGTCCTATTCAAAAGCATTCGGACAAACAATATAAGTACAAAACAAATAGACAGGATGTAAGTCAAGTAGGAATGTTAATAATAAATAATAACCCATTGCGCGACAGCCCTTAGAGGGCCAAGGCTTACCAACCCGACTGCTGACCTCACGCCCACTTACGCACGGCAGAGGTGGACGATCATCCAACCGATACGAGGAGGAGATGTGGTCAGCATCACGGCATCCCCCAGTCAGAATGTTGGTTTCCGTGACCAGGGCCGCTTCCCTAGCGTAAGCTCCTCACTTTCGTCACGATGCTAAGTGGGCACCGGTCCTATAGGTCCCTAAAATCCCCACCACATGGATGGGATCGAACCCGGGCCGCTTTCCGTGGCCAGGGACCAAGGCATGCTGCCTTAGCCCGCTACGCCACGGCGCAGGACAAAGGAATGTTAATACTTGCTGATTTCTCCCCTTCCTCCATAGCATTTCAGTCAGCGTTCTCGGTAGGCTCTCCTCCATTGCTCTTGCATCAGCTTTAGAATTTATGGGAAGTTTTCGTACGTTCTTTTCGAGTATATCCCATAGAATCCCAATTGGTTTGATGTCGGTACTCTGTGGGGAAGATTCATAACTTCAAGACAGTTGTTCAACAACCACAGGCGTATATTATGGGCCTATGTTTTGGGTCATTGTGAAACGGTTCAAGTAGTTATTTTAAGTTTATTGTAATTAAAATTAGTAGAAGAATTATTATTTAAATGTTAAAATTACGCTAAGAAAAGTGTATTGAAAAAACTACAATGTAATGTAGAAGAGTTGAAAGATGTTTAGTTGTCGTTATGGCAACGGCCGGAATATAAAAGCTGAGGCACTTGAAGCCATTTTGGACTTCTGCAATTGGACGTGATACTGTGAAGACTTACAGAGGTATTTTTATATCCTGACAGATGGAGAGCGATGCGCAGTGGTATCTGGAAAAGTCCACTTCAGAACGGTTACAACTTGAGGGGAGTTCAGGTCAGTTGCGTATCAGTTGCGAACAAGTAAACAAGTGCAGAGTTACTCGGTAATACTACAGCTTGTTTCAAAATGTGCATGTCTTCTAGTTTCAAGAGAGCATTTAGAGATGGTGCCTCCTAGGAAATAAAGTGCTACATTTAAAAACACGAGAAGTACTAACCAATGTCTATAGATTTATAAAAAAGGAATAATGGTCTGGGTCTGCTATGAAAATTTGGGAAATGTCATCTGAGACAATAGTTGTGTTATAAAGCAATATAAATGAGTTATTAAGGAAAGAAAATCCATTGGTGTTACTGCGACAATGTCCTTCCCAATGCCCAGTAAACAAAAATTAAGAACATCCACAGGACAGAGGGACGTGTGAAATGAAATGTGTAGTGTTTAACGCCCGCTTTTACTACATACGGCACCGCAGGCGATGACAATGATGATACATGAGATGAAGATGGAGCGCCGGTGGAATGAGATGGCGCGGGAAATCGGAGATCCCGGAGAAAACCCGCCCCAGCGCCGTGTTGTCCACCACAAATCTCACATTGCGCTCGCCTGGGATCGAACCTGGGTCACCTTGGTAAGAGCCAAGCAGTCTGACCACTGAGCCACGGCGCGGCCGAGGAACGTGTGGAAAGCACAATGTTTGCGTTTAACTACACACTTTTGAAAAATCAAAATTCATGGGTTTGCTTTGTCACAGGCAATGAAATTCATACCATCTAACAAGCAACTATTTCTTAATATGTTGATGAAGCAACACATGTAATATAAATTCATAAATTCTCTTAGATGCTTTCTAAGATGACGTCAACAAACGAAATTTTCTAAACACATATTATTATTTAGTTACACATAACCGCCATAATTGTTTTCACAAAGAATCCAATTTTTAGAAGAAATAAAGTATTCAGTGATGCATAAAATGACCGTGTTAGAATTTTTATATAGTGAAGTATATAGACAAAAAGAATGTTGAATTTAATACCATTATTCTTTCCCTTAAAATGCACAGATTTTAAACTTTTAAAAATTCCAAATATTTTATCTGAAAATATCTTTACGGTCATTTTATTAAACATAATGGTTTGTAACACTACAAAAAGTTTCAGTCCCTTAACATAAGTGGTTTCTGAGAAATAGGGTACCCAAACATATAAAATTGCCACTAATGGGAAAATGCAAAAAATAAATAAATAAATAAACAACATGTTTTCCAGGTAATTTACCAAATGTTACAACATTCCTGCACCATAATCCTGTACTTTTCTGCACCAGTTTGGATAACAATGATAGCTCTACAGGTACAAAACTCTTCTGAGCTCCACTGTTATCTACGCAAAAACTGTTGTCATCATCTGGTTGAATATGAGACAATTTTTTTCTAGAAGCTGAAAATTTACTGCAACTAGGAAGGTTATATACACTTTCAATGTCACTGTTTTCTTTTGTGTTTTTACGACAAAACACTGCCTTTCTCCAACCAAAACGCTTTACTCTACCCATATTTATAGCAAAGGTTCAAATCACCTTGAATAAATAACACTCAAGTCGATAATTTGAACTGTAAACAAAACTGCAACTATAATCCACATGTACTTCAAATGTAAATAATTCGCCATATTGTGAGAGCCTTCTGCAAATACACATGCAGCCACATCTGCAGCAGAGATACCAACAGCAAGCATAAAATTTACCGTATAGCTCTGCTGCCACAAATAACAAAGTTATTACAATTTTATTTTCAATGGTTATGTATGTATTTAAAAGGGGGCGCGGACATGGTGACGCCATATTTAAATCACCATTTAAAGGGCTTAAATATAAAGAATACCTATAATGCAATATATCATTGGATTCGTAAAATCTTGCAGATTGTTATAAGACATAAAACAAAAATTCAATTTTTTGAGGCATTCACACGTCCCACTGTCCTTAAGGAAAGGAAAGCCATTGGTGCTACTAAAACAACGTCCTTCCCAATGCCCAGTAAACAAAGACTAAGAATATGCACAGAATCTAATTTGGAAGTTTTAATTCAGAAGTAACTAGGCGAACTGCGGATAATTTTTAAAACACAGAAAAACAAGGACCAACTCTGAAGAAAGTGCTTATGAAGCTTCAAAATTCTACTGACCTCAAGGCAGTCTCTGAACATTAAGAAGAGTTCTTTTTGAAGTTAGGATTTATATGGAAAAAACTAACTGTGACAGACAAATTTTAATCGAAAATCGGGCTTACGAAATATTCAGATATCGCAGTGAAGTTTATATAGTTTATATAGATGAAACTTATAGCAATACAACACATACTGGAGCATCTGCCTGGAGTGAAATTTGTTACAAGGACTCTGTAGTGATGTAGAAAGCCCGGCAGTTGGTTATCATGCCTTCTGGAGGAGAACAGGGTTTTGTAACAAATGCCTATGTACTATTTAAGATCCAACAAAAGCGTGGAGATTACTACCAAAGTAAGAATTACAATTAGTTTATAAGAGCAGCAATATTGGCTTCGAGAGTCCGATTTGTTTTTACACAGCTTATGCACCGCATTCCCCTCTCGTAAGCTTACGCGTATGACGCATTGTGGCGATAGGTGCACTATCCCCACCACAGTTGCTACTCATCCCTATCGCGCATGATTTCTGTTAAAATAAAATAATATATCTGTATTTTGCGCGTGTGTGCATTTCTGCAAAGTTTGTGCTTCAGTATCTTGCATTGGAAAGTGGAAAGTTATAAAATATTGCACAAGCTAATATATTATCTACGTATATAAAGCATTGTAAGTGTAACTAATTGTTGAAAAAGTTTAATTTTAATTAAAATATCAATTGTTTATTGAAGAAAGGAGAAACTACAATTTTATTTTATTTATAACCAAATTATCACTTCCCATCTGAGACCGCCCCTGAAAACAAGAGCTGCTGTGATTATCAGAGCAGCTGTGGAACTACTAGAATCCAGCAACTAGATCTTCAATAAGGTTCATCACAATCTTTTCCTCCACAACTTACTCAGAACAACTCCAAGTTGTTACAAATGGCGCCCAACGTGGGGCTCGAAACCACGACCCTGAGATTTAGATTCCCATGTCCGGCTACCTCAGTCGGTAGAGCAGGAGACTACAGAAATGCAGACACACAGAAAATACGTCTTTACACTTTCACGTCCATTTGCAGAAGAAAAAGTGGCTTCAAGTGCCTCAGATTTTATAGTGCTGCCGTTGCCGTAGCGACAACTAAACATCTTTTAACTCTTCTACACTACATTGTTATTTTTTTCAATAAATATTTCTTAAGTAATTTTAACATTTAAATAATAATTCGTTTACTAATTGTAATTAAAAATAAACTTAAAATAGCTACTTAAACCGTTTAAATTATCCTGATAAAATTTCAAACAGTTTCCTACTCCTATATTTTCTGCACTTCTCTTCAGGTTATTTTATAAAATCTGAAGATACTGGCAGTGATTAAGGCGTCCATCTATAAGAACTACCTCACCTACTCTTTCAGCTGACATACAACCCCAAACCATAACATGTCCCCCTCTTCGGATTGGGTTGGACTCGAGGGGGCAGTGTGTTCCCGACACCCACGGGGAATTGGGTAGCTCCGGCCAGGCTACGGCCGCTCGGAGGGGGTAGACGGTTGACTTATAATTCCCGGGTACTAGCCTGCAGAGCTAGTAGAAGGTGTGCTAGATGACCAAGCGGCCCCAGCGAGGTCATATCGGTAGTCTTCACTGCGGGGTTGACGCGCGTAAGTGGCGTATCCACTTCCACCCGTCTTGTCGTTGTAGTCGATGGGGGGGGGGGGGCTTTTTAGACTCAAGCTATTGCCCCATGGAAAGACCCCCGGAGTTTCCATCGCTTTTAGAATTATGAATACCGTAATTAGATTAACGACAAATAATGGAAAGATCCCATATGGGGTAGTTAAAATATATAATAATGCCATTTTAGCAGCCATAGTTGGATATGGTGGTAGCTGTTGGGGCGAGAGGACCCTTTTAGAAACAACCAAAAAGAAAGTAAATAGCTTACAGCGGAAGGTCTTAATAAGGATGTCGGGAGCATTTTCCACTACTCCTACAGATGCACTATTAATCATTCTAGGAATTTTACCTTTAGACTTAGAAATTAGGAAAAGAGCTGCAAGTAACTGGCTACGTCGGGAAAACCTTGTCAAAGCTTCCAGTAGTTTAGGTTGTAATATAGAAGATGAATTAGAAATAAATGATAAAATATTAGCAATTTGGCAGGATACCTGGGACGTAAGTTTAACAGGTAAGAGGATTTATTCCATCTTTCCAGATATTCGTGAAAGATTGCAACTAAAATATATACAGCCGTGCCAGGGCTTAATACACTACGTAACGGGACATGGTCCCTATTCAGAATACTTATTTAGATTTGGCCAGAGCTCTCACTATCGGAATGCCGAAATACTGCTGATCTTAGGTATAATTTTCAAAGACACTTACAGAATAAAAGATTATATGATATAATAAGAGAAAAGAAAGTATACTTACAATTGAATACTCTAACAGACAGGTACTCAAAATATAAAAACAAGGATTTTATGGGGTGGGAAACAGGTGACTTACTCATTCCTAAGCATACGTTTTAATAAGCTTTAATACCTTTTTAATATTTTTATTAAATACTTTTTAATTAATTTTACTTTTTGTTGCATGACTTTTTCTTTTTGCATGAATTTTAACACCAATTTTAACAAATGTTATTATTAATCTTTGTAGGCATTTTAATATTATATAAATTGTTATGTTAGTTATTTATTATTATAAAAGTATGAATTGTAGTTAAAATTAATATGTTCAATTATACTGTACCTAAAATCGTAAATTTAAATTATTGCAACTCATCTGTATTGTGTGGTAAAATTGTTTATGGGACTCGACTAAATTATTAAGATGTCGAGTCGTAAAGAAATAGGAGAAATTAAAAGTTTTCAATCGCTCCCGGGTAGAAGGAGGCCCATGTCCTTGGTTCTACGGCTCCAGGACTAGCAGAAGTAGATCCTCTGCACCTAAATAATAAAAAATAATAATAATGTCTTACTGTCGCCCCTTTAATGGGCTGTCTCCAAACTATAATTCGGCCATCTGAGCCACAAATGTTGAATTTTGACTCGTCGCAGAAAATTACTGTTTTCCACTAGTCCATAACATTGCTGATGTGCTCTTAGCAAATTTTTGCCCCCTGGCCCTATTAATTTTCTTGCAGTTTGTCCTAGATAATGTTCTCTGTACAACATCCTCCGTATTGTGCTGGCACTCATCCTCTTTCCAAATCCACTCGTAGCCCCAGTAGGAGTAGCAGTTGCAGTAAGATATGGATTATTTTTCACTTTGCTCATTACTGCCCTCTCTTCTCTCCTATTATGGACTTTTGGGTGATCTGTCTATGGCAGATTTTCAATCCTATCTTTATATTTATATCGGTAGACAATGTCGTTGACGGTAATTTTCTTCATGTTCAACAAATCTGCTATTTGTCGACATGTTTTTTTCCTGTTCATTATGGAATATTACTAATTGTCATTTCCCAAATGTACTGTTGATTGGGACCTCCGCGCACAGCACCATATTTGCAAAAGTATGCCTTGAGTTCCGAAGCATCCTTTATCCGAAAAATATTGACAAGCAAATTTTTGTATCTCAACCAATTAACAGGTATTGTGCATTTTTAAAATAATTTACAAGTTACAACTGCATTAATGCGGTACTTTTTGTGTGCATATAATTAAGAATTTAGCAATTCTGAATTGTTTACCAAGTTTTCCTTTAAAAACAAGCATGTTACATTTACAGACCACCTTGTCCGAAAAATTATGACAGTCACTGTAGATGAATTCGCCTTGTGTTGGTTCAATGTCAGTCTTGCACATGAACCTTATCCTAAGAACACAAGTGGGTTTCATGCTAAGGAGCTAAGAAGGAATCATGGAGTAAGACAAACATTTTAAGTGGAAAACCAGATATACCGTGGGAGCAGGCTATGTCAAAGACACAGACACTTGCCTAAAAGAATTTCTCCGGAGATGCTGCTGTTCTGTGTAATGCTTGGTTGTATTATTTTGCTGATAAATTAGAGTACTGCAGGAATTTCCCAGATATACCACGAGGAAGGATAATCAAAGTATAGACAAGTAACCGCCCTGTTTAACAGTACTGTCCATTGATTTTACTAAATAATAAATACAATAATGTCCAAAAAAAATATCAATTAATTTTATGCTTCTTACTGAAAAATACGTCCTTTGAAAAAGTGACATATATGATCTGTAACCATGACACTTAACTTTTAAACACAATAAGGATAATGGGAAAGGCTAATAATATCATTTTATCTAAATATGAGTAATTGTCCCCTTTTTGCGAACTTAAACTCAGAATGTGTTATTTAACAGTAGCATACAATGATAAAAATCCGAACTCCCCGAAGTATATTAAATTCCTATAAGATAACTCAAGAAATTTTACCCAAGAAATATGTTGTCCGTCTCTGCAGTGTAGGTGGTAGCGTGTCTGCCTCACGTTTTAAATCGCGGTCAGGGTGAGTTATCTGGAGAAGGGTTTTTCCAAGACTTCCCCTTATCCTGAAAGATGAATGTCGGTAACTCTAAGCTGAATGGATCCTGGACTCATTTGCGAACCACTTTCACCCATTACAATTATCATCCGATATGGCTTAACGCTGCAAAATATTAATTTAAAAAGGGTGTTTTCTAGACCTCTTAGTTATTAATAAAAAGTAAATATTTGTTGCTAGAAAATGTTTCTTCTTAGTTTATTTTTGTGTATTCCTCGTCTAGATTCCACTTTAAACGTTTAATGGAGTATATATTGGTAAATTGGAAAAACAAATTAATCTTGAAATGCTGACAGCAGATTATATTATCTGCTGTCAGCGTTTATAGGTTAAAAGACCTTTTTCCAATGTAATATACACTTTACACTTTGTGGATACAAGATTGTGGTACAAGATTAAGATATTGAATTCATTACAAAGCAAATGATTTCAAAACATGAGAAGGACGTTGGAATCAAAAGTAAAACAAAGTTTATGAACAACATTTTGTTCATAAGATAACGGGGAAAAATATCAGATAGAAATTAATGAATATAAATGAAAAGCAATGGCAAAAAGTCTATGCGATAACTTTCTGATTGATAATAATTTTGGAAGAACTAAATTAATTTACTTACCTTGATTACTAATCATCCTTTATAGAGAAAACATAATCACATAACTCTACTAGTACAACAATGGGTATGCTTAATAAACTCAGGGTGCTTTCAAAGGCACACTAAAACAAGTTATACAACTTTGCCATGACGTGTCCTCTGCTGTGGTAGTGATGTTTTGACACTCAGAAAGATTGATGAACGCAGAATATCAGCTGGAAAAATGGAGTTTATGAGGCCCGGAGCAAGTTATTGCAAATGAGACCATAAGCATAATGAGGAAATATTAGAACACAAGGTGCAATCGGTTTTGATTTCATATATCAGTTACAAAATAACTGACAAGTACATAGCCAAAGTATGTTTTGAAATAGCCTAGTAAATTGCCGTTCATAAAGGATTGAAATGAAACGTCCAATAAAAAGATGGAGAGAAAGGTGTCGTTTAAATAGCAACAGGCAATGATAATAACTCTAATGGGGAACACAATAAGATTTAATATTGAACAAAAATTGTATTATTGAAAACAGATAACCACAAATATTTAGGCCTAACATGTAATATAGATGTGTTCTGGACTCGTGACCTCCCAGGGATGAGGTATGGGGGAGGGGGGAACCGTTGTCCGGTTACGCAGAGTGTGAGCAATACAGTAAACATTCAGCAATCACCTGCAGAAAGTCACGTAGCCTACTTGCGTAGCAAGATGCAGGACTAGTTCTGTGCAGTAAGATTTACTAGTCTTCTCACCATGTCTGAAGATCTTAAGAAATTTAAGGGCGTGGAATTATAATTAGCGTTATAGATAAATGTGACGAAGAAGCTTTGAAAAAACAATATTCATATCCAGTGTCACAAGCTACACAACGGGCTGCCGCTTGTGTAATGAGTAGGCTGCATGTTATCTTCCCAGCGTTTCTATCTGTGCGCGACTCGTATATCATTACGTCACCTTGTCTATACGTGTCTATGTCTGTAGTGAACGCATTCCTTTCAGAGTTCATAAGGCCAGAACATAACAAAAGTGGTGGAATGGGAAAAGCAAATAGAATAAAATATTCAGAATAGAAAAGTGTTGTCCCTACTCTGTGGGATACCATGGGACGGACATCATGAACAGAAAAGGAAATTTGCAATCCAATTGTTGGGAAAATAATTCAATATGACTAAAAATTCTGGTCAGTAGAAAGAAATACATACATAGATACATACTCATTATTTGCAACAGAAAGAGTTTCTGAAGAAGGAAAATGGAGTTTCTAGAAAGGAAGCAATTAGAAATGAGATCATTCGGGAGTAAATAGAAATATAATATTCTATAATAGGTGAAAATAAAAACTAAAAAGGAAACCTACATGGTATGGTCATGATAGAAGGATCAGGACGAGAGAATAGGAGCTTCTGGTGCAATTTGGCAGAAAGAATGGAAGCAGACTGCTCAAATAATAGTTTTACGAGGTCTGTTCGAAAAGTATCGCGAATTTTGAATTTTCGTGGGCTACGTATATTCCATTTTCGATTGTTTTGTGGCGTTATGTTGGTACTCCTGTCCCTCATTTATGTTGACAAGCTCGACCATTTTGGATGTTCAGCTATTTTCCTTGGACGTGTTTTGACTCGTCTTCGATTTTTGCCTGTTCCAAAAAATGCAACAAAGTATCTGTGTCAAATTTTGGGTAAAAAAAATTAAGTACGCGTGCATTCCGAATGTTGACTGTGGCATATGCTGAAGCAACCTTGTACCAAAGCAACGTTTATTGGCGGTAGAAAAGGTTCTCAGAGGGTCGAGAATGTGAACGACGAACAGCGCCCCGGACGCCCGAACTCGTTAATGGACCGAAACATTGAAGAAGTGAACAAAATAGTATTGGCCAATCGTCGAATCACCGTTATAGAAGTTGCTGAGGACATAAACATATCGATTGGCTCGTGCCATTCGAATGAAATGTGTAGTGTTTAACGCCCGCTTTTACTACATATGGCACCGCAGGCGGTGACACTGATGATACATGAAATGAAGATGGAGCACCGGTGGAATGAGATGGCGGGGGAAACCGGAGGTCCCGGAGAAAACCCGCCCCAGCGCCGTGTTGTCCACAACAAATCTCACTTTGCGGTCGCCTGGGATCGAACCCGGGCCGCCTTGGTGAGAGACAAGCGGTCTAACCACTGAGCCACAGCGCGGCCTATGTGCCATTCGATTTTAAGTAATGATCTGTGTATGAGAACGCTACAAAATTGGTACCAAAGTTGCTCCAATTTGACCAAAAATACATCGCATTAACGATATTAATGAGTTCTTGAACTCGACAGCCCAAATTTTTTCCCGAGGGTCATAACTGGTGACGAATCATGGATTTATGGTTATGACGTGCAAACTAAAGCTCAATCATCCCATTGGATGCTGGCACACGAGCCAAGGTAAGATCAGAGAAGTGATTAAGCGGTATTATGTGTTAGTTCGGTAGGCTAACTATAATAATGTCATATTATTACTGTCCAAAATGGAATCAGCATTCTCTCTAAAGCACTACCAATAAGATTGTTAAATTGACAACCTGCAGATCGTCCACGGGAATAATGAGACTATGCTGCCACTAGGTCCTCCATCGTTAAGCCAAATCGGACGAGGAATGTATGGATGAAACGATGTTCAGAGGAGTCCAAGGTCCATAGACAGAGGCAAGATCTTATGGTGACAATTACTTATACAATTATCATTAATAATTTTAATTGGTAGTGTTTTGTGTTCTTTTTACCATAATATCGTATTAATTTCATGCAAATTTTTGGGAAAGAATTAATGAGTAATGACATGGTTCAAATGAAAAGTAAGAGGTAACTAGAGTAACACAACTGTTAACCCCCACCCCTTTTCCAAATTAAAACATTTTATTTGAAATCAGCAGACAGTAGGTAACATGAATAAGATCAAATATCACACTTCAGGCATCGCCGAGCTGCAGCATACATGTTATGATATTTTCGCTTTTCATACTTTTTCTGTTGTCTGTCACAAGAAATCTCTCTCAGTCAGTGTTTGACATCGGCAACTAAAGACATTGAAGGGACTTTTCACATAAATTATGGTAAGAATGAGCTTTTGCCTTTAATGCCAGGAGCGCTGTTACTACATCTAATCTGTTATCCTTACCATCATGGTTTTGTTGTTCAACAATACCACAAAGCTCTTTGTAACAAAGAAGCAAATCAGAATCATGGTAATGACACTGGTTTTAAGTGCATTTAATTGTTTAAATGCTGCCATTACACGATTTAGATCACCTATACTTGATTTAGTAACTAGCTAGAAGGCTCAACCAAATGATATAACTTTTATGGTTATTACATCATTAGTTTCTTTTGCGTAATGGAGTTTAATTTAAACAAAGTCATACTGCAGAAAACTTTTAGATTCTCTTCTACTGCTTCTCTAATACTGGGATCCATGATATGATCTACAAGTGCACCTACTCTGTTTCCAAAGTTTCACATTTGGTTCTCAGCGAGATAACTTGGGATAAAGCAATATGAGCCACAGTTTTTTTATTGAAATGCTAATATTGAATCTATTATCAATCTGCAATTTTCAGAAACAAATATTGTTGCTGTTGTACCTTTACAATATTGCAGCACTTGGCATTGCAAAAATGAACACATGAAAAATTTTGCACAGGAACTGAAAGCTATTGTTTTAGAAAAGAAGCATCAAAATAGTTGGCAATGTAAAGTACTGATTTAAACCATCTAGACCAGCGTGTAAGTACAGGCAATGGCAACAGTTTAGCTTCTATATCTGGGTGGTTTTCAGTGAGGTATTGCTTGCATTTGTTCTTTAACTTTCGGGCGTTTCGGAACACATTCTTAAGCCATGAGGGACAATATTTTCATGTTAAAGTAATGTCTGAGAGTAGCTTCCTAGAAGTTCAGTACCTTCTTGGTACCTTTAGTCAACATAATAGGACTTTTTGCTGTGCACGGTGTGGTACCCAATAAATAACATTTCCATTTAGCATACGACAAACAGTTCTCAGTATCATGGACCAGTCGGATGCTGTGGTGTCACCGGTTAGCTGTTATTTCAGTGCGCATGATGACGTCACTGTATTGGATTTGTTAAGAGTTCAATTTTATCTTGCTTTCGGTAAATTTGTAAACATTTTTTTCATGACTTCTAGTTTCAAGTTATGAAGACATGAATGTTAAATTAAAAAATGTAAGCTTTTCTATGCAGACTAAAATTAATAAAAATTTTCTCACTTATCGCTAAAAAATATTATTCTCGAAAAAAGGAAAAATTTGCGAAAATTCATGAAAAAAAATCTTTAAAAAAAGATCCTGTCTGCGTCCATAGAGATGAAAAGGTTCGTGATCGTATATAAGCCAGGTCCGCAAACAGACATGACCTGCTCTTCATCTGATCACCAGAGGTTGGGTTTTCTATTGTGAGTTTCGAAAGAATATCCAAAATATAATGCGAAACAAATTGAGAGCAATACAGAATTTAGGGTGTTAGACAACTTAAATACAATTCTTGCTTTCATATGAAATTCAATGGATGAAACCATATTCTATGCGTGAAATTTAGGCTATTTTGGAAAAATAGACCGCACATCGTGGTTTATTAAGGCTTTAATATGAGCCATTAAAAGAATAATTTCAGCATAAACATTAACGTTTTATACAATGTTACGTATACCTACAGCAAGAATACATTAAAAATGTTCAACACATCAATAAATGTAAGTTTGAGCACACACATTTCTTTCCATTTTCGCCATGTAACATATAACACTGTTAAACGAATAGCAAAAGTACACATTATTATCCGCTTTGTTTCTTAAACGTGTTGTAAACGTTTGTCTCTTTTGTAATTTACGTCCTCCAACGTTAAGTCATATCGGACGATAAATGGAATGGGTAAAATGATGCTCAAATGAGCCCAGGGTCAATAGAGCTTAGAGTTGCCCGACATTCGTCTTTCAGGATAAGGGAAGACCTCGGAAAAGACCTTATCCAGGTAACTCATCCTGACCGAGATTCGAACTTGGGACCTCTTGAACGCGAGGCAGACACGCTACTACCTACGCTATCAGGGCGGGCGTGTTGTGAAAGTAAACTTCCGTAACCTATATATTGGGTGCTCAGCCGATTGGATGATTCATGACAACTGGCCACCATTGCTCACAGTATGAACCGTGAACTCATAGGAACTGTATGAAGCGGTGCACAATATAGCAGTCAAATGAACGGTCACTTTAAAGGAATCGGATCGTTTGTCCACCTCACTTCATTCTTTCCTTCATTTCACCAACAAAAACCTTTCCCTTTTTCTCCCTGTATATTTTCTGTGTTTTTATTTACCAGTTTCCCTGTTACTTCCGAAAATGGTCACTCTGTGTGTTTATTAGCAATGCCGATGCTACGAGTATTTTTGTTACACGTTAAGGAATATAACAAAACAAGCGCGATTTAAAAACTATAGAACACAGGACTGAAAAACAGGCTACAACAAAAAATGTCAAAAATTGAAGCTATGAAATACCTACGCTATTACAGTCCAATTTACTTGAGGTGGCAACTGGGTGAAGATGTACACTAAATGAATTAGTCTGTTACCAATTCAAAAAGGAGACTGAGGACAATTTTATACATTTAGAGCCATTGTTGGTACATGTATCAACTATTCCATATGTATAAATCATCTTAAGCCTTCTTTCAGGATTGGTAACAGACTAATCTATTTCGTGTACATCTTTATTCAGCTGCCAGCTTAAGTTAATTGGACTATGTGCGCTGAATTTACAGTGCAGTCCATTTTTTTCATAGCACGTAAGGATTTTGTTCAGTGTTACAATTCTGCTTTATTCTAATACTTGCCAGGCCGTCACTCTAGGTGCCGTCTGATTGCAGTCAAAAATAAGGTAATCTTGCAGGTAGATGATATTGGAAGTTATTGGATGACACATTTCCTGTTAACATACTTTTCCAAATGAATATCTTATATGTATTCATCCACTGCTATTTGCAAATAATAAAATTCAGACACAGTGACCTGGTATTGTTCAAACGTTTATACACGATGTTCTGTGTTCGCATTTCGCGTGAGTTTATATGTTAATTTTGTGGCTGTAAGTAACAGTGATTTTTACAGTTTAACCATGCTTAAACAGACATTTAGTTTATAAACCTCATACGTAGGGGGCAATTTAGAGCAACAATGTGACGTGCGTGTGTAAATTCTCTGAACGTACGAGCTGCGTTCAAGTTATAACACCTATTTTTTTCTCACAAAGTAATCGCAAGAAAAATGTGAAACTAGTGTCATTTCTCATAGTAATCTCACTCTAGCCGTACATATTTTTCACGACGTCGACGCCTTGATTCCATGGTGGGTGCGAACGCTTCTTTAGGAAAGTGTTTTGACCACTGTAAAATCACTGACGTAATAGCAGTACGACTAGTGAATCTGCGAACACGGAGAGTGTCTTTTACCAAAAGTCGCTAGGACCCAGGTCAAGTGAGTAGGGAACATGATCAATCACTTCAAAGTTGCTGTCACGAAGAAACTCCTGCGTCATGATCGCCCGATGCACTGGTGCATTGTCTTAATGAAAGAGCACACATCCAGCAACAAATCCCACTGAAATGCCAATTTTGGAGGCGATGTCTGCAACGCTCAATCGGCGATCCACCAAAACAACGTTCTCCATCGCTGGATCATGTCATCAGACCAGCTGGTGCGTAGCTGTGACTGTCTTGCTTTGTTGTCTCACGATCTTTTGCCTTCATTGAACTGTCGCACCCAGGAACGTACATTAGACACATTCATGGTACCATCACCACATGCCCCACTCAACTAGCGATGAAATTCAATATGTGTCACACCACGAAACTGCATAAAACGAATGATTACACGCTGTCCTTGCAATGAAAATGTCATTTTAAGTATCAAAAGCAGCCTAACCCTCGTCACTGCCACTAGAGTTCTATGCACTGTAAAGTGCTGCCATCTCTATCACGCATTTACAAAGTATTCACGTATATTTAAAAAAAACAGAAGTTCCTATCTGGTCCCAATCCGGAAAGAACTAGGTGTTATAACTTGAACGCACCTGTACTTTGTTATGTGTGTGGTGAATTCAGTACAAAATCTCAAAGATAATTTATTATTTCCTACGATTAAGAAAGCATATGAATCATACTTTAGCTCTAAAGTAGATAAGAACAAATTTTTTGCTCATAAATATTTCTGTCATGGACGTTCTTGTATTCTGAGGGACTGGTTAAATAGCAATCACTCTTCTATGCGGTTTTCTGTTCCAGTGATGTGGACAACAGAAGGACCACCTTTTAGACTGTTACTTCTGTTTAACCAAACTTTCTGGTTTTTACTCAAAAACAAAGTATAGTTATCCAAGTTTACCCACCACATGAAGTTCTACCGTGCGTTCACTGAACGACTGGACCGTCCCGCGGCGGCATTGTAATGGGTGAGCGCCGGCGCGCTCTCCGCCAGAATCACACCTAAAGGACCGGCAGGTAAAGTATACGGAACTCTAACTGCAGTACTTACATTAGGCTTACCTGAAATCACAATAGATGTTAAAAATAATGACCAACGCAATTACTTCCTCTAAATCTCCGAAAACAGTTCTGGTTCACTCGAAGATGTTCATCTCAACCGACTGCCTGTATTTCTCTCGTGATGTTGTCCTTCAGTTCTTGTAATGTGTGCGGGTTGGATGCGTACACTTTATTCTTTGACGTTCCCAATAAATAAAAATCACGTGAAGATAGGTTGGGAGGACGAGATGTCCACAATCCTCGACTAATTATTCTGTCACCACACACCTCGCAGTTTATGCGCGAAGCGGTCTGGTCGCTCAGGGAACGCACAGTATTAAGCATAGCGATTCAGTTTCGATAACCGTCAATTTCACAGACTATGCTAGATAATATTGTAAGGTATTCATATCACACACAAACTCCGTCTAAATTGGGAGCAGCTAGACTAAAGGAATGGACCATCTTACAACCGAGTACAAAGTATCAATTTATTTCATGCAACATTGCTTATCGAAATATTTTTCTAAAAAGAATGATCTTGTTTATTGCAGTAATGTGAGGGAGATTATGCATCAGCTAGGCAAAGAACATATTCCTGACGAATGGTGTTTATTTATTGACTCTTCAAAGTTAAATCTAAAAGATATATTGCTACATAGTGGTAATATTTACCCTTCGGTACCAGTGACTTATGACATAAATATGAAAGAAACATTTGATAACATGGATATACTCTTAAAATCACCAAGTTGTAGTGACTATGAATAGGAAATATGTGGAGACCCAGAATATCTGGAATAGAAACGACATATACGAAATATTATTTTTTGTGTGAGTGGAAATCTCGGAACAGTTAATCATTACAGAGTGAAGGAGAGGCCTTTGGGATGTACTAGGCAGGAAAAATGTAAAGCTCGTTCACTTGCAGATTCTCATAAAATATTATAACCACCGCTTCATTTAAAGCTGGGCTTAATGAACAACTTGGTAAAAGCAATGGACCAAAAATGGGAATGGTCTTCAGTATTTAATAGACAAATTTCTAGTTTAAGTGATGGAAAAGAAAAAGAGGGCATTTTTACTGGCACTGAAATCCACAAAAAATTCAGCAGGATCTTATGTTCAGAAAAAGTAGCATGGTATGCGTTCAAAGACATTGTTCAAAATTTCTGGGAAGTTACAGACTAATAAGTAGAGCCCATATTTGTAAGCACAATTAAATGATGAAATAAGCGCGAAAGTGAAACAAATAAGCACCAAAAACAAGCAACTAAAATTAACAATTTAATCATAAACGTATTGTTTGGTATAATTTTTACCTAACTCACGCTTGTTGCAGTACACGACAGAGTTATCCTGAGATTCTTTGTTCCATGTATACCCCGCTTTCAACTGAAATTGCCATATCGGTGGACGTTCTCCTTTGGAACATACCGAAGGTGTTAACTTGTATACATTGGGTTTTATTCATTAGACCACGTACACATTCGCACTCTCATTCATACTTCCAGACTCTGGGGAAGATAAGGAATTACCTTGGTCGGAGAAAAATCCCCACCCTCACAGCCGGGAATCAAACCCGGACACATTTGAGATTTTCTTGTGGGATACTTCTACGCTTTCCAGTGAAAAAGAAAAGTTATACTGTGAAAAGGATAACTCAACCTTGCATGACGTTACTGGAACATGCGAAAGGCACTACACTTCTTTTTGAATGAATTTCCCTTAGATATACGTTTCTGTACCAGAAAATTTTGCAGAAATTTTAGTGTCTCGTAACCAAGATTTTCCATTGTTACCTTACTGAGTTTCTCAAAGGCAGTTTTAGCAATATTGTGAATCTCTGAAGACAACGTTACTGAAATTTCAAATATCAAAGAAAGTAAAAGCTCCAATGTACTATTTCGATGATGATGATGATGATGATGATGATGATGATGATGATGATGATGATGATGATGATGATGATGATGATGATGATGATGATGATGATGATGATGATGATGATGATGATGATGATGATGATGATGATGATGATGATGATGATGATGATGATGATGATGATGATGATGATGATGATGATGATGATGATGATGATGATGATGATGATGATGATGATGATGATGATGATGATGATGATGATGATGATGATGATGATGATGATGATGATGATGATGATGATGATGATGATGATGATGATGATGATGATGATGATGATGATGATGATGATGATGATGATGATGATGATGATGATGATGATGATGATGATGATGATGATGATGATGATGATGATGATGATGATGATGATGATGATGATGATGATGATGATGATGATGATGATGATGATGATGATGATGATGATGATGATGATGATGATGATGATGATGATGATGATGATGATGATGATGATTAGGTTTAAGGGCGCTCGTGTTTCCAGCTGTGTTATAATAGCAGGTATTTTGGAGAAGCGGTTATGGATGTACTCTATGTTATTTTGAATGCCAATATTAGCAACACGTTCTTGTGTTCTGTGGTGATGTTGCTTGTATATTCTGCATATAAGGAGTGCAACGCTGTTTTATTTCATTCAAATGTTCTGCATAGAATGACACAAACTTTAACCAAGAACTTGGCCGAGTTGAAACTCGCTGAGGAGGTAAACACAAATTTTGGAAGGACTCCGATCGGCGACAGTACACATTCGCTGCGCTAGAGACAAGATGATCCACGTTTTTATATCGGCTCTGAGTCGTGCGGCGAGACGATGATGGCTAGGAGTGAAAACTTACTTTTAAATTAAAAGCTATTTTAATTAAAAAGCATAAAGAAAGCAAGCAAACGTCTTGTTTTATCAAAAAAGCTTTATAAGCATTTTGCTTACAAATCTGGGCTCTATTAATAAATACTTTTAAGTTGTGAAAAATTTGTAAAGGGCATACGAGGAAATGGGATGCATGAATAAATTCATTTCCTACACTACCATTTTAAATACTTGCCACCGAAACTGGAAATGGTGAGCAATGAACACGGAGAAAGTTTTCATTAACAAATATCCCAAATAGAAAGGCGACCTGCAGGAAAATTGTCTTCTATCATGGTTACTGACACTTTTTTTGTTGTAATTTTACGTCCTCGAACGTTAAGTCATATCGGACGAAGAATGGAATGGGCGAAATGATGCTCAAATGAACCCAGGGTCCATAGAGCTTAGGGCTACCGAACATTCGTCTTTCAGGATAAGGGAAAACCCCGGGCAAAAACCTTATCCAGGTAATTCAACCTAACCGAGATTCGAACTCGGGACCTCTTGAACGTGAGGTAGACACTCTACCATCTACGCTATCGAGGCGGGCGGTTACTGACTACTGTTGAGTTCTTATCTCTGAGTGTTCTGGGCCGCGCCAAAGAAAGTCTTCCAGGAAAAAATTCTAAAATTCATAGTTCATTAAATTTCTTTTCAATTTATTTGCATGTAATATTTTTTCTTTTGGTTTTTAAAACTATATGCGATTTTATCAGTTATCACAGCTTCCTTTTCAATAAAATTGGTACTTTTCAACGCTGAATGTAGTAAACGTTTGAGCCTATAACTACATTTACTAAACGATACATAAATTTTAACCAAAATATTAAATACGGTAGCCAAAGAAAACGGTACGTGATAGGGAATTTCTGATTTTAAATTAAAATTTAGGAGACCCGACTTATTTATTGCATAAAATTAAATTTTTATGGAAAATATAACGGTTGTATTTTCTGATACTTATTCAGTTTTCCAAAACACTACTCAAATATTGTCATAAATTAATTATCATAACAACTTTTAATGAGCTAAGAAAGGGAAGGATTCAGCACAAAAATATTTTATATCATAGCACCATATTATAAGTAATGCCGGAGAGTTAAATGTCATTAAATAGGTAGTCATTCGAAGTTTATAAATTCACTCATACACGCTCGAGAAGCCATATATTATATACATAATTTTTAAATGAAACGAATCCAAAACTGACAAACGAACTGAAACACATCTTACTTTGATCCTGGAGTAATGGCGCCATCCTGGATGTTGCTCCTGCAGGAGAGGCGTCTTTAGGTCAATGTTCTCTTGTTCGTCACCCATAGTAAACTAACGTTTGCTGGCAATGGTCCTGTTTTCATCCCCAGTGATTTACTGTTGACACAGACGGCTGTCTCTATTGAGATAATGCGACAGTAGAGTACGATCATCTGTTGACATTTGGAGGAAAGTTAGCTTT
The DNA here is from genome assembly GCA_030765055.1 of Mantis religiosa. Lineage (NCBI taxonomy): Eukaryota > Metazoa > Arthropoda > Insecta > Mantodea > Mantidae > Mantis > Mantis religiosa. The sequence goes on from CM060959.1 coordinate 113,150,218, forward strand.
GGAGGTAATCGGTAATTGCATCTCGTTTAGGTAAACCTATGCAGCGCCACCCTGGCTGGATAAAAATTACTTCACCTTTTTACATGTTTAGTATTTGAAAACTCCTCTCTTTCATATGAATGCACATAGCTCTCTTCCTTATTCGTGATAGGAAACAGATTTCATGATTGCTCAAATTATTGTGCAAACAATTGTTCACTTTTGCAAGAAAGTTAAACTCCACTCACTGTAATGTTTCACCAGGTTTATGTAAACTTGCCTTCAAATAAATTTAATGGTAGGATTAGGTGATGGTTATTTTATTGAAGCATAGTATTTTAATACTCAGTACATTTTCTTTAGAGTTTAAGTAATATTTACTTTGCTCATAATGAAAGTCAGATATAATTATTTAGCTTGATCTACAGACCAATTACAGTGCACTCTGTTGAAATTAGACTAAGTCTAATGGCGTTTGTTAACTGCGCAGCTTTTGTACAAACTTATACACGGTGTTCATTCTTATTAGTTATTTTCCGCCCTCCGATTGAACAAGAATGACGTCATAGTTCACTGGTGAAACTATCTTAAAATCATAGAGCCCTCTAAGAGAAGAAGTGGTATTTTTTGCGGAACTGTAAGCAAGTTACAGCTCCCTGAATGTGGTTGTGCTGATAACTACACAACCAGATACCCCTGGATATGAACACAGAGCACCACGTCTTCATGGTTGAATGATACTTTCATACCGGCATGAAAATTGATGCAATATATACATATAATTTAAACCGCTGCATAGAGGAGTTTATACAACGCTATCCAACATTCAGACAAGTCCCTCGGAGCGTAATGTTGTCTAAAGTGTCCGGGTACGGCCAAATTGGCGTACATTTGTTTGCAACATAAACGTCTTAAGTTTTATCAGTAAATGATACAAACTTTTTGTCATTCTCACACTTAATTAAAATGTCTATTAATGTTGGTATCCTTACGTCTTTTAAAACCAATAGGTGCATCAAACATTTCCAAGATACAGGATGAGTTACTCGCAAAAGGAGAGACACTGGACGCTATAAAGTGACTGGTACCAATCTAGAAGCAATAAATAATGTTATGACAGAAAGGCCTCATGCATACCTTCTCGTAATACAGTGTTTAATGGGAACAGACAAAGGAAATATATAAGACTATGTACTAGAGATATTTTCTTGATTAGACTTGGATAAAAGCTTTGTACATATTGTAACGCTAACTTATTTTTTATTCCTAGAACGTGTTCTGCTAGTTTTCTGGTTTATAATGAAGCTAAATTGTGAGAAAACTATGGGTAATAGAAAAGAATTACGATCAAATTGAAATATTTCTATTTTATGTGACAGGTTTACAATATGCATATATGTGTACTATAACAGAAAACCAAATGTTCATTGTGAAATAAGTGTTCTTTGCCTTAACATTTCGTATATTCTTCATGGTATACTTTTATGGCTGCATAATTAGCTTTACAGTGCATTGTATTACAGTATATAGTTTAAAAAAACAGTTATCGTATCTATACACCAGGTGAAATTACGCAGCTTTATATTACGCGGGAAGACCCACCTCACAAATAGTATATTTACCTGCCGATAGAGGGAGACCTCAAAGCTGCTGTCAGCACATCAAATACAATCGCAAGCCGCCAGAGAAATCGTGTATAAACTCGCTCCATCAGCGATGCTATTGATGACGTCAAAATTTGATCGGTAAAATTACAGATAAAAATCAACATCGTGTACACTCTTTCAACTTATAAAAGTGTATGTCACTTACTTATGCCCACCGATGAGAACAATAATTGCTTTATTGGAGCATATATCTCAGTTACATTCTTTAGTAATGATTGAAGTTAGGGAATAAAAGAAATATTAATTTTGGGACTTGAGTTCTGTTTCTGTTTCCGTGGTTCCATTCCTGGCCTAGGATCAACTTCGGCGATTACGAGCCTATTATGACATGCACGCCATTGTCAGTGCAACTCATTAATGCAAAAACGGAAAGTTGATGCGTCCCGTGAATCCATAATTGTAATTATACCTACAACAATAGTCATTCCTGCACTCAAAAGAGAAACTATTCGAACTAACCATTAAATAGGAACGTGACTCCATGTTAGGATGGGGGAGGGGGCAATTCCTTTCTCTTTCTATTTCTTTTTATTTAACGCCCACTTTTACTACATGTGGCCCCGCAGGCTGTGACATTGATATACATGAAGGGAAGGTGGAACTCCGGTGGAATGAGATAGCAGGGGAAACCGGAGCACCCTGAGGAAACCCACCGTGACGTCGTTTTTCCCGCCACAGATCTCATATGTAGTCACCTGCGATCTAACCTGGGCCACCTTGGTGAGATTCGAGTGGTCTAATCACTCGATCACGGCGCGGCCGATATAATGGGGGAGGAATGCATAACCTTATTCTTATATAGTGGGATAAGAAACTTTTTAATTTTAGAAATGTTATTTTTTGTAAAATGTATATTTTACCAATATATAACACTCAAATATAAATAAATTGGTAAACAACTTATATTGTACATATTACTAAAAACGACATATTAAATAAGCATTTTTATAACCTTTGGTACATAATAAGAATTAATGAAAATATGCTTATCCCCAAAATAACTAGGTCGAGGTTTGTGTAATCAATCCAAATAGTGCTTCCTGGCGATCTGTGAGAAAAGAAGCAGAGGAAGCAGCGGTATGCGGCACGCATTTGCTCGCGCCATTTGTTAGGTGTTAGCCATGATTAAACTAATCCATACTATAAACTAATAGCATAACACTTGTCCGCGCGTTCAGATCTCAGTAAACATGCAATCTCTTATATAATTATAGATATATATCAATCTGATATATCAATATCTGATCAATATAGATATCAATAAAACGATAGAATTGTAAATAATGAGGATTATACGAAAGTTATGTACAGTTAAAGATTCAGTAGACGAATAATTGCTGCGTAAATAAACAGAAAACAAAACTCACTGACTCATCTTAGAGTGCTAAGGAAACACCATTTGCGGTAAGTTTCAAACTTTGGATAGATGTAAGTAAATCTGCTGAAATTAAGCAGGGAAGTCCTGTTTGTCAGATATACCTCTGGAAGCTGATTTGAGAATTCATTCATCAAACACTTCCCTCCGAAACGTGGGGCAATTAGACAGGCCCAAACTGTTGAAAGTTGCATCAGTGAATCTTAATTGTTAAGTTATAAACGAATCTTTGGTCATAATGGCTGTACCAAATAAATCAACATTTCTAGAGTTCCAAGGGCATTTGTGCATGCGTTTGCATCTTGTTTCAAACACAATTTGCTATGTTGCAAATGTCTTGAACTGCAGGTCTTTGTTTTAACCACTTTTCCAATAATTTATGTTTGATGATGATGATTATTATTATTCATTATTATTATCATCATCATTATCATCATTATCATCATTATCACCACTATCATCATTATCATCACTATCATCATTATCATCACTATCATCACTATCATCACTATCATCACTATCATCACTATCATCATTATCATCATTATCATCATTATCATTATCATTATCATTATTATTATTATTATTATTATTATTATTATTATTATTATTATTATTATTATTATTATTATTATTATTATTATTATTATTATTATTATTATTATTATTATTATTATTATTATTATTATTATTATTATTATTATTATTATTATTATTATTATTATTATTATTATTATTATTATTATTATTATTATTATTATTATTATTATTATTATTATTATTATTATTATTATTATTATTATTATTATTATTATTATTATTATTATTATTATTATTATTATTATTATTATTATTATTATTATTATTATTATTATTATTATTATTATTATTATTATTATTATTATTATTATTATTATTATTATTATTATTATTATTATTATTATTATTATTATTATTATTATTATTATTATTATTATTATTATTATTATTATTATTATTATTATTATTATTATTATTATTATTATTATTATTATTATTACTATTACTATTATTACTATTATTACTATTATTATTACTATTATTATTGTTGTTGTGGCAGTAAATTATAAAGTTGAATTTAATTTCAAATATTTAGTGCTACTGCTGGTACTTGAACTACGAACTTTCAGTTTTCCGTACCAAAATCCCAGGTCCCAAGAATTAAGATGGCAAGATCTTAATAAAGCTTTGACGATATATTTGAATAGGAAGACAGCGATCAATATTTATCATCTCACCTCATTATACGGCATGAGTATCCTAGTTCTGCAGAGCATACTTTTCTTCGAAACAAGATGCATCACGGGACGTGTCAAGAAGAGATCAAACATGAGAGTAGCCCCTGCCGCTAGGCAGACAACCCCTAGAACCAGCTACAGCAATCATCGTAGCCAGAGCTTAACCTTGCCTTCCAGTCGGGAGCATGCCAGTGACCAGCGCCAGCTGCCACCACTACCGAACAGCAGCACCAGCATCGTGGTAACGGGAGTACCCCGGGATCTGCAAGCACAGCAACAGTAGCCCTCAGCAATGAGAGCCAATCGCATCTTGTCAGCCATTTAGCCCGATACCACTCGTCGGCGTGCAGCTAGTCATTCAGAACTGGAAGCGACCCTAGTTACCGGCGTGCCCTTATTAGGGCGGGTACTGAGGACTGAGGCTTGCCGACAGGAGCGTCTAGTTCCATGACGAAACTGCTGTGCTTAGGGGCATGCAGCGGAATTCTGCATAGCACCACCGAAGTGTCACTATTGTGGTACTTCCAGCCTAACGTCGAGCTGCAGCCAGCATGACTTTCGCTGCCACTACTGCGCAACCTGTGCCGAAATCAGCCACTTCACTCAACAGGCAGTCTGCCACCTGCAGGAAGGTATCGCCTCCTCAGCCAAGCCTTCAACCATAACAGCATCAACAGCCAGCACAATTAACACCAGTCAACACCATCACTAGGGAGAAGCTCCAGGAGGAAGTGCTTAGGCGAAGCCAATCAGGATCATCATTGTGTGTTCCTGATTATAGCCAACCTGGCTGCCCTGGAGGAACTTCTCAGAGAACTACAAACTCCAACTCCACAGGCAGAGCACGTCACAATGGCACACCAGGAGATACATAGCAAGGTGTACAATCTCGAAGAAAGCCTTCAGGCTGTTACTCAAAATATTGTCAGCTCCAACGTCCGGCAGACGACAGCATCAGCGTCAATGCATCATCAGCCACAAGAGCAACACAGAAACTATGCGGACGAGTTCAGAGCTCGCCGCGTGAGGTACGAGTAATATCCCTACAATTTGAACCCGAACTGACCTTCCTAATGTCACCTCTATTCCCTAGACTGCAGTCAGGTTCCATGGCTGTGGCCTACAAATACCTTCCATGCGCTTGTACTAAATGGGTACCAGCTACGCATTAACCATATATTAACACGGATGCTATGCGGGACCGCAAAAAGCCACGCCAGTTCCTTCCAATTCCTTTCATTAACCAATGAAAGTCCTTTAGTGGGTAGTGCCAAGGACAAGCAAGGCTGACACACTCCACTGTTCCCTTCAACATAGTGGGAATCGGTAAATGGACTTTTCCTCCTCTCGAAAAATAACCCTAGTTCTAGCCTTACGCAGAGGAATGTATCCCTACAGCATAAGATTTGCTCTCGGGAGGCCCTGTGTTCGATCATGATGATCACTTACACTGACCTTGGATTCTTCTCAATTCGGAAGCCGAATGTTGGAGGAAAGTCTACTCCTAGAACTCTGCTCTCTCCGATTTCTTCTGGTTTCGTCTCACCCTCCCTTTCATGTTGCAGGACGACTTCAGGAATATGAATCGATCAACATTCGGTAGATGTTTTACTGGATGCACGTTGGAACCTCTCAGCTCCACCAAAATGTGGACGTTTGAGCCTTCACTCTCGAGTTGAGCTTTCCCCAATTCCTGCTTGAGGAAGATCCTCTTAGCCACCTTCCAGCGGCTTCGGTAAGGTGCCGCGAGAACCTCCCTGCTGATAGCTCCAGTCAGTAAGTGTTCAGGAACTCTGTGACTCTGCAACCTCCCCTTCGGTTTCATCGTTTCATCCGTTCCTCTCATGGGTTATTGCACAAAAATCAATCTACCTTTAGTTGTAGTTTTGTATGTTTTAAATACCTCAACCAGATAATATGGTTCCGAGTAACGTGTGAGGTACGAATTTGTAAGGCCCGAGCGTTTTTACTTTTAGGTCTGCGTCTGTGACCATGTCTATTGTTCTATTTTCTCGATGTTGTTGTTGAATGTTGTAGTGATTCCTATTCTATCGCGAATCTGGCGTCTACCATTTGTTTTATAGATGTAGGAGCAGGCAGATATGTCCGCAGGCATTAGACACGTATAGAAGATGAAACGAAATGTTACTTGGAAGAGGAACATTATGAGAAAAACATTCCAAGCCTAAATTTAAGCTTCAAACGTTGTATTTTAGGAGGAAAAGAAATTTTGGTAATAACTGCAGTCAGGGAGGACCTTTCCATCACGATTTAAACCGCGAACCGCAGTTACCAAACATCCATGTTTAAGTGTGAGAGACTTTTAGTTAATGTCTATACAAGGCTAGTATGAACTAATTATCAGAACTAAAGTGGAAACGGCCGCGCCTTGGTCGAGTGATTAGACCGCTTGACTCTCATCAAAGAGGCCCAGGTTCGATCCCTAGAACTAGTGAGATTTGTTTTGGACAATCCGTCACTCGAATGGTTCGTCTCCGGGACCTCCGGTTTTCCCTGCCATCATTCCACCAACTGCTCCATTATCATTTTTTCTTACATGTACTTCGCCTTCGTTTCGTTCATCTACTTCCCCCACTCCCATTCCGGGGACCGCGCTGGTCACCCATCTGTGGATTTCCCTCTCTGATCCATAGTTGCCGCTCCCTCATCCGACGCCTATGATGACATAAGTGGTAGAGGACCATAAATGAACAGGACTGTATCCTATACTAAGACAAGAAGAAGAAATTTGAAAGCTTTTCATAACTGTTGAAGCAAATACAGTAAAACATATATCTCAATATTGGTTAAAAAATATATTTTGAAGTTAGCATACCGTATTTATTTTAGAAATATAGGTTTGACATTGTTCTAAAATGGTCTCATTGTGTGGATATACGAATATCTTGAAGTTATGAATATATTATCAATTTACTTATCTTTTGCTCCTAAATTACATGTTCTATCTACAACAAACGGGTTTCTTTACTTCAAAGTTTCCATTATTTACTATCAGAACCTTAAAAAAAAGCACCTATGGCTACATTATTCCAAGAACTCTTTATATGTCTATAAGCATTCAATATAAATCTTAATATTTACAGTTCGGCCGCTCTATCTCCGGTTCTGACACTTCTCGAGAGGGGGAAGCGCGTTGTTGCCAGTTCTTGAGCGGGAACTTCAAGCAGAGCAACATGTGTATTTTAAATATTTCACGCATTTGCAGATCGTAGCCTCGTAAATGTACGTGGACAATGTGTATATACATGATTCCAGAATAGTTGCATATGGAGACAATATAGCATTTACTGGAAAGGAAATAACAAAATGCTACTTCGCACGAGTGGGAAATTCCTTTCTCATATAATATTGATATACATGTCGCATTGTAGCATCATTTTGAAAAGTATCAAGTGAAGCTTTAAGGCTGCCTAGTTGCCTTTGTTTTCCCTGTGTACGCAGAATTGCAGACGGCGAATTTAAATCAGCTGGCAATTTTCCTTTGTCACATTCTTCCCAACTTCAAGGCATCACAAACTCTGTCCAGCACCTTGGTAACAGATAGTAGAGATCCACCACTGTCCCGCTCCTTCTCGAAGTACTCACGTAGCCTGAATATAAGAGCCGATTTTTTTCTTGAATTCTGACGAACCAGTAGCCATATTACTATAATAGCGATAATAATAAGACTTAGAGAAGCTACAAATCGGAATTCACGCACACACAAAAAATTAAACAAACCACCAGCGCAGGATCCAAAAGCAACTAAAAGCTACTTGGTCCAACCAAAATTGCAGCGGCAACACGGTGCTGGATTTGCAAGCCACGCCTAGCAGCGACAACGCTGATTGGCGCCAGCAGACATTTTTAACTTCCTGACCACGACACCGGATGTATTAGACTCCCAGTACCACCAACAGAAGCAGTTGGTGTGCGTGAAAGGTGTGAATGAAATATTCGAATAGAGAGATGTTGTAAAGAATATCTGGCATGATAATGAAATTACAAGTTGGATTTCAATGTTTTGAAGCTAATATAGTCCTATACTCTCATTATAAAGATAATTCTGACGACATGTTTACAATTACTTATTATTATATGTTGGTACTATTAACCTTCCCCCTCCACCTCCTGCAGCCACTAAACGTCAGAGCCGGAGATAGAGTGGCCGGACTGTAAATACACATGGTCCCAAACTGACAATGGCTCAACGTTAGTGTCTAACATTAACAGCACAAGAGCATGCGTTTTCTAAACCTTATTGATAGCTTCAAACTGGCCATAATCTTTCTCAGAAAACGTTGGACTTTTAGATATCAAACACATTCATTACAGACAGGTTCTTGTGAAAGGCACACAGTAATTAATGTAGGCAGTAGATCTAATTATGACCTCATGAAGGGTTGCCATGCGATATTGCTCCCCCTCACTCCTCCAGAGAGCAAAACACGTTTCCTGTCAGAAACCTACAGTATGTTTTTAGCAACTATTGTAGCTAAAGAACGGAGGGGTGCTCTGTTTACACCTTCGGAGTACTCTTCCCAAGCCCACGTTAAAAGGTTGAATTTGGTACTTCAATGTCTCCAAGATTAACAATCATAGGATCTAAGACGAGTTTGCAGTGGAAGGAAGGATGCAAGATGTTCTGAAAGGACGATCCACAAGAATTCCACCGAATAGGAGAGCGTTAATGCAGTTTCTTTGGGAGTATACTTTGACATGTATAGATTTAAAGAAAACAGCACAACAAATTTTTATTTCTGCCTCATTTATTTGCTAACGGATACAAATTTAAAAACCACATATATCAATTTGACACTTGTAGAAAACAGAAAGCGAACATTTTCAGCTAATGCGAGCTATTTTGTATCTCTTCTAATATTGTGCGTTCTAGATATTACTCTGTTTTATCTACAAACGGATCTATACCTCATTTGCTGACGAATGATTTTTAGAGCTGACATTCGTATAATGGTTAGAGTAGCTTCTTTCAGCATTTATCATAACGGCACGTGTGCTAAACTTGTCACCCGCAGCTTTAAAATGCAGAGGGGTTAGGGAGAACATATGACACTCACTGAAATTACCTCCCTCACATTTGTATTATTCGTGTAACAAAGTTTTGAGGACAAAGTATCACTTGACAAAAAATAAACATTTTATAAATTGCGTGCCAAAACTGTACACCAACATGTCAACCACACGCACAAGCTGTGGAAAACAGGCCAGCTGATTAAAAAAGTACACGAGCAACACAAAATAAACACATTCATCCTGTTCCACTACATGGAAGGTACAATCTGGAAGAAATATCACTTTTTTATGAGTGTATTCAGATAAACCATGAATATTTTGTCTAAATATGAAATGAAGAAATATACTCTTAAAATATCACGAAATAGACATTTCGAAACCAAAAGATTCTATAGTAATGCCCGATTTCACCAACAGATGTTAAGACTCAACACGAGTTTAGTAATAGTTATAACAAAAATTGCATTTCACCAACAAGTGTTAGCTTAACACTCGTGTTAAATCTCTTGTTAAACCAGCGATCCAAATTTCTGTTGTTAATTCCTTAACAAATATAAATAGTCAAGATGGTGGCCGTGAACGCAGCTGTTGATGTCGATTTGCTATACTTAAGACCGTCTAAATGGCATTCCTAATAAGAGTACCGCCTATGAGGAGAAATTATTTTGAGGAACTATCAGAAGAAAATTTTCTACGGAGATATAGACTTTCCAAACAAGTTGCTATGAATGTTACTGCGGAAGTACAAGAGAGGTTAGAACATGCATCGAAAGGAATATGCCAATCTCGCCTTTGCTTCAAATATTAATAACCTTGCTATTTTATAATTTACTAAATTATGTGAATAATACACTGTCCAACCCCGCCTTGAAACTTTCAAGTCACTCGTCACTTTTTTTTAAATTTACGTAATACTGAGTTAGAACATGCATCGAAAGGAATATGCCGATCTCGCCATTGCTTCAAGTATTAATAAATTTGTGATTTTATAATTCACTAAATTATGTAGATAATACACTGTCCACCTCCCGTCTTGAAATGTTCAAGTCACTCGTCACTTGTCCTTCGCACTTCGTTTTCAATTTACGTAATACTGAGTTAGAACATGCATTGAAAGGAATATGCCGATCTCACCGTTGCTTCAAATATTAATAACTTTGTGATTTTATAATTCACTAAATTATGTAGATAATACACTGTCGACCTCCGGTTTTGAAACGTTCAAGTCACTCGTCACTTGTCCTTCGCTCCTCGTGTTAAATTTACTTAATACTCAGTTAGAACATGCATCGAAAGGAATATGCCAATCTCGCAATTGCTTCAAGTATTAATAACTTTGCTATTTTATAATTCACTAAATTATGTCCACCTCCCGTCTTGAAACGTTCAAGTCACTCCTCACTTTTCCTTCGCTCTTCGTTTTAAATTTACAAAATACTGACGAAGTTTGGTGCTTGTAGTAGTGACACATGTATTTGAATTAAATTCGTGCCCAATATTTTCCCACGTGTCATCTTTCTCTTTTATGTTCACCGCATCCGTTCTCTTATTCTCCACGATATCCTTACACTTTATCACCAATTTAGTTAACAATTCTTTCTGCATCGATGACAAATTTATCTCATGGCTTTTGTTTACGATTTTGTTCACCCACCACTTTTTCAGCTGTGTGCAGACGAAAATGAAAACAAAAGCGCATCGCAGAACGTTCAGAAAATAATACGACTCATCCATAGCCTGCTATAGCTATAAAATTTACAAGTCTCTTGGCGTTAACACCAAGAAAACAGGTTGGTGAAATGCAAGAAATTTAATAGTAGTGTTAGCGCTGTGACAATTGTTACGTTACATTTGTTAACGTCGATTTTAACATCTATTGGTGTAATCGGGCATTAGAGTATTTAGAAGAGGTTCACTACATTATTTTAAGAAATAATCTTTCCGGACGTAATATTTTTTTCAGCATGTTGCTAAAAATGAAGTACCAGGTGTAGAAATGAAGTCTTTCCAGGTATAGGAACCTTTAATTTCTCACGTTATGATATGTAGAGCAAATGTCTTTTCCTCGGGCTCTTTCCAGAAATAGAACTTCGGTTTTATAAATGTTTAACACAAAGCTGTTTATATAGCATATCCGAAACCGCCATCATATCCGTTGCATTCTATACCCCGTTAAACATTAAACTAGCCATTTATTGTGATAGAAAACTTACGAAATTGTTGCAAAAATTATGATGTATAAAGCGTATGGAGAGGAAATGTCAAATAAACTAAGTTTTTTTATCTATTTTTTTATATTTCCGGTTGTAATCATGATGCGTGAATTAAAGTTAATTAGTTTTCAACATCATTTAGAAAGTAAAACACAGTGATCATACATTGGTTACGGTAACTTAGAAGTAGATCAGATTTTATCTCGCAACATAATCGCATATACATAACTACTACCAAGTGGACCGTAAATACGTGGCATGCTTTTTAAGTCAGTACCGTTTTGCGATTCCGCCGCCGCAGCGCTACGGTCGGCGTTCCGCGCATGCGCGCTGGTTACCTACATCTCTTGTCTACGCACTGACGCCATTACAGTCTGATTCTTCATTGTATACGTTGATTACTGAATGTTTAAGATGCCTCCGACAATCATGAGTTCCGCCAATTGTGAAGTACGGGCTGTTATACGATTTCTTAGTGCTAAAGGCGTAAAACCGATCGATATTAATCGTGAGATCTGTAAAGTTTACGGACAAAACATTATGAGAGATGGAATGGTAAGGAAATGGATGAGAGCATTTAAAGATGGCCGCACAAATGTGCATGATGAAGAACGGAGTGGGCGTCCTTCGGTCGTTACTGAAGATTTGGTGCAAAAAGTGGACGAAAAGCTGAGAGAAAACAGACGCTTTACAATTTCATCATTGTGGACTATTTTCCTCAATATTCTCGTGGTGTTTTGTATCACATTGTGACAGAGAACTTGAAGTACCGGAAATTGTGTTCACATTGAGTTCCGAAAATGTTGACGGATTTGCACAAAACCCAACGTTTAGGCAGTACATTTACTTTCCTTGAGCGGTACCACAATGAAGGTGAAGATTTTTTAGACCAAATTGCTACTGGTGACGAAACATGGGTGGCCTACGTCACACCAGAATCGAAACAACAGTCCATGGAATGGCGACATTCATCATCACCCACAAAAGTGAAGTTTAAGCAAACAATTTCTGCCCGGAAATTCATGTGCATAGTTTTTTGGGACAGAAAAGGAGTATTACTAGTGGAGTAATGAGACAATCAATGCAGCGTCTTATTGTGAGACATTGAACAATCAGCTCCGTGCAATCCAGAACAAAAGACGTTGCAAGTTGTGTAAGGGTATCGTTTTTCTGCATGACAATGCACGTCTACATGTGGCTAATCGGACCAAAGATATCATCAAATCTTTACAATGGGAAACTCTAGATCATCCCCCATGTAGCCCTGATATGGCGCCCAGCGACTACCATTTGCTGCTGCACTTGAAGGAACATCTGGGCGGTCAGCGTCTTCAAGACGATAACGAAGTCAAAACAGTTGTTATACAGTGGTTAACACGTCAGGCGGCAGAATTTTATGACGAGAGTATTCAAAACTGGTGCCACGTTATGACAAGTGCTTCAATATTCTCGGAAATTATTTATAAAAGTAGATTAAGGTACAGGCTTTCATGTAAAAATAAAATTATTGCGATATCTATGCACGTGTTTTAATACCAAAACGGTATGACTTAAAAAACATGCCCCGTATGTACTGTGAATATGAAGAATGAAGAAGATGAAGAAGAAATGTCGATTTTAATATCACAACTGCCAAACATTGACACATTTATTACCTATATTTCTCTCGAAGCATAATCGCATGTACATAACTACTACCAAGCGAACAGTAAATATTGTCGCTAGACGTGAAATCGCAACACAAACCTGCGAAATAAACGGGGAAGTAGTATCCGAAAGACCAATTACACCAAGATCACAGCCAAAGCAACAAACACCAACACGAACAACAGTGAGCGCGACGATCAGGTCAGTCCTTAAGAAGAAGGTTTCAGCTAAGTCACCGCCAAAAGCATCTACTTCAAGAACAAGTGAACCTGTAGTATATAATGTATCGCCAAGGAAATTTAAGTCCTCTTATGACAGAACGGACTTCCTCAAGGTAAATAGTAAGACCAGTGAAAGGAAAGCTAGTCAGTACAAAAGTCTGCGAACATCTCCGTCAACTTCTGAGGAATCATCTGGAGAGGACGCTGATCGGAGACTTTCATCTTTGCCGGTCGCAGTTTCCGATCCTGTCGAGAGACCGGATTCGAAGTTACCAGTGCGTAAGCCGTCCACTTCCATTGACGATGTGGAGCGGGTGGATCCTGTCATCACTGCACCAAACTACAGTGAGGAAAAGGCAGGAAAAGCCAGCTGAAAGTGCTAGCCCAGCCCCAAAGAAAAGGAACAAATTAGTTCCACCACCACTGGGCAGGTAGCTTTTGTCATGGCAAGTTGATATTGAAAGTAGTGATATTTATGCATTTTGGTATTTATTTGGTACTTATAGTTTTTAATTGTTTTTTATCCATTTGGGCTTATTTATTTTATTGTCATTTTGTTTTGATCTGTTTTCAAAATTTTGAATATTTTATATCTGGCTATTGCCATGAATTAGTTTTTTGTAGGAGCGCCGATGACCGCTGCTGTTGAGCGCCCTTATACACATATCACCATCATCATCATCATCATCATCATCATCATCATCATCATCATCATCGAACTCGTTAACGCGATAGCGCGGCTTGTGCACACAAAGGAACTGATAAAGATAGCACGGTGATAAAGGTCTGCCGAAACAAATAAAGTGAGGTAGATGGAAAATTCTAGTAGCATCTTGATTGATAGAGGACATTCGGTTTCTTGTTTGTTTTAGAACAGTCTCGAATTATCAGTGGAGGTATATATAAGAGATCGCAACACGCCAGCGAGTAGTCGTAACAGAGTCGTAACGAGAGTGTAATCAGAACTGTGTATCGTGTGCCTGCAGTTGTGTTTAGAAAGTGAACGCTTTTGTTTGTGATCAACGACCTTGGAAGTTTGTATTTGTGTATGTTACGTAATTCTGCTACTCTAAGGATTGACAAGAGTGTATTTCTACGGAAACAAACAACATTTTGAATTTATTAAAATTGGACATTTAATTCTACAAACCCAGAAAATCACAATATTGTCGACAGGCATTGTTGAGCCGCGGCCGGCGAGAGTTTGACGCTTGCCGAAAGAGAGAAAAAGGAGACATATAGATATCTGGAAGTTTCTTCCTTTCTGATGCAGCCTTAATGACAGCGTTCCACTAATTTCTAGAACTATGAGTGGAGGTATAAAAGAAGCCGAAGCTAGCCAGTCGGGCTAGAGTCGAGAACTGGTGATCGTGCGTGTGTAGCGACTTGAAAATGGATTCTTTTCTTTGTGAACGTGTGACAGACGACCTCGAAGGTTGCGTTGGTGTATGTTAAGTCATTTTAGAGCCTGTAAGGGCTATACAAAACGTCTCTTTACTTGAAATAAAGAGCACTGTCAATTTCTACAAAATAGACTTAATTCGCGAAGCCACGAAGTCACAATATGTACTGTAATACGTAAATAAATGTATTAACAATGTTTAAATGGTTTTGAGAAACCTTGACAACAATTCTTAACGTACAGATACGTAAGTTTGATTCCATGTCCAGTATTTCATAAATTGAGAACAAATACTGCAAATTTTATTTTCTCTACTAGGGTAACTATATAGGTAGTGGAAACTAAGCATCAACACATGTTCTAACATTTTCTGCATCCCCACAAATGAAAGAATATTTATCGTAAGATATGTTTTATGTACTTTTGAATAAGAAAGTATATATAGCTTATTATAGCAGTTATTGTTAGTTCACTTTATTGTGCCTAAATCATAATTTACTTCACATTTCCTGTCATATTCTCACATCTTATTATATAAGAGTGTATCATCTGATTAACTACATTCCCTGAGACAAAGGAAATAAAGATATTACTGTACAGTAACAAAAAGGAATTTACATCGACTTCACATCCAAAGCACACTTTTGAAATCCCCTTGAATAAAAAATGTTTAGAAGAGCGAAAAAACTACAAAACAAAAAGTCGGTTGAATTTCGAACTTATATTTAATAGCTTCCAAGGATGCAGACACCAATATCGACCAGCTCAAATTAACCTTTAAATGGAATTTTCTTTTTTTTTAAAAAAATGATACCAACAATTTTTATTAAAATGTAAGGTATTTTTCTGCTTGACAAATTCAAAACATAAACTGAATTTTCTGGGAATAGTAATGGATTCTTCCTTTTGTTTGCAACATAAACGTCTTAAGTTTTACCAGTATGCGATATAAACTTTTGTCATTCTCACATTTAATTAAAATGTCTATTAATGTTGGTATCCCTGTGTCTTTTACAACCATCAAACATTTCCAAGATACAGGATCCTCACAAAATGAGAGACGCTGGACGCTATAAACTGACTGGTCCCAATCTAGAACCAATAAATAATTTTATGACAGAAAGGCCTCAAGCATACCTTATCGCAATACAGACAGTGTTTAAGGGTAAGAGAGAAAGGTAAAATGAGAAAATGGACAAATAAAACTATGTGCTAGAGATAGTTTCTTGTTTAGACATGGATAAAGGCTTTTACATAATGTAATGCTAATTTATTTTTCATTCTTAGAAGGTGTTCTGCTAATTTTCGGGTTTTTAATAAGGTTACATTGTGAGGAATCTGTGGGTGATAGAAAAGAATTGAGATCAAATTGAAATATTTCTATTTTATGTGACAGGTTTACAAAATGCATATATGTCTACTAAAACTGAAAGCAGATGTTCATTGTGGAATAAGTTGTTTATTGCCGTATATTCTTCATGGTGTACTTTTATGTCTGCATAATTAGCTTTGCAGTGCATTTCATTGCATTATAGCTATTTTAAAACAAAACAGTTATCGTATCTACGCATCAGGCAAATTTACGCAGCTTTATATTACGCGGGCAGACCCACCTCACAAATAGTGTATCTACCTGCCGATAGAGAGAGACCTCTAAGCTGCTGTTAGTACATCAAATACGATCGCAAGCCGCTAGGGGAATCGTATATAAACACGCTCCGTCAGCGATGCTATTGATGACGTCAAATTTTTCGCGGTAAAATTATAGATAAAAATGAACACCGTGTATATGCATATACTTAAAACTCCCAGGAAAGAGATTTTCATGTCAGAGTATCGCACAATGTTCTTGAACTCAACACGACTAGTATAGGCCACGTGAGCTGGAAATCCCAGTGAGCTGGCATACCCACAGTTTAGCAAACAGTCTATGTTAGGATAGACTGTACCTTTTCGAGTTATTCTTGTTCCTTCAGTTCAGCAATGTAACATACGTGTTGAATAATTCGTGTAATTTACTGAAATGCGGAAGGTAAAGGGGTAGTGTTAGTTTTCGGTTCCAGGTGTACCTTAAAGAATTTCCAATTACATTTTAAACAGATGAAAGAATTCTTTGTCAGTCTTGTGGAAAGTCTATAACAGCCGACCAACGCTCCCACCTAACGGCATCTTCTGGCCTTAAGGTTCCTCTATGAAGCAGGTGCTTTTAAATGAAGAGAGTTCTAATAGATATTGTAGGGAAGGCATATATTGTAACTCTAAACAGTTGCCAACACATATGACATTTGATATCCATCACTGTTGCGTTATTAACAGTCGTCATTTATAACAAGTTTTTCTATTATATACGAGTAAAATGAAAGAAAAAAGTAATTTGTTTTAGTAAACATTTTTAACTTTTTAACAAATGTTTTATTAGTGTTTTTATACATAAAAAATAAATAAATTTCACTTTTTAGCATTTAAATATGCGTTTCCTATTAATAAGAATCGGGGCCCCAGTTACCACACTCAGTAGCTTGACGTACATTGACCTCTTGTAACAGAACTGTTAACTACATGGTGGCGGTCACATATGCGCCACGGTTGTCACTTATATCAGCCATTCTGCAACAAACGATACTCACCATTATTACTTTCTCTAATACTCATCTCTGGTATATAAGTCCTGTACTCATCCAAACACTCCTTCATAAATGCATGTTTTGAGGCTTCCTGAATTCAAGATCTGCAATTCACAGTGAGGTGTACCACAAGGCACTTGCCCACTTGGTATCAACAGCCGAAAACTTTTGTTAAATATGAAAATGTTTAGTTAAATTCAGCATCTCCAGTGATGCGACAACATTTTTTTTCAGAACTCGCTCGTAACTACTCATTACATAAGAACACTTTCCTAAAACTTTTATTGTCAATAAATGGTACTAAAGAACACTATCTAACTCTGTTTAAAAATGATATAGAGTATTCTGCTTAAACTGAGAAAGTTGCAATCACCTCCCTTTAAACCAGGAGGAGCAAAAATCCTTAATATCATTTTTGAGAACTTCCTGTACACTACTATCTCCTTGCACCGTGTTTCGTCTTATTCAGTCATATGCTTCAACATTAATTTACGTGGTGTGGAACCGGTAATTAACTGTGTATATCTAGTACAGTGCGATCCATATAAATCTGAACCATTTCAATAGACCATAACTTCTGAACCAATAATAGGACACATGTACAACTCTGGAAGAATATAATACACAATTGGGAGATAAAATTACACTATTTACATCTCAGAGAAAATGTTGAAGTGTCCTCCACCAGCATCTATAAATACGAGGCATGTTTTTTTTAAGTCAGTACCGTTTTGCAATTCCGCTGGCGCAGCGCTAGGATCGGCGTTCAGCGCATGCACGTTGGTTACCTACATCTTTTGTCTACGCAATGACGCCATTACAGTCTGATTCTTCATTGTTTACGTTGGTTACAGAGTGTTTAAGATGCCTCCGACAATCGGGAGTCCCGCCGATTGTGAAGTACAGGCTGGTATACGATTTCTTAGTACTAAAGGCGTAAAACCGATCGATATTCATCGTGAGATCTGTGAAGTTTACGGAAAAAAAAATTATGAGTGGTGGAATGGTAAGAAAATGGGTGAAAGCATTTAAAGATGGCCGCACAAATGTGCATGATGAAGAACGGGGTGAGTCCTTCGGTCCTTACTGAAGATTTGGTGCAGAAAGTGGACGAAGAGGTGAGAGAAAACAGAGGCTTTACAATTTCATCATTGTGGACTATTTTCCTCAATATTCTCGTAGTGTTTTGTATCACATTGTGACAGAGAACTTGAAGTACCGGAAATTGTGTTCACGTTCGTTTCCGAAAATGTTGACGTATTTGCACGAAACACAACGCTTAGGCAGTGCATTGACTTTCCTTGAGCGGTACCTTAATGAAGGTGAAGATCTTTTAGACCAAATTGTTACTGGTGACAAAACATGGGTGGCCTACGTCACACCAGAATCGAAACAACAGTCCATGGAATGGCGACATTCATCATCACCCACAAAAGTGAAGTTTAAGCAAACAATTTCTGCCCGGAAATTCATGTGCATAGTTTTTTGGGACAGAAAAGGAGTATTACTAGTGGAGTAATGAGACAATCAATGCAGCGTCTTATTGTGAGACATTGAACAATCTGCTCCGTGCAATCCAGAACAAAAGACGTTGCAAGTTGTGTAAGGGTATCGTTTTGCTGCATGACAATGCACGTCTACATGTGGCTAATCGGACCAAAGATATCATCAAATCTTTACGATGGGAAACTCTAGATCATCCCCCATGTAGCCCTGATATGGCGCCCAGCGACTACCATTTGTTCCTGCACTTGAAGGAACATCTGGGCGGTCAGCGTCTTCAAGACGATAACGAAGTCAAAACAGTTGTTATACAGTGGTTAACACGTCAGGCGGCAGAATTTTATGACGAGAGTATTCAAAACTGGTGCCACGTTATGACAAGTGCTTCAATATTCACGGAAATTATTTATAAAAGTAGATTAAGTTACAGGCTTTCATGTAAAAATAAAATTATTGCGATATCTATGCACGTGTTTTTAATTCCAAAACGGAACTGACTTAAAAAACATGCCCCGTATGTACTGTGAATATGAAGAATGAAGAAGATGAAGATGAAATGTCGATTTTAATATCACAACTGCCAAACATTGACACATTCATTACCTATATTTCTCTCGAAGCATAATCGCATGTACATAACTACTACCAAGCGAACAGTAAATATTGTCGCTAGACGTGAAATCGCAACACAAACCTGCGAAATAAACGGGTAAGTAGTATCCGAAAGATCAATTACACCAAGATCACAGCCAAAGCAACAAACACCAACACGAACAACAGTGAGCGCGACGATCAAGTCCAGTCCTTAAGAAGAAGGTTTCAGCTAAGTCACCGCCAAAAGCATCTACTTCAAGAACAAGTGAACCGGTAGTATATAATGTATCGCCAAGGAAATTTAAGTCCTCTTATGACAGAACGGACTTCCTCAAGGTAAATAGTAAGACCAGTGAAAGGAAAGCTAGTCAGTACAAAAGTCTGCGAACATCTCCGTCAACTTCTGAGGAATCATCTGGAGAGGACGCTGATCGGAGACTTTCATCTTCGCCGGTTGCAGTTTCCGATCCTGTCGAGAGACCGGATTCGTAGTTACCAGTGCGTAAGCCGTCCTCTTCCATTGACGATGTGGAGCGGATGGGTTCTGTCCTCACTGCCCAAACTACAGTGAGGAAAAGGCAGGAAAAACCTGCTGAAAGCCCTAGCCCTGCACCAAAGAAAAGAAACAAATTGGTTCGACCACCAATGGGCAGGTAGATTTTGTCCTGGCAAGTTGATTTTGAAAGTGGTAATTTTTATTGCATTTTGGTATTTATTTGGTACTTATAATTTTAATTGTTTGTTATCCATTTGGGCTTATTTATTTTATTGTCATTTAGTTTTGGTCTGTTTTTAAAATTTTGAATAATTTACAGATATATCTAGCTATGGCCATGAATTAATTTTTTGTAGGAGCGCCGATGACCGCTGCAGTTGAGCGCCCTTATACACATCTCATCATCATCATCATCATCATCATCATCATCATCATCATCATCATCATCATCATCGAACTCGTTAACGCGATAGCGCGGCTTGTGCACACAAAGGAACTGATAAAGATAGCACGGTGATAAAGGTCTGCCGAAACAAATAAAGTGAGGTAGATGGAAAATTCTAGTAGCATCTTGATTGATAGAGGACATCCGGTTTCTTGTTTGTTTTAGAACAGTCTCGAATTATCAATGGAGGTATATATAAGAGATCGCAACACGCCAGCAAGTAGTCGTAACAGAGTCGTAATGAGAGTGTAATCAGAACTGTGTATCGTGTGCCTGCAGTTGTGCTTAGAAAGTGAACGCTTTTGTTTGTGGTCAACGACCTTGGAAGATTGTATTTGTGTATGTTACGTAATTATGCTACTGTAAGAATTGACAAAAGTGTATTTCTATGGAAACATACAACATTTTGAATTTATTAAAATTGGACGTTTAATTCTACAAATCCAGAAAATCACAATAATGTCGCCAGGCATTGTTGAGCCGCGGCCGGCGAGTGTTTGACGCGTGCCGAAAGAGAGAAAGAAGGAGACAGATAGATGTCTAGAAGTTTCTTCCTTTCTGATGCCATCTTAATGACAGCGTTCCACTAATTTCTAGAACTATGAGTGGAGGTATAAAAGAAGCCGAAGCTAGCCAGTCGGGCTAGAGTCGAGAACTGGTGATCGTGCGTGTGTAGCGACTTGAAAATGGATTCTTTTCTTTGTGAACGTGTCACAGACGACCTTGAAGGTTGCGTTGGTGTATGTTACGTCATTTTAGAGCCTGTAAGAGCTGTACAAAAGCCTCTTTACTTGAAATAAAGAGCAGTGTCAATTTCTGCAAAATAGACTTAATTCGCGAAGCCACGAAGTCACAATATGTACTGTAATACGTAAATAAATGTATTAACAATGTTTAAATGGTTTTGAGAAACCTTGACAACAATTCTTTACGTAGAGATACGTAAGTTTGATTCCATGTCGAGTATTTCATAAATTGAGAACAAATACTGCAAACTTTACTTTCTCTACTAGGGTAACTATATAGATAGTGGAAACTAAGCATCAAGACATGTTCTGCACTTCTCTGCATCCCCACAAATGAAAGAATATCTATCGTAAGATTCTTTTTACGTACTTTTGAATAAGAAAGTGCATATAGCTCATTATAGCAGTTATTGTTAGGTCACTTTATTGTGCCTAAATCATAATTTACTTCACATTTCGTGTCATATTCTCACATCTTATTTATAAGAGTGCATCATCTGATTAACTACATTCCCCGAGACAAAGGAAATAAAGATATTACTGGACAGTAACAAAAAAGAATTTACATCGACTTCACATCCAAAGCACACTTTTAAGACCCCCTTGAATTAAAATGTTTAGAAAAGCGAAAAAACTACAAAACAAAAAGTCCGTTGAATTTCAAACTTATATTTAATAGCTTCCAAGGATGTGGACACCAATATCGACCAGCTCAAATTAACCTTTAAATGAAATTTTCCTTTTTTATATGATACCAAAAATTTTGATTAAAATGTCTTAAGTTTTATCAGTATGCGATATAAACTTTTGTCATTCCCACATTTAATTAAAATGTATATTAATGTTGGTATCCTTATGTCTTTTACAACCAATAGGTAGATACATTAAACATTTCCATGATACAGGATCAGTTACTCACAAAAATAGAGACACTGGACGCTATAAAGTGACTGGTCCCAATCTAGAATCAATAAATAATATTATGACAGAAAGGCGTGAAGCATACCTTCTCGCAATACAGACAGTGTTTAAGGGGAAGAGAGAAAGGAAATATAAGAAAATGGACACATAAAACTATCTACTATAGATATTTACTTGTTTAGACTTGGATAAAGGCTTTTACATAATGTAATGCTAATTTATTTTTCATTCTTAGAAAGTTTTCTGCTAATTTTCTGGTTTGTAGTGAAGTTGCATTGTGAGGAAACTGTGGGTGATAGAAAATAATTGAGACCAACTTGAAATGTTTCTATTTTGTGTGACAGGTTTACAGTATGCATATATGTCTACTAAAACAGAAAAACAGATGTTCATTGTGGAATAAGTTGTTTACTGCCGTATATTCTTCATGGTATATTTTTATGTCTTCATAATTAGCTTTGCAGTGCATTTCATTGCATTATATAGTTTTTTTTTTTTAAAGTAAACAGTTATCGTATCTACGATTGAGGCAAATTTACGCAGCTTTATAATACGCGGGCAGACCCACCTCACAAATAGTGTATCTACCTGCCGATAGAGAGAGGCCTCTAAGCTGCTGTTAGTACATCAAATACTATCGCAAGCCGCTAGGGGAATCGTATATAAACTCGCTCCATCAGCGATGCTATTGATGACGTCAAATTTTTCGCCGCAAAATTATAGATAAAAATGAACACCGTGTATATGCATATACTTACAATTCCCAGGAAAGAGATTTTCATGTCAGAGTGTTGCACAATGTTCTTGAACTCAACACGACTAGTATAGGTCACGTGAGCTGGAAATCCCAGTGAGCTGGCATACCCACAGTTTAGCAAACAGTCTATGTTAGTATAGCAATAGTTCTTCTTTCACTGTACCTTTTCGAGTTATTCTTGTTCCTTCAGTTCAGAAATGTAACATACGTGTTGAATAATTCGTGTGATATACTGAAATGCGGAAGGTAAAGGGGTAGTGTTAGTTTTCGGTTCCAGGCGTATCTTAAAGAATTTCCAATTACATTTTAAACAGATGAAAGAATTCTTTGTCAGTCTTGTGGAAAGTCTATAACAGCCGACCAACGCTCCCACCTAACGGCATCTTCTGGCCTTAAGGTTCCTCTATGAAGCAGGTGCTTTTAAATGAAGAGAGTTCTAATAGATATTGTAGGGAAGGCATATATTGTAACTCTAAACAGTTGCCAACACATATGACATTTGATATCCATCGCTGTTGCGTTATTAACAGTCGTTATTTATAACAAGTTTTTCTATTATACACGAATAAAATGAAAGAAGAAAAGTAATTTGTTTTAGTAAATATTTTTAACTTTTTAAAAAATGTTTTATTAATGTTTTTATACATAAAAAATAAATAAGTTTCACTTTTTAGCATTTAAATATCCGTTTCCTATTAATAAGAATCGGGGCCCCAGTTACCACACTCAGTAGCTTGACGTACACTGACCTCTTGTAACAGAACTGTTAACTACGTGGTGCGGTCACATATGCGCCACGGTTGTCACTTATATCAGCCATTCTGCAACAAACGATACTCACCATTATTACTTTCTCTAATACTCATCTCTGGTATATAAGTCCTGTACTCATCCAAACACTCCTTCATAAATGCATGTTTTGAGGCTTCCTGATTTCAAGATCTGCAATTCACAGTGAGGTGTACCACAAGGCACGTGCCCACTTGGTATCAACAGCCGAAAACTTTTGTTAAATATGAAAATTTTTAGTAAAATTCAGCATCTCCAGTGATGCGACACCATTTTTTTTCAGAACTCACTCGTAACTACTCATTACATAGGAACACTTTCCCAAAACTTTGATTGTCATTAAATGGTACTAAAGAACACTATCTAAATCTGTTTAAAAATGATATAGAGTATTCTGCTTAAACCGAGAAAGTTGCAATCACCTCCCTTTAAACCAGGAGGAGCAAAAATCCTTAATATCATTTTTGAGAACTTCCTGTACACTACTATCTCCTTGCACCGTGTTTCGTCTTATTCAGCCATATGCTTCAACATTTATTTACGTGGTGTGGAACCAGTAATTAACTGTTTATATCTAGTACAGTGCGATCCATATAAATCTGAACCATTTCAATAGAGCATAACTTCTGAACCAATAATAGGACACATGTACAACCCTGGGAGAATATAATACAGAATTGGGAGATAAAATTACACTATTTACATCTCAGAGAAAAGGTTGGAAGTGTCCTCCACCAGCATCTATATATACGAAGCATGTTCTTTAAGTCGGTACCGTTTTGCAGTTCCGCCGCAGCGCTACGATCGGCGTTCCGCGCATGCGCGGTGTTTACCTACATCTCTTGTCTACGCATTGACGCCATTACAGTCTGATTCTTTATTGTATACGTTGGTTACTGAGTGTTTAAGATGCCTCCGACAATCGGGAGTCCCACCGATTGTGAAGTACAGGCTGTTATACGATTTCTTAGTGCTAAAGGCGTAAAACCGATCGATATTCATGGTGAGGTCTGTGAAGTTTACGGACAAAAAATTATGAGGATGGAATGGTAAGGAAATGGGTGAGAGCATTTAAAGATGGCCTCACAAATGTGCATGATTAATAACGGAGTGGGCGTCCTTTGGTCCTTACTGAGGATTTGGTGCAGAAAGTGGACGAAAAGGTGAGAGAAAACAGACAATTTCATCATTGTGCGACTATTTTCCTCAATATTCGCGTAGTGTTTCGTATCGCATTGTGACCGAGAACTTGAAGTACCGGAAATTGTGTTCACGTTCGCTTCCGAAAATGTTGACGTATTTGCACAAAACCCAACGTTTAGGCAGTGCATTGACCTTCCTTGAGCGGTACCACAATGAAGGTGAAGATTTTTAGACCAAATTATTACTGGTGACGAAACATGGGTGGCCTAGGTCACACAGAATCGAAACAACAATCCATGGAATGGCGACATTCATCATCACCCACAAGAAAGAAGTTTAAGCAAACAGTATCTGCCCGGGAAATCATGTGCACAGTTTTTGGGACAGAAAAGGAGTATTGCTAGTGGAGTTTCTGCCTCGTAATGAGACAATCAATGCAGCGTCTTATTGTGAGATATTGAACAATCTCCACCATGCAATCCAGAACAAAAGACGTGGCAAGTTGAGTAAGGGAATCCTTTTGCTGCATGACAATGCCCGTCCACATGTGGCTAATCGGACCAAAGATCTCATGAAATCTATTCAATGAGAAACTCTAGATCATCCTCCATACAGCCCTGATCAGGCACCCAACGACTACCATTTGTTCCTGCACTTGAAGAAACATCTGGGCGGTCAGCGTTTTCAAGACGATAATGAAGTCAAAACAGTTGTTATACAGTGGTTAGCACGTCAGGCGGCAGAATTTTATGAGGAAGGTATTCAAAAACTGGTGCCACGTTATGACAAGTGCCTCAATATTCACGGAAATTGTGTAGAAAAGTAGATTAAAGTACAGGCTTTCATGGAAAAATAAATTTATTGCGATATCTATGCACGCCTTCTTGTAATTACAAAACGGTACTGACTTAAAAGAAAGACATGCCTCGTATTTGCACATGTGTTACGGAGTGTATCCTAGCCAATGTTGCTTATTTCGGTTCCAATGGATTCCTTGAGAACATCAATTGTCTGTAGCCTATTCTTGCACACTTTATTTTTAGATACCCCCCACCCCAAGAAAAACTCCGGTGAGTTTAGGTCAGGGGATCTGGGCGCCACAGATTTTTTAGATTATTCGATTATCAAAGGAACTGGTTACAAGTTCCATGGTGGCATTAGATGTATGGTACGTTGCTGCATCTTGCTGGAAATAACTTTTTCTCAATTCGATATCATCCAGCTGCTCCACAAATATCTTGAAGATACCTATATAAACTTCAATGTCTACAGTCTTGTCAAAGAAAATGGGACCAACGGTCCTAAAAGCGTACACCGCGCACCATACTCCAACATTTTCATCACGCAGTGGGGTTTCGTGGATCACTTGTGGGTTTACAGCAGCCCAATATCTGGTGTTTTGTGTGTTTATACAGCCTGACAGACGAAACCATGTCTCATCTGTAAACCACGTTATGGAGAGAATGTCTGGACGTGGAATAAGAGTACCCTGAAGACATCGACAGTAGCTGATTCGTTTATCATAATCTGTTTCGTTCAGTTGTTGCACCACATGCACTCTGTAAGGTTGTAATCCCAATTTCTTCGCAGTTCTTTGACATGTTCCATATGAATACCCTGATTCCTGACTCAATGGACGCAACGATTTGTTTGGAGAATTCAGTAGCTTTCTGCGAACATCTGTAACAGTCTCTGCATTCATTGGCGGTCTATGTTTTCCACTCTTACTAATGAGTATACCAG
>CM060959.1:113181793-113259393 GCA_030765055.1 Mantis religiosa
AGTTGTTTTAAAGACTGTTTGCTAAATAATACTTATGCATTATATAATATTGAACTAAGGTTTTCTAATATGTAACGTTGGATTTTTGACATTGCTGTTCTGGGAAATATATTTGGCAGTGAAATTTACAGGATGCCACGGCTAGCGTTGCGTACATTGCCAGGATGTATCAGTCTTCTTCAATTGTTAATAAGCAATCACAAAACCGAGATAGCAAAGTTTGAACTTAAGAGTCCTTCTAAAACACTATTGGAAACAAGATTACAAAGTTACTGCCGCAGCTCAAGAATATGTATAGTGGAAGGAAAGGTTTGGCACAATAATATGCCGAATGTTTCAGTAATGGAGACGAAAACACTTATGGATTTACTACGCTCTGGAAGCCTTGAGTATTTGTATTTTGTATTTAATCTCATCTTTCTTCTACATACAATTTCATTGATACATTGACATTTATAACATTTCTTTCACACAATAACAAAATGACTTATTCACATTTAACATACCCTTCCTACCTGCACGCCCCGAGTCTCGGTCTCAATACACGTAACCCCTGGTTTTCCGTGTATTGACGACCTTCCTCTCCCTTGTATCCCTCGTTCTAGTTTCCCAGCCGTTAATTGTTATTTATTCTTCGTCAATCTTAACCATTTCTCTCTAACTTTCCCCACATATTCACCTATATAATACCTCCCACCATCCGAAAAACTATCCCACCTTTGTTGCCAAATTTGTTCTCTCCATATCTTTGTTTGTTTGCAATAAAGTATACTGTGCTAATCTGTATCCTCTTCTCCACACATTGGTAATTTTCCTGTATCCTTTTCATATCGAACACCTTTCAAATTTCTAACTCCTGTCCATGCCCAGGCAAATCCTTCTCGCCCTAACTTATTACACACATCTATGTACTTCTGCCTCCCCCACACTGTCTTTATTTCCCTATATATCCTCAATGATATTTTCTCCCTTACATTGGTGGATATAACTTGGCTATCTAAATCTTCCAGCCTTAATTCTACCTCTTTCCGAAAGCCCCTAAGCCTTAAGTATAGAATATTGTGGATGCACGGCAAATTTTGCGAGAAATTCCGAAAAAATGTATCTGTAGGCTTTCAGAAGAACTTACTGCATCAAAAGATACTATATATCACCATACATTAAGACACGTGTGGAATCATACAGAAGATGTAGATCTGTACTTCATGAACTGACACGTCAACAGGCTGAACCTAGAATGGATATCTGTCGTCAGCTTATCCGTAGTCCCATGGATGATAGATTTATCAGAACTGTCACTTGTTATGAAAACTGGGATATTGTGTCTCGTACAATTTTGAAGGTGTGGTTCACTGGAAGGCTTCTCCAAGCGGGGGCTATTGATGCGGAACTTTATTCTCAACAACTGAAACGAGTTCATTAAATTTTGAGACGGAGATACCCAGCATCAGTTAACCGAGATAGAGTTCTAACGCAACAGGACAATGTAACACCCTATACCATGGGAAAAATAAATCAGGAATTGGAAGGAATCCAAATGCTACTGAACTGAGCACACAGCCCTGATCTCGCACCATCAGATTGTCATCTTTTTTTATCCATGACGGGTTTTCTATGTGGAAGAAATTTTGACAATATTGAAGTAGTGCATGTGGGTCTCACCGAATTCTTCACATCCAAAACCAGAGACTGATACCATCGCGGGATAATAAACCTCGCTGTGCAATAGCTCAGGGTTCATAGAATCTAATTATCTATACTTGAAAATTAGTTAATTGCTTGTCAAAACACATTTCAACTAATTTTTTTTCTTGAAAAACGACATTACTTATGAGACATTATATTTAGGATTATAAACATTACACCTAACTAGTAAAATAATAATAAATACAAAACTCCATAATTCGAAGTAACAATCAAAGGTTATTACACCAAATACACTTGCCAGTAACAAGGTCAGCAATATTGGAGAGCTTGAACCTAAAAGAACTTAAAAGGAGGCGAAGGGTCCTGCGTAATGTAATGGTACTACTGCGCAGGTCATTTGTGATCATTATATAATCATGTGAATTTCCATTCAAGGTGAGAAGGTGACTTCACTTGGGGTTAAATTTCATTCCTTTTTATTTTTATATTTTATAGTAATTTTAGCCCTATAGATTACAAATATATAGTTAGAAAGTTCATTGGATCAATATTTTATACCTAATTTGCTTATTATATTAGTGAGTGTTAAGTTTTTGCCACCCCCCTTATCGTGAACTTTCAGACAATTGATGATAATTTCTGTGGTACTGAACAAATATTTCTGAACCAGGTCTTGTTTTGTAAGGGATCTTTCAAGATTTCTGTTGGTAGCATTGTAACTACATGATGTTAGTTAGTTTTTTTTTTTTCTCCTTTTGTCTTCTGCTGTATATGTGAACCACTTCTGGCCAGGCTACGGCCGCCCGGAGGGGGTAGAGGGTTGCCCAAAAGGTCCCAGGTACTAGGCTGCAGAGCTAGTAGAAGGTGTGCTAGATCACCATTCGGCCCCACCGAGGTTTTCGGTAGTCTTCCCTGCGGGGTTGACGCGCGTAAGTGGCGTATCCACTTCCATCCCGTCTTGTCGTTGTGCTCAGCGGGGGGGAGGCTTTTTAGACTCAAGGTATTGCCCTATGGAAAGAGCCCCGGAGTATCCATCGCAACTGGGTAGAAGGAGGACCGGGTCCTTGATCCTACGGGTCCAGGACTAATGGGAGTAGATCCTCTGCAGTTAAAAAATGTATATGTGAACAGTTATTTATTTTCAATATTTTTTACTATTTATTGGTGAATATATGATATGGATAAGCCAAAAACTTTTGGAAAAAGAAAGTTAACAGGCAACTGTTTTACAAAAACAAAACAAAAACAGTAAATGTGGAAAATATAAATACAATAGACAATGAAACCACGTGTAATATTGAGGTTAGTAGGACCATTTCACACTATACATGTGTTAATCATGATAGTAGTCATATACAGAGATTGATGAGCTGCGATTCCTGAAAGCAGATAAAATAATTGAAGAACTGACCAAGAGGGCAAGAAAAATAAAAAGTAACTTGAAAAGAATAAGTGAGGATACAGAGGGGCAAGACTATGCAACAGAAGTACTATGCCTCATGTTAGAAGACAGTAATTAATATATATAGTTTAAAGCTGTTGTTCTCAGTTTCACATTTTTCAGGTTCCGGTACACTTAAAAAAATCAACAAACCATATGAATGTTTCTGTGTGTATTAAGCAGACTTATAAGAATAAGAATAACAAGGGAGTTTTCTCTGGGATTCATAATACTTGTTTAAAAAAATTCTGAAATTTTGGTGCCTTTTAAAAAAGAAAAGGAAAAACTAAAAAATTATAACAAATTATCAGTACAACATTTTCAAATAATAACAGATATTATTCAAGATAAATGATTTAAGAACATGCCTGAAAATTTTCCTGTACATATTAATAATAATTTCTTATTAATGTGCACTCAAAAATAATGAAAAAAGCATTGTGGAGATAGACAGTACCTTCTCACCTCAAACAACAGCGAATCAGTAGTTTATATTGATCAGGGCAATACATTTGCATAATAAGACACTAATAATTCATTAACTACCCTGACTAAATTTTAGAAGTTAGTAAAAATGTTACAAATTCATAGCAGTAACTCCCATAATTTTAAGTTAGCATAACTGTTTAGTGCAAAGTTCTCAAATTTTACCCTAACGACTTGAAGTAATTCTTCTAGTAAGTAAAATATTTAACGACTGAATATAAAAAATGTACTCGCTTATGAATTTCTGAGAAAATGCGCATATCCTGGGGGTGAGCAGTTCTGGACGAGCAATTCCACATTCAGTATAGACATATTGGGTTCTCTGCAGATATAAGAATGAAGTGCACATTTTCCGATCGTGCCAATGCGCTAGCTGAGAAGTACAGAATTCTTTGTTTTAAAACACCAGCGTCCAAATTTGAGTAAAACGTGCGACTTGGACTTGAACCAATATAGTTTTCCTTTCATTCCTGTCCCTGCTTTCTTTCATTTCACTTTGTGTTGTAGGGAAGTCTCTTTCTTCGTCGATCAGAACTTTATGGACATGTTACCTATTGCCACTAAAAATTACAAAAAAGACATAATAATGTCGTATTTAATAGCAGTAGAATATAGGCCAAGTTAAGAAAGGACTGAAAAAAAAGAAAAAGGAACTCCAGGTCAAAATAATTGGGTTTATTTTGTACAATTTGAAATAGTAATCTCAAAGATATATACTTTTTATTTTGCAAAGGGAATTTTTTGTTTAGTAATTTACGTCCTCCAACGTTGACTCATATCGGACGAAATGATATTCAAATGAGGCCAGGTTCCATAGAGCTTAGAGTTCCCCGACATTCGTCTTTAAGGATAAGGGAAAACCCCGGGTGAAGACCTTATCCAGGTAACTCGACCTGACCGAGATCCAAACTCGGGATATCTTGAACGTGAGGCAGACACGCTACCACCGAGGCGGGCATGGCAAAAGCATGAAAATGCAATTGTGGCATTTACATATAGAAAGAAATTTCTTCTTGAACTTTTTTACACAACTGCAAACTAATACATATTGTGTGTATATATGATATATAAATTGTTTCCTTAGATTTCTTAGTAGTATAGAATTGGGAGTTTCGGCACAGTGTAGATACGATGCTGAACTCTCCTCTGTGTTAATATATGAGTGATGTAGAATGCTCATTGATTTAGAACTCTCCTATGTGAAAATCAAGGTGTAAAAGAAGGGGGAGTGTTGGCGTAGTGCCGTTCTCCCCTGTGCAGTGAGATGTGTTTGAGGTGGGGTGATGATGATGATGATTGTGTGTGTGTGTGTGTGTGTGTGTGTGTGTGATGTGTGATGGGTGGGTGGGTAACGGGGTTCCGGGGGGTGTTTGAATTAAATGTGAATTCATTTCGATGTGTGGGCTTAAACTCTCATGTATGAATATCGAGTCTAGGGTTCGATATGGGGTTCGGGGAGGGTGATGTTTGAATTAAATGTGGTGATAGTAATTCTTCGATGTCTGTGCTTAAACTCTCATGTATGAATATCGAGTGTAGGGTCTGATATCTATTACGTTTAGTGCTTCGATGTCTGTGCTTAAACTCTCATGTATGAATATCGAGTGTAGGGTTTGATATCTATTACGTTTAGTGTATGATATATGATGCAGTATCGTTATTCTTTAGATAAAAGAATATCGACAGAATGATTAGGTATGTGTACTGGGAGAGATTTATGAAATAAATGTAATAAGACATTCTGGTAAGGGGTGTTCCCTATCCAGAATCTATCCTTGAGCTATATATCCAAGAGCGATGCAAAGGTTAAGAAAAGGTTAAATTCCATTCCCACATCGAGGTACGAGAAAATATAAATCTGTTCCACATTGAAGTATAAGAATGGAAATGTAAATCTATGTGAGAGGGTCTCATGACAAAGAAATGTTCCCTCTAAGCATGATAAAAGTGGGACATAGCAAATGCAAATAAAATAAAAGCACTACCCATCTCTTTAAGAATGATAAAAAAATATTGAGAGAAAAGTATAAGAATGCAAATGTAAATCTGTTTGAAAGGGCTTCATGATAAAGGAACGCTCCCTCTAAGCACGATAACCTAAAAAGAATATTCCCTCTAAGCATGATAAAAGTGGAACATAACATCGAAAATAAAATAAAAGCACTAACCATCTATTTAAAAATGATTAAGATAACGAGAGAAAAGTATCTCATCTTTAAGTATATATGTGTAATACAAACTGATCAATCAATATGATAATGTATATACGCAAGTAGGGATCTATAGTGTAGATATCCTAACTGTCCATGGCAAGATATCACCCTCCATATAAAAAAATTGTCTAGAAAATCTCCCCTCAGTATCACGAATACTCCACTGAACTTCATCCCTCTTGGTATGTGGGTCAGAGAAAAAAAGAGTTAATCTCTCCAGACTGGTGACAGGGGTGGTCAAAACATTCTTATTGCTGTAGCGAAGTCTAATTTTGTCAAATAACGTTAGGAAAAAAAGAATATATTTTAAAATTAAACGAATGAATCTATATATTTGTATGAATGATGAAACAATACTATGAATGTGTTAGTATACCAAATGTAAAAAAATCAAATGTTCAGAAAAATATATTTTGTACAAGTATGTGTGTGTAAAGAAATGTGTAACTATATCCCCCCCTCCAAGATGTAGGGAACGAATCACAGCGTGCGCACGCAACATGGTGTTTGGGAAGGAGAGATACGGTTGGAGGGGGTGTAAAAAATGATGAACCTATATAAAGTTTAAACTATGATAATAAAGTTACTAGTAATACCTTTGAACTCATAACGTAGTCACTAGTAACAACTTTAAACTCATAGCGTAATATGTAGACAGTAACACCTCTCCCTGAAGGAGGGGCGGAGCCTCTCTCAATAAATACCGTGGTACGGATGAGTGAGGAGGCAGTCGATTCTCTGGAAATATGGATCCTACAGGTAAGATAGAAAAGTTGTATACTGTAATTCATTTTTTATCTCTGTTTACGAAGAATGTTGAAGTAATACTGATTCGTGTGTGCTTATACGTTTGTTTCAGATCATGAGATGCTCCAGCTAAATCAACTAGCTGAAGGTGGAACACATCTTCCCACAAAGAAACTACGTGAATTAGATCAGTCCGTTCAACACACCATTCGATCCGTCAAAACCGTGAAGACCAGATATGGTGAACGGGTTTTCGTCGAAACATCAGAATTCCAAGTTTTCCTCCCGGAGAGATTCAAACACATGGCCGCAGCGCAGAAAGATCTACTAAACCGTGGTGACTGCATACTCCAATACCATGGCGAGGAAACTCTAGAAAGTGGTTTCAAACGACACAAATTGTCTTTTTTAAGCAACCCGTAATGTCGTCAAAAGGTGAGCATAATTATTGAATAAAATTTCATAAAAAAGTGATAATGTAGTTACTTGCATGTACATGTGAAATCGTACATGTTGTATTAGAACTTAAAGTGTTAATTATCGCACGTCATGTAGTATTAGTAATTGAGAGTGAACGTTGTAGGGTTAATTTTCATGTGTAATAATTACGTACATGTGATTATCGTAGTTCAGTTACGTTATTTCACATGCATGTTAGTTACGTTTTGTTTGTTACACGTAAAAGTAACGTTGTAGGTGAAAAAAGAACGTTAATTTGTGTGTGTAAAAACGTACATGTGAATATCGTAGTTCAGTTACGGTATTTTACATGTATATGGTTTACGTTGTGTGTTTTATCATTTATGTAAGGGAGAGAGCATTACGTAAAACAGTTACATACTATCTGAATATTGTAGTTACATGATGATAGCAATAATTGAAATCTCTGTGTAAAATACATAATCATTATGTAAATATCTTCATATGTAAAAGTTACATGCATGTTACGTTCTATGTAAAGTATAGAGTTTTCGTAAAATTGAGATTCAGACATGTAAAAGTTATTAACATGTATGTTATTTCTGTCACCACCTTACATACATGTAAATCAATGTTCCCGTATGTAAAGTTAATCGAATGTTGTAATTGCTTTTCAGAAACGGCGACAAGATGCTCCGATAGTGCCACTGGACAACCCTGGATTCAGCAAGATGAAACCCGTCCGAACGTGATCCAGGCTGAACGCTTACAATGTATTCACAGTGAGTCTTCCTTCAAAAACAGATTATGTACCTACGAAATTCACAACTGTGTTAATATACTTGACCCCATCATATTCTTAGCAGAATGCAAACCTTTAATTTTGAATGAAATTGATAAGGGCTTAAACATGTATAAATCAGGTCTTAAGATAGGATCCTGTTTATCCTGTCAATATGTCATAATATCACAAGAGAGCGATAATATTCATACATTTAACTTTAACAGTAAACTTGAGGTGATATTGCAATCTACAGATGAATCTATATGGTATGAAGAGAAGATTGTACAACCTATACTAGATCATATGGATAATTTTGAATCGCGTACCAGTTCAAAAGCTTTATACAGTATTGAGAAATTAACAATATATGTGACACAATACGATTCATTGAATGCAGGGATGTATACTGAATTACCCGACTTTAAAAAATCGAAGAGAGCTGTTATTAACATTCGTAATACTGATAAATATTGCTTTGCATACTGTCTGTTAGCATCCAAATACCCAGTAGAACGTAACAAGAATCGACCCACGTCCTATAAAAGATATGATTTTCGTAAAGAATTTAACTTTGAGAATATAACATTCCCCGTGTCATTGAAAGATGTAGAAAAATTCGAGAATCAAAATTCAAATATTTCATTAACGATATACGGTGTTGAAAATAAATCGATTATTCTCTTATATCAACCAAGAGAGATAAAATCACATCATGTCAATCTTTTAATGTATAAAAGACATTATTGTCTGATAACAGACTTATCACGTTTGCTAGGAAAGCAGCTAACTAAACATAATGGACGAAAATGGTTATGTAACAATTGTAACTTGTATTTCACATCAGAATCGCGTTTAAATAGTCATAAAAAGCGGTGTATGGTGAATCAAATTATCAGAATGCCCGAGGCTGGTAAAACTGATCTCGTTGAATTTAACGCATATTCGAAATGTCTAAAAGTTCCATTCGTGGTTTATGCAGACATAGAATGTATCTTACGTAAGGTAGATTCGTGTTAAGATGTATCGAGCAAAAGTTGGACACGTACCACTCATAAACATGAAGCGTATGCAATTGCATTACATTTGGTTTGTAGTTATGATAAAAATTTAACACGTTTCAAATCATTTGAAGGTCCATATGCAATTGAAAATTTTCTTAAAGAATTAACGTTAATTGCAAATCAGGTCATTAATATATATGCTAATAAAATTGAAATAAGCATGAGAGATGTGGACGAACTAGAATATCAAAATGCAACACGATGTCACATATGCAAACGTGAATTTCTTAACTCGTGTATAAAAGTTCGTGATCATTGTCATTTGACTGGAAGTTAGGTTGGCCCAGCCCATAAGTACTGCAATTTAAATAGGAAAATGCCAGGATTCATACCAATATTCTTTCATTGCATGTCAAAATACGATGCTCATTTCATAGTAAAGAAACTAGGTTACGATACGGAACCTATCAACTGTATTGCACAAACTTCTGAAAATTACTTATCCTTTAGCAAAAGATATACAAATTCGAATGGAATGAGTATATATCTAAGATTTCTGGATAGCTATCGTTTTTTGGATTCAAAACTTAGTAACCTTTCGGATATGTTAGAATCAGATGATTTTCATTATACCAATAATACGTATACGAATCCTTTGCATAGACAACTGATGAAACGCAAAGGTGTCTTCCCGTACCCGTACACGTATGTGGATTCTATAGAAAAATTATACGAGAATAGTCTACCATCCAAACATCAGTTTGATCATGTAAGCGATGAGGATTATAGTCATGCTAGAACGGTATGGAATGAATTCAATGTTAAAAATCTGGGTGAATATTTAAATATATATCTTAAGTGTGATACGTTAATACTAAAGGACGTGTTTGAACGCTTCCGTGAATTAAGTATCGGTTTGTACGGACTCGACCCGTGTCAGTATTACACACTTCCCGGATTAGCCTATGATGCAATGTTAAGAACGACTGGTGTACAGATTTCATTATTAACAGATAAGACTATGTTAGATTTCTTCGAAAAAGGAATACGAGGTGGAATTTGCACTGTGTCCAAACGGTATGCAAAGGCGAATAACAGATACATGACTAGCTATGATAACACTCAACCAACTAATTATTTAATGTACGTCGACTGCAATTCTTTATATGGATATACAATGGAAAATAATAGCTTACCATACACTGATATAAGGTGGCTAACTAATGCTAAAATTAAATCAATAGATTTTATGTCTATTACAAGTGATTCTGACGTGGGATATGTGTTGGAAGTAGACTTTAAATATCCACAGGAACTTCATGATATACAAAATGATTTGCCATTATGCCCTTTGAATGAAATCGCGCCAGGTGATAAGTATACAAAATTGCTAACAACATTGAATGATAAAAATAGATACGTATTACATTATCTCAATTTTCAACAATGTGTTAAACTTGGTTTGATTCCATCGCGTATACATAGAGTAATAGGTTATAAACAATCTAACTGGATAAATCCTTACATTGAACTCAACGCTCGTAAACGTATTGAAGATAAGACGAAATTTGGCCAAAATCTATGGAAGTTAATGAATAATTGTGTTTATGGAAAATTTATAGAGAATGTAAAACGTTATAATTCATTTCATTTAGCTACCAGCTGGAAACGAGCGCGTAAATTGTTAGCTCGACAGACGTGTATAAGGTACGTGATTTTTCATGAAAATTTAATAGGTATAGAATTGGTCAGAGATGAAATATTGATGAATAAGCCAATATACATAGGACAAGCAATCCTGGATCTATCCAAACATAAAATGTACGATTTTTATTATGAAATTCTGAAGAAAAAATTGAAAGATGTAACTTTAATCTATACGGACACGGATGCTTTTCTCTTTGAATCTAGCTGCGATATATATGAATTTATTAAAACCAATATACATTTATTCGATACATCGAATTATCCAATGGATAATGTGTATGGTATTCCGTTAGCAAATAAGAAAATTTCAGGATTATTCAAGGATGAGCTAGCCGGTAGAGTGATGACTGAATATGTAGGATTGAAATCGAAATTATATTGTTATCGATATGATACTGAAGTGATTAAAAAATCAAAAGGTGTAACAAAAGATTCGATGAGATTCATAACCTTTGAACAATATCTCTCATGTATTACACATCCTGACACGATACATCGAAGCATGCAGACATGTTTCAGAAGTTATAAACATAATGTTCATACCATTGAATCTAATAAGATAGCTTTAAGTGGTATCGATACAAAGCGATACATTCCCGATAATTCATTTTCAACATTAGCATGGGGACATTATGCTATAGAAAATTGTCAAGTGTAATTTCTTTTTCTTTTCTCAATAAAGCATAGATTCAACTGAGTTAAAAGTTATTACTAGGCCATGATAATAACATATTAATGTATTTCGAAAAACAAAATAATTGAGTTTCAAGTATAATTGTAAAGTGTGTTACAACTGAGTTAAAAGGTATTACTAGGCACATGATAATAACATATTACTGTATTTCAAAAAAAATAATTGAGTTTCAAGTATAATTGTAAAGTGTGTTACAACTGAGTTAAAAGGTATTACTATGCACATGATAATAACATATTACTGTATTTCAAAAAACGAAATAATTGAGTTTCAAGTATAATTGCAAAGTGTGTTACTAATTACATGATAATAACATATTTACTTCATTTGAAAGATAACGTGTTGCTTTTTTATGTTTACGTTAGGGGGGAAGGAATATTTTTTCCTATTCATGTCGTTTTGAAATGTTAGATAGCAGAAATCAATGTAACCTTATTGATCTCTACAATGAAATGTTAATTCAACTATAATCATGTATGATTTTTTATTAAAATATATTTACTAATTATATCAAAATGTTATTATCATGTCTCCGTTAAGGGGTGAGGGGGGATTTATATATAATCAATGTGAACTAGCATGTACATTATGTTAAAGGCTCTTATTTCAGCTATAATCATGTATGATGTTTGTTTAACGTATATTACTAATTACTTCAAATTGTAATTATCATGTTTACGTTAAGGGTAGGTGAATTTATATATACTCAATGTGAACTAGCATGTACGTTATGTTAAAATCTCTACAATTAAATGTTAATTCAACTATAATCATGTATGATTTTTTTAAAAAAGTATAAAAATGTTATTATCATGTTTAAGTTAAGGAGATGTGAATTTATATATAATCAATGTGAACTAGCACGAACGTTATGTTACAGAAGATATCAGGAATCAATGTGAACAAAAAAACACAATATATCATTAAAATTATATTTCTTTATTGAGTTGTGTGTTTTTTATTTATACAATGTCCACCTCATTAATCCATTCACGGGTAGGAAATCCTAACCATTTCACCAGAATCCTATCACCACGTCGTCTGATAATCCTTTCAACTAAATACGTGTCTGGATATTGAGTTTTCTGTAATTCATAACCGTAGAATGCTCCTTCAATCAGTTTACCCTCCAGATCCTCGATGAGATAGGTCAATGGATGTGTCCTTTGCACTGTACGTATCCTAAAGACTTCAACACTCCAATTTGGTAGATAACCTTTCTCCATAACACCTTTATGCTTAGAAATCCTCACGTAGTCACCAACACGATGAAGTCTAGATCTTCGCTTCTCACGCAGACTTCTATCATATTTGTATACACTGAGGAGGAGAGAATTATCACGAACTTCTACAGGCTTCATACGAATCGTTCGATGGTAAGTATTATTGTATGTATGAATAATTCTAGGTAGTATGTTTATCCATTGATATGAGCCTTGAACAATAAATTCCTTATGCAAATTCAGTTTGATCGTTCTTATTAAACGTTCCACTGCAGCAGCCTTAACGTGAGTGAATGTACTGTAATGATTAATATTATTACGATTCATTAGTTCGCGGAAATGTTTATTGTAAAACTCCCTTCCATTATCAGATTGAACATTCTTCGGAAACGATTCCATTTCATTCAATATCTCCTCCATAGCAGTCGAAACGTTAATACCACTTTTATCACGTAATGGTCTTGCATAAGCCATCTTGGAATAAAAATTGCATGCAAGAAGAATATACTTATAATTCCTATTGTCTCTTGCATAATTAGACATGTCCATAAGATCTATTTGTACTAAATCGTTCATTCCTTTGCTTATGATCTTACGACGTAAAAATCGTCTTCTAGCTGGTGCATGTAACTCGGTTGCAATGCGACGTTTTATCATGCTATAATTTTTGATGTTTTAAGTTCTGTAATAATTTCTTTTATCTCGGGTGAGTGATTCAAATTACCTGCATCCCTCGACGCAACTAATAATCTTAATCTGTTTATTATTTCATTCGGATCGTTCCAGTAGACGTAATCTAATTTTCTCTGCGGTACATGTTCTTTCCAACGTAAACCAAATCCAGTTCGATTACTAACAAGGTCACGAATGATATGACGATACTTGAACCCTCGATTTGCTCTTAAACGTCTATCTCTTGAATAGCCGTGTCTGTAAACTTGAGTATTCTGTAAGATTTGTGAATACACGTCTAAATCATCATCTGTGTACGATGTCTTGCGAGGTAAACGTTTAAATAATAATTCATATAAGCCTGCTGTGGGCTCATACGTTTCTGTCCCTATCTGAACACCATCAGATTTAAACACAACTGTCTTGTTACCCAATTTATACTCATTATCCTCGTAACGTATGCCGTAAGTATTGTCCATGTCACTCGAACTAGCAGTTCGAACCTTGTGTAGATACTTTGACACGAGATCAGATCCGCTAGCATCATCTGTAGTTTCGTCGTCGTTGTTGTCTTGGTGTGCTTTCGCTATTACTTTCAATGGTTCGGTTACAGGTTGAAGAACTTCAGACATGACTCGTTGCGTTTCGAATTTCATTCCTTTGAGAGAACGTAACTTTTCTCTTATTGCCCTACTGTGACGGGCAATGGATCCCTTAAGTCTTATAGCTTCAGCATCCATATCGAAATGAATGTATAACTAATCAGCTACTGCTAATTTATATGAAACTATCAGTTCTATACTTAATATATGACCATCTTTAGCACGTCCGGCTGGCGCTGTAAACGATAGAATATCGCCAGTTTCAACTCTTACAGGATATCTTTCAACTAATCTTCCGTTTATTGCAAACAATGTATCATTTACAGCATGCGGATGTACCGATGATACAATAGAACACGAGAGTACAATTCCATTTCCAGAAACTTTATAGTATTCGAGTCCCGATGTTAACGTGTACCTTAGAGAGGGACCTCGAAACGGACGTGTTTGCAATGAAATTATGAGTTGTGCTTTCAATTGTTGTAATATAGTGTTTACAACATTTCTCATTCGTGTTTTCATAGTATGAATATCATTATTTATAGTGATTAGTTTATTATCAAGTTCCGTTTGTCGTGCGGTTAGTTCTTTCACTTCTTTTTCTACAGCTGTAGTAATAGTCTCGCTAGCGGAGGTGATTGTTCTAGTTAACTGACTTTGTAATTCATTCTGTTTCCGTGTAATAGTATCGGCAATGTTTGTTATAGTCACAGTTAAACCCGTTTGCAATTCATTGTGTTTCTGTATAAAGAAATGATTAACATAACTCATGGTGACTGCATCACTATCATCTATCGGGTCGGCTAAATCCTTCAATCTCTTCATTCGAAATGATAGAGTTTCATTAGAGTCGTGAATTGGAATCCTATCATCTACATATTTTTTATTAGGAACGTCGTGTTCGTGAAGGGGGTCCAACAGCGTTTTCATTCTTATACCATCTATAATGACATTATTTTCGGAATCACGTTTAAATGCATATTTACTTAAGTACTCCATTAAATTGTTGTATTGGATGTCGAGCGATTTTTGTATGTGATCCCTAAGCATAGCTTCAAACTCGCCCATACGCTGATACGAGGTCTGCTCGCTGAAGATCTGCATTCGATTCTCGACGTCAGCCGTATGCGTATCCACATAACGTTTAGTCGATGCATCGTCACCTTCTTCAGGGTCGTGAATATTGCACAATCGCTTTCCCTTGAATCGATAGTTTCCCGATCCATCTCTAGTTATGATATATCGATTGAACACACCCCTAGATGGTATGATTCTTCGGGATCCGAACCTGTCGATACTCATTGCTTAAGTGATGGATTATTCTATTTATTCATTCTGATAAAGCGATCAAAACCGTGACGGTAGCGTCCCTCGTTCAGTGGATATTCTGGTACTATAACAACAAATGATCGTTCATCACTCTCCCATATATGTTTACACATATCCTTAAATTCATCATAGGACATATCGGTATTTACATAATCTTCGTATATATGTTTTAAATTGAGATTATCCTGTCTAAAGAATATAATCATATTTGCATTATCTCTAATTAAATGTTTAGGTACTTTAGCATATGATTGTGCTAAATATATAGCATCGACATTACGATGTCTACCCATACTGTAATATGAAGCTATCTTACCCTGTTTTTCATTTATCACATCATCAAATACGAATATCGAATTTTCTCTAGCATCCGACGTTTGAATCACTTTATCACCATCATCGAACGTAAATACACCTATGTCGGGTATAGTTTTCAGTAACCTGAGTAAATATCGATATTTAGGTTGTTGCAACGATTTCGAGTATATGTAGAGGTTTTCGAATCTCAGACCATTCTCGTGAATAAGCAGGTTGAGTAAAACGTTCGTTTTTCCAGCATTTGAACTGCCCAGTATGAGCGCTCTAACGTTACTCGGAAACAACGTACCGTGTCGTCCTTTGCGAATGTCATCCTCGAAATCTAACACCTGTATGGGTAGCGTACACTTTTGCTTTACTATCTCCATATCGCGACTAATACTTATAAAGCATAAGTTTTGTCTTTTATTTCGTTCGTGATAAGGGCAATCTATGTCTTTACTGGATTTAGCCAATCGTCATAGGAATCGTATACTTATAAAGCGCACGTTTTGCCTTTTTAGTTCATAGTGAGACATGCGCTCTACACGTGCACGCAAAGGTTCGGGAATTCTTAATTCCTTGATTAATTCATTACCATTTGAGGCACATTTACCGGGTTATCGTTTCTGTGGTCCCGGAACGAAACTACATAAACGCTTGCAGAGAGGTGACTTACCGGTGAACGGGTTAGATTCAGCGTGTCTCGATCACGATCGGGCTTACGCAGAGAGTACTGATACAGAATCTCATCGTCTAGCCGTTAAGGTGTTGGTAGAGAAAGCTTGGAGACGTGTACAGTCTACCGACGCTTCTTTGGGCGAACGACTTGCAGCTCGACTTGTGACTACACTTATGAAGGGTAAATTGGCAGCGGGCGCTGGCATGCGTAAACGTCGCAACAAGAGAGGTGGTTTCTTACCTTTGCTACCACTTTTAGCAGCTCTAGGTGCAGCAGGTGGTCTAGCTGGAGGTGCTGCTCAGATTGCTACGGCTGTCAATAAGAAACGTTCGGATGCAAAACAACTTGCGGAATTAACACGTCACAACGAGCGCATGGAATCTTTGGCTCAGGGCAAAGGTCTTCGCCGTAAGAGACGTCGTAAGGGTAGAGGATTGTATCTTCGATCAAAAAACTCGGGGCGAGGCCTATATTTATCCCGGAAAAAGCCCTGAGTGCTAACGAGATCGATTCGTATGCACGACGTCTACACATTCCACATTTTAGAGGTGTCTACATGATCGATAAACTACCTCCACGTCCTCGATACTATGAGAGAATAGTAGTGAATCTGGATACTTCAAATAACCATGGTACACATTGGGTTGCTGTACGTAAGGATGGTGATGTTGCCTACTACTTTGACAGTTTCGGCGATCTGAGACCTCCGGAAGAGATAGAAACATACTTTTCGGGTGTCAAGCTCCTATATAATACGACGAGATTTCAAGAATTCGATTCTGTGATTTGCGGTCACTTGTGCCTTCAGTTTCTCCTCGATGAGTTACACGATCACCGTGAGTGGTAGTGATACCAGCTTCTCTACATTTCTAAATCCACCATTACATCTGGATCCTAACGGACATTACGAGATAGCTCTATTGAATTTTGAGACTTTTTACTCGATTCCGAATGTGGACGAGAGTAATAATCTATTCCATTACGTTCGCGATGGAAAAGTCGAACGTATAGTAATTCCACCGGGTACTTATGAATTGGATGATATCGCCAGATTGATCAAGGATGCTCTCGACATCGGTGACGACTTTATTCTACGTGCTAATTATAACACCATGAAATCAGAAATTCAATCTCCCTATATTATCGACTTTAGTCGTGAGAGATCTATTGCTCCTCTTCTCGGTTTCACCTCTAAACAGAGGGTACCGGCAAACGTGCTGACCGAGTCTAATGATTTGGTTAACATATTCAAGGTCAGCATCATACGTATCGAGTGTAGTCTTGCAACGGGATCTTTCATCAATGGTAAAAGTGGTCATTCTCTGTATGAATTTTTCCCATCGGTAACTCCAAGTTATCATATCTCGCAGGAACCATCAAGTCCTATATATTTACCAATCATCGATACGAATCTCATTGATCATCTCGACATTAGAGTGGTAGACCAGAACGGCGATAAGTTAGATTTCAGGAACGAAACCATCACTTTACGATTGCACATACGTCGTAATGGGTATAAGTTTTAAGAGACGATGCTATATTAAAAAACATCTCTCGAGATTGAACTCTACTCGATCATCGACCCGCAAGCTAATCACATCGTCTAATCGAAAATTTCTCGCTAACTTAGGCTTCAAGGTTCTATGATGGATGTGTTGGACGTGATCGGGATTCCGACTTTTGATGATAAGATCAGTAAGGAGGAAGAACACGTATTCCTACCGTACAATACGTCAGCTCTCGATGTGAACGATGAAATTAGAATTCCATGTCAAGCTGAAGATTTGTACACGCTTCCTAGTAGAAGTTATCTCTACATTGAGGTGACTCTCACTAAACCCGACGGCACCGTCGCCACATCGAAATTGAGTAACAATGCTATGGCATTCCTATTCTATGAGATTCGTCTGGATATGAATGGAACGACTATTGATAGAATTAGGAATCCGGGCATTTCATCAACGATGCGTAACTATGCCGCACTGAATGAACTGGAATCGAATCGTTTACTTAATGCTGGATGGATCTATCCAGGAGGGGTGGTAGAC
This sequence comes from Mantis religiosa, assembly GCA_030765055.1. Taxonomy (NCBI): domain Eukaryota; kingdom Metazoa; phylum Arthropoda; class Insecta; order Mantodea; family Mantidae; genus Mantis; species Mantis religiosa. The sequence goes on from CM060959.1 coordinate 113,199,787, forward strand.
ATCGTGAATACATCGAATGGTATCTTCAATGCTATCGTTCCTCTTTCGATGTTGCTGGGTTTCGCCGACGATCACAAGGAGGTCATACTTAATAGCAAGTTTGAACTTATTCTCATTAGATCTAAGGATTCTAATAATTGTATCATTGGAAACGATCCTACAACCATACAACTAACTAGACTCGAATGGAGGATGCCTGTACTTCGACTTTCAGATTCTGAACGAGTTGATAAACTTAAACTCGTCAAATCGGATAAACCTCTACACGTCGCATTTCGAACCTTGGACCTTCACACTCAACCTGCTGTACCTCAAACTAAAGCGTTCACATGGAACATTGCAACCACGACTAAACTTGAAAAACCACTTTTCGTCATAGTCGGTGCACAAGTGGATAGATTGAATCATCTCGCTAAGGATGCTTCTCTATTTGATAATTGTAATATCACCAATCTGAAACTTTATCTCAACAGTGAATCTTACCCCTATCACAATATGAATTTGGATTTCGCCAATTCGAAATTTGCATCTCTGTATGATCAATATTCCAAATTTCAATCATCCTACTATGGAAAGGAGAATTACCCTCTTTTGAAAAGGAACGACTTTCTGAAATATGCACCGCTATTCGTCATCGATTGCTCTCATCAACCTGAGGATACTGTGACGGGGGCAGTGAATGTCAGATTGGAAGTTCAAGCATCGTCAAATTTTCCTGCACAAACTTCATTATTCTGTTTAATTATTCATGATAAACTATTCACTTATAAACCATTAACTGATGTTGTACAATCTATCATATAGGTGTAATAAATAAAACATTACAAATTCAAATTATCTTTTTATTGACTTTAACATACATCTCCAATATCCTCTTCCTTGCACTCCTGCTTTTTGCATCATATGAACATAATGATTTATGAATATCATACAACTGATATAAATTTCTTTCAATATATGGAATTAGTCTTTTAAGTCCATTGAATGCAGTACTATTCAGATTTATACTGCCCACATTTAAACATGTATTCACAAACGTTATTTCATTCATCTTATTCACGCATAACATTATATTATATGCATATATTATATTTTCACTGTACGGTGCACATGGATGCTTACCATCTTTCAGATACGTATCCAAAGCACACAAATTTGACATTATTACCTCCCAATCCTCTTTTGTAATATACACAAACGTATCGTCATGTGTGGCTTTAATGTAAAGTGATGGGAGTTCATTGTATAATCCTATGTTCACACGAAAGTCAATGCTGATGGAGATGTCGTTATCGTTCATGCACACACTATTTACCATCACTCGCAACTTCCTCCTCTACTTCTTCTGCGAAGGGTGTGAAGGGTTCGAACATCATGATGAAACTGTCTTGATCGAACGTCTTCTTGGCTTTGACGATTCTCGGTTTGCAGTTCGTCTTCTTCTTTTTCTTGTCTCCTTTCTTACTGGATCTGCGGACATACACGAACTATGTCTCAACATCGTGAATATTTAATACACTTGTTAACGTAAAACTCTTATTAATTTATACTCACTTTTCTATGACTTCCTCCTCGGGTTTCGGTGTACCCGTATCCTTAAACGGACGGTCATTGTACGGACCGCACACATCCTCACCTTGATCCTGTTCGGACTGGCATGCCACATCTTCACTTTGGGCTTTACTGAAATAAACATATTTATCATTAGTTATCTAACACATAACAACACGTTCACGTTAACACACAATTATAATTCTACTTACCCGAGATACACTTTACAATTCTTTCCGCATTGAGCATAAGATGTGATCGAATCATGATGGGAAGGATTCTTGCAAATCACTTGATGCATCTTCCCATCACACGTTTCATCGTGATGCTCAACCCAATGCTTTTGCAAATCTTCGAAATTGCGTAGATTCTCCCAGAATCTGGTATCACTTTCAATGATAGGAGTTGTTGTTCCACTCATCTTGCCGTTGCGATGTGAAGTGAGAATGCATTCGTTCCCGAGTGAGCAGATGGGTGATGAAACGTGATCATACCTGTCTCCCCCCTCCCCATCCTATCGTAGATTGTACTTAACGTACGGAGGGTTTTTGTGAAGTGAGGACACGTTCGTTCCCGAGCTGGCGGGACAGGATGAGACCTGTTAATTCGAATTTACTATATTACCGTTTTATCACGTTCCCCCCTTCCAACCTCTCGTCGCTTGTACTGGAGAAGGACTAGTGTTTATCCTCGCGTACATGAATGGGTATCGAACCGAGGACTCTATGTTCATATATATGAATCCTCCCGAGAACTCGATATTCATAGATGAATATTTATACACTCACACATATACACATATGCACAAATCTTGAGGAATGACAACACGTCATCACCCTTATACTTCAATGTGGAACAGATTTATATTTTCTCGTACCTCGATGTGGGAATGGAATTTAACCCAAACCCTACACTCGATATTCATACATGAGAGTTTAAGCACAGACATCGAAGCACTAAACGTAATCGATATCAAACCCTACACTCGATATTCATACATGAGAGTTTAAGCACAGACATCGAAGAATTACTATCAACACATTTAATTCAAACATCACCCTCCCCGAACCCCATATCGAACCCTAGACTCGATATTCATACATGAGAGTTTAAGCACACACATCGAAATGAATTCACATTTAATTCAAACACCCCCCGGAACCCCGTTACCCACCCACCCATCACACATCACACACACACACACACACAATCATCATCATCATCACCCCACCTCAAACACATCTCACTGCACAGGGGAGAACGGCACTACGCCAACACTCCCCCTTCTTTTACACCTCGATTTTCACATAGGATAGTTCTAAATCAATGAGCATTCTACATCACTCATATATTAACACAGAGGAGAGTTCAGCATCATATCTACACTGTGCCGAAACTCCCAATTCTATACTACTTTTCTTGTTTTCGTGAATCAATAGTCCCTCGCAAAATAAGTGGAAAGATTATGCTACAGAAATGCGTAAACAACTTGTCAAGCTTCCATCGATACCCTTGCTCACAACCTGTTTATTTAGTTTCAATACTGAAAAAAGAATTGTTCACATACAAAAGTACAGCCGAAAATTGGATTGAATTAGATTTTTGTCGGAGGTGACTTGCCACGGCAACCAGACTTGGCTTATGTAACTATGCCCTAAGAGGAGCCTCTCCAGAAGGAAGGATGAGGTGAGAGGAGACAGACAGCGGCTGACTTAAGGATTCACTAAAGTGCAGAGGTCAGGTTCCCCCACAATTTATCAGTTGTAAGCTCTCCGAGAGGCCAGTACAAGCGGTATATCAACCACCGTGGTCCTGAAATGGCCCACCTGGTCGATCCGGAGACCGGAGAACATTCCAACGGAGGAACAAGCGTTTATCAGGAGCATACCTATCATCCTGCCATGCAGCGCCGAAGCTCCCACCGACACTTTTACCCTGAAAGATACCACCAGATGAGAGATGATGTGGAATAATAATGGAGATGAAATGTAGGACCTTGAAACTCGGGAGATATAATTAACATACCCAGCATTCACCTGGTGACCCGGGAAAACCCCTGAAAAGTGTATGGGTGAGGTAGGCCGGCCATGGGAATAGAAACCTAGCGTCCCAAATGCAGGCCTAAGACGAAACTGCCTGAGCAGTAGAACCAAACATACTAATGAATTTGTTAGCTCTTGGTGAAGCTAGAAAATTCATAGTGTGGAAAGTTATCTTTAAAGTCTTCTAATTCTTTTATGAAATTCGCGAAAATATCCCTCTAACCCTTCCGGAGTAGGCTAATGCACCGCAGCTTTACTACAGCCTATTTCCATTGGATATGCGTGCGCAGGCCTTCTCCCCCCCCCCCACCCGCCGGAGCCGGCTGTCTCGCTCGCGCCATCTCTTTCTCCACTATTGCTGTTTCACAGTACAGTGAACCTGTACAGATTTACACAGTATAACAGCGCAGAATTAAAACATTACATGTCCCCTATGAACCTTGTTATGACTGCAGGTATTTAGTCGGTGGGGCATATTTTAACATAAAAATAAGTTTTTATACTTCCCACTTACGGTGATTTCTTTTACAATGCATTATTTCCTAAACAAGGACGTAAGATCCTACGCTACACAATATATACCAGAGAATGAAGTACTACATCACTCCGCGTCCACGTGCGTTCGGAATGACAGTACTGTTACCGCTTCGTTATGTATAATATTAATATGTATTAATAATATGAATAGGCATTTTCAACCCAAAAACACATATTTATTCAAGCAACCGTTGAATCGCCTCGTTAAGTATAATATTAATATAAATGTTCGACTCTAAAGGTACATTTTTCGACTCTAAAGGCGTGATTAAGTATCACGCAGCACAGTATTAATATCCATGAAAATTAACTGCTACTTATGTATTTTTCGTACTCTTTAGCACGAGACTTGACCATTGCCAGCAATTCCGCCTTAACATGGCCCTCATGGAAAATTATATTTCTACTCTATAGTCATGTTATGTCACTTATTGGTTGGTATGCCTCACACTGTGGTAGGGGGCATTGTCCATCACAATGTGCCTGCCTCGGTGGCGTAGATGGTAGCGAGTCGGCCTCACGTTCAAAGGGTCCCGAGTTCGAATGTCGGTCAGGGTGAGGTATCTGGCTAACGTTTTTTCTGGGGTTTTTCCTTATCCTGATAGACGAATGTCGGGTAACTCTAAGTTCCATGGAACCCGAACTCATTTGAGCCTCATTTCATTCATCGTCAGATGTGACTTAACGTTGGAGGACGTAAATTGCACACACAAAAAAGTCCATCACAATAACGCTATTCGGTTGTAATTTAGGGAGAATCTTTTCAAAACACGATTTTAAAACGTCGCCATTCATTTCTTCATGATAGTCTCCCGTGGTTTTGGAGAGAAACAAAAGCTCGCCAACCTCGAGAAAGCCATCGTATGTGCAAAACTATGAGACGCTTAGCCCTCCCCGTAGGATTTCTAATTGCTGCACTTAATCCAAATCGAAATGTATGTTTATTTTATTTCCTTGTCAGGCCATACTTGCGTGTGTCCCTCGTTAATCCACGCCTCGTCTAAATAATAAACTTTCCGCGTTTTATGGAGTTCCTTTATTTTGCGGAGAAAATCTCTTTGCCATAAAATCATATCATATCTCTCCATGATGACACTCTGTCTTTTTCTGTTCACAAATTCGAAGCCAATTTCCAGCAGCATTCTGTGGAGGGAAGATTGAAGTATGGAAGGTTAGGATCACAGTTAACCAACATCACTCAATATGCGTGCAGCATTACAAACTAACTTAAATATCTATCAGTATATGTTTTTATAGTTGAAATATGCTTAGTACGCCCTTATTGTGCGCTTTAGCAAAACGAACTCAAGACTCCACACCTCTGTAGCAGTACTTTTTCAAGGGACTATTTACACGACGGAAGCATCATGGACATTGTGAAGAAGGCGCTCTACGATCAACGGTCGCATTGTTTTGTTTACATCTACTTTATTCTCCTGCTGCAGGCAGTATAGGTAACAATAAAAGTTACTTTTAAGGAAAACAAGTTGTCGTTAATAAGGAATGTGATAGCAGTGAGTATCATATAAGGAAAAAGCACCGCATGAAGGTCAGTGTTGTCATTTGTCCTTGTAGCGTAAACCCTTACGAAAGGGGCTCAGCGGAAAACCGAAAAGCGACCAGATTTGACCACGATTTGCCCAGGTATGCACGGGGTCCCTGGCGAATTCAGATTGAACAAATGAAGCCGATCATTTTGTCCGAGCCGCTTAGAGGCCCTTAGAAGGATGCCGTTCCAGAAGGCATTGCGTCAGCAGTCAAACGGAAGCCAGGGAAAACCTGTCTAAAGCATATCTCAAACTCCCAGTCGCAACACACCAAACGCCATCACCTAGTAGGTCAATTCTGTACAAATGTTAGAATATGATGTGGACAGGAACTGCGTGGTGGAAAAGGAATCACAGAAGTATTTGCTTACCGATCCGGGAGAACCACGTAAAAGTCAGAGAGGCAAAGGAAATAGAACTCATATCCTCTCGAATGCGACTTTACGCGTTTCCGTGCAGCAATCTCGCTTAGACCTAGAAACAAGAGCTATGACGCAGCCCCTGTCACCTAGGAACACTGAGACGACATATAACCTGATATCAGACACTAACACAAACAAACGAATAAATATAAATAAATGACGTATACCAAATTAGACTTATGCCATAATGCTAGCATATACTCCGGAGACCGCCACAGTGATAAGGCCACTCTGCGAAGGTCAGTAAACTCCCTTTGCAATCCCTGTAAACAAACAACCCTACTCAATTGTCTGTTTTGCCCTCAAGGAAAATTTGGCGCCTTCCAGTCGGAAACCAGCCCATTGTTAAAATCCCATGCGTGCTTCCGACAACAGCCTGTAAGATTTTGACTGACACGCAGAGCACATGCCTTCGCATAAATTTTTGCATGCGGACCGTTAGATAAAGCGTCTCTGATGTTAGGTCCGAAACTGGAAATTCTGAACACTGATCTCAAGTGGGGATAGTTGCCAGCCGATAGAAAATTGATATTTGCTCATGTGATTTTGCAAACTCCGAGAAATACCTAGAGGGGGAGTAATTCAAAGTGATGGCGGAAGGTAGGTTTTGCTAGTAAGGACACTTCGGTCCTGAGTTCTACGTGACACTGATGCGTATTCGGCGCCGCCTAAGAAGTACACCTTTGTGCCATGCACCGAGAAAAGTGCAATATATAACAATCTCTCCAGTGAGAGCTAGCGCAAAGAATAATATATAGGGAAGACGATAAATACATCCGGTTTGAAAACACAGTGATACTGCCCCTGCGCTTCACATCGCAATATTGAAAGTGACGCTAAACACAGCAACCACATCGACGACGAATTTTCGGTGGCGAGCGTGGGAGCCTAAGGACTACAGTAAAATTCTGTCTACCAGATTCAAGGTGTCATCATTCAACCCACAACCAGTCAGGACGCACCCTCTCCTGAAGTACAGATGAGAGTTCTCATGCGGAAGCTACAAGTCACCTCGGACCGATTACAATCTCCCTTTCCTTAACCTCCTCACACCACCAATACTTAATTGTGAGGCGTTGAGCACAAGGGAGAGCTCGACGTGGTTCGCTGCGGGCCGGACTGCCTCAGCTACTAAATGAACAAAGAAAAATATTTTACTATGATTTTTAGCATTATATATGTACGATAATGTGTATGTGCACCTAACATTAAATACAATGTTTGTTCCATTTATACCCCACATTTAACTGCAATGGTCATATCGGCAGCCGTTCACCTTTGGTACATATCGAAGGTATTAAATCGTATACGTTGGGTTGCTTGTACTTTAATCATGAGATCACTCACACATGGACACTCTCATTCATACTTCCAGATTCTGAGGAAGAAGGGGAATCATTTTGGTTGGAGAAAAATCGCAACTCCCAGAAGGGAATTGAACCCGGGACGCCTAGCACGGCAGTCAAGCGCTCTATCGACTGAGCTACGCGACCAGCTAAACACAATTTGTATCATCATCTAATTACGAAATACTTTATTCTAAAATAAGTCAATTTAAATAGTGCTTCAAAGGTCTTCAGATATTAAAAATACCTTCAAAATATTAACATTAATTTCAATTATTTTCATATTAAATTAATTTTTAATACCACAGGGGTTTTCTTTAGTGCTGTAACGACTCACCTAATCAAGCACCAAACACTGTTCAGTGCACATCGGAAACAGCCAAACTGCAGATGCATCGTCTCTAAGACTGCCGAGGAAGGTGAAGACAACACACTGAGGCATTGTTGTACAAACTTGTGCTTAAACGTACTCGCGACGAATAGAAATCCTGGCAAGTTTGTTACTCTGCATGCCACTGCGTTGAACAGCTGGACGCAGGCAGCATTTAAATTAATCTCCGAAAGTGAAATACCTGGTAGCAGCCTCGTTCTCTGGTACTCCCACATCCGAGGTCTGATTGTCTTTAGGAATGTTAATAGCCTCCTTTAACCTTAATGAAGAGATGGGAGAAGGAGGGTTAATGGCTTGCCGTTTTAAGCTTTGCTTCCGTGGTTTTCTCTACTTCTGCTTGGTGACAGCAGAGTCAGTGGCGTATGGTGAAAATCTGTGAGGTTAAAGCGAGCGAGGTTCACCCGGGAGAAGAAACTGCCTCTCCATGAGGAGGGAGCCGCCGAAGCAGCTCCGTAGGGTTTCCATAGGGTTAATATTTTTAATATAAAAATGATTTTGTGTGTGTGTGTGTTTAAGGCAAGGCTACACTAAAAATTTGCCTAAAATTTTGAAAATCATGGAATTTTCGTTTTTGGCATTTTTTGTTACTTAGGGTTTGTAATAATAGATGCCATGCTATTTTGATCATTTGTCCCATTTTAGGCCGTCACGTAACAGTGTAAAAGGACCCTTAAAATCGTTAAAAGTAACAATCATGACTCTAATTATCTGAGAAACTTTTTTTGTATCAGTTTTCAGTATACAAAATGCCTCACGCGTAAAAGTTTTCCATTTAACTTGGTGAAATTTCATAATATATAAATAAGAAACTTCACATTCCCTTTTTATTTGTTATGCTATTTTTTTACGTCCTCCAACGTTGTCATATTGGACGATGCATGGAATGGGTGAAATGATGCTCACATGAGCCCAGGGTCCATAGAGCTTAGAGTCATCCGACATTCGTCTTTTAGGATAAGGGAAAACTCCGTAAAAACCTTATCCAGGTAACTCATCCTGACCGAGAATCGAACTCGGGACATCTTGAACGTGAGGCAGACGCGCTGCCACCACGTTACCGAGGCGGGCAGCTCATGTTTTGAAAATTATATGGTGTTAAGTAATAAAATATGTTTATATTTTCAAAGTTTTAAGAGCTAACAAGGAGAAAATATTTTAGAACAAATGCTACAAGAGAGTTCCAAAAAAATAAGAATGTGGGCCTCTTAAATTTGTTTGTAATAATTTTTTGACGCGTAAAACATTTTTAATTTTTACATTATTTTCACAAAAAATAATTAACAATTAATGAACTATTTCGTGTAGCAGCATAAAAATTTGCATACAGGTTTTAAATTGTACTCTAATTATGTGGCTAAATTTTCATAACGATAGGTTTATTATTATAGAATTTGGAACTTTCAGTGTAGCCTTGCCTTAAGACCACAGGATAGAAGTGAAAACTTAAAAACTATTCATTATAAATTATTCTTAATATTATTTAAAATAATTTAATATTGACACGCATTTTTGCGCAGAGAGGCCAGTTGCGAGCTAACCATTTCTTGCATTACGCTAAGTGTGCTCGCAAATGAAAATACTCTGAAACAACTGAATGACCACGGACTTGCGAAGAAAGTTATACATAAAGGATGTATAAAGGAAGTAAAATCAAATCACATAATGTACTGCTTACATGTATTTTATTTTTATATTGAAATACGTGCTATTTCACAATCATTTTTCATGCAAATATCGGTCATCCCGCGGTTAACTTGGCCGAGGATTATTTTCGTTCGTTAGTGTTGTCAATAAAAATAAACGCAAAACGTCATTTCAATACGTGATAATTTTATTATTTACGTGTTATTTCATTTAATTTATTGATTTTTTATGTTTTACTACTTACAATAAAGAGAGATTGTCAGTAAAAATGAAGCATCATCTTAAATGAAAGATCTCTTTCACGAATTCCTAACACTTTTATTTCCAATTAGCACACTTGTTTTATTTTTCATTATTATGGTTTTAATTATTCAAATACCGAACTTTGGTGATATTATCTGTTCCTTTTGACTATTATTATAGTTTAGAGTGAAATTTGACATGTTGTTGGCTTGTTAAATGACAGGAGGCTATCTGACCGGATCGGTTACCGGCACTTGACAAACGTTTATAAGAACGACCATAAGACAATTACGTTTTAATGAAACTCCTGTAGAGTTTCTGAATTTTTCATAGTATTTGAAATATGTTAAAATATAGCTGGATGTGTGTTGCTGATACGCCACAGAAAATCTACGGCGTATACCGGTAATGGACAGCATAAGACTGAAATAACGAATGAGTGTGGGACCGGGGGGTTAGTTTGGATTGAGCCGACTCAAGCCGACTTCACCCGAATGAGTGTCACATATTCCAGCGTGAAGGCTCAGTTTAATTCACTGCCCACAAAAATTGCTAAACGTGCCTAAAGAAGCTTTCACTTAAAAAATCCCCGACCCTTTCGGCTGAAAGTGGAAGCGCCACTTACGCGCGTCAGCCCGCCCTTAAAGACTACTGATAACCTTGGTCAGCCCGCCAGTGATCTAGTACATCAAGTTACTATCCGGGAGAACTTTTAGGCATCTCTCAACCCCATCTGTGTGGCTATGCCAACCAGACGTACCGTGTCAGTAACCACTGTCCCGTCAAGACTAACCCAAAGATTAGGATTAGGATTTACTACAGAGGGGATTCGGCTCAGACACCAGTCGTGATCCATTGTACCTATGCCCATAAAAGGGGGACACCAGGGAGGAAGGATGAGGTGAGAGGAGACGGAGGGTGGCCATCCCAAAGAGACACGATCGTGAAGAGGACAGAGTCCCTTCAGTGTACTTAGACAGAGGCAGGCCTGGACAACGGATATGCCCCTCTACTGCGGTACGGAAAAAGGGCCCAGCAGCCGATTTGCAAATGGTTCAAGCAGCAGGTTCTGAGACAGGCAACCGACCTACCGGAGGAGGAAGTAGTTTTCCTCAGAGCATATAATCCTGCCATGCACCACCGAGACACCCACCGACACTTCTATCCTGAAAGAGATCATCAGATGAGAGATGATGTGAAATGATAATGGAGATGAAATAGAGTGACAGGAAATTCGTGGGATATAATTAACTTACCCAGAATTCGTCTAGCGAACCTAGAAACCCCGAAGAAAACAATGGATCAGGTGGGTCGGCCACGGGAAGCGAACTCGGCCCTCTCGAAGCGGACCGCAGACGAAACCGCCTTAGCCATTCCACTAGGTAGACTAACCCAATCCGAGCAGCTCTTCTTTGGGAGAGACTCGGCTCATTTCTGGTAACGTCAGAATTACTACGAGTGCTGGGGTCTGCAGCGCTCGTACCACAACAGCTGCAGGTCGGAGACCCTCCCCTATAGAAATCTATGGGGTAAAAGCAATAATGTTGAGAAGAGTAGATATGGTCACCCAGACACATTTCGCTTTAAAGTTCTACTTTTAGCCTACTTTAACATCGGCCGCTTCCTTTTACCTTTAAAGAAATACCCTATAGCAATGGCGTTCACTCGTTTACACACACACACGCACACACACACACACACACACACACACACACACACACACACACACACACACACACACAGTGTCTTCTGTTGGAACTCCAGCTCCCGTAGGGGAAGGGATCCGTCCCTTTCAGCTGCCAAAGTGCGGGCGCTGCGGACCCTTAGCACTCGTGGTACCTCTGACGTTACTAGAGGAACCTCGGGCCGAACAGCCGAGCCCCTCCTTCGGGAGTTGTTCGGATTGGGATGGTCTCGAGGGGGCAGTGTGTTCCCGATACCCGTGGGAGATTGGGTACGTCTTCTGACGGGGTTGAGGGAAGCCATTAAGTTTCCGGGTACTAGCCTGCTTAGCTAATAGAAGGTGTGCTAGATCACCAGGCGGCCCCACCGAGGTCATATCGGTAGTCTTCACCTTGAGTGTTGACGCGCGTAAGTGGCGTATCCACTTCCGTCCCATCTTGTGTCCCTAGGACCAGATGGGGGGGCTTGTTAGGAAACTAGGTCTTTCCCTAATGGAAAGCCCCACGGAGGATGCCGGGCGCCCTTTAAGGGACAGCTCGGATAACTCCCTGGTTTAAAGAGGCCCTGGTCTTGTTCCTACGGGTTCAAGGCTAATGGGAGTAGAACCTCTGAACTCAACTATTGGAACTCCAGCAAATTTCTCACTTTACATCAAAATTTAAAGTCTTATAATGCAGCAATATTAACTGCTTTATCAAATCGGGTTGGAGCTGTGTCTTTTGTGCATCAATTCCTGCGTGCTGATTGGAAATCGTATCGCTGAATTTTCACAAGAGTGATAAGTTAAAGCATATAAGTTAATGTATTACTAATAATCAAACCATTGGTAATATTTTTCTTCCTTCCATGAAATGCATGCTCCTGACATGCCTATTTAACCGATGAGTTGATTAAAGTAGATCAGATATACATATATCAAGGCGTGATCACACCGACAAACCGTCAGCCCAGCAAATAAAATGAAGTAATGACGTCACGAAGTATACTAGAAAACCTAGAATGCCGGAAGGCGTATCACAGTGCTAGACAGCTTCCAGAGTTGTGATGTATTTCAGCCGGGAGCGAGGCTTGCAGTGCGTGTGACGTCAGGCAAGAGCCGTGTAGTATCAAGTTGCTATATAAAAGTCGCTGTGAGTACACGACCTGAGGATTCCGACAGGTGTAGCACACTGAATGACAAGAATGTAGCTGCCACGTAGCTAATGGAACTGTTAAATTTACAATATAACTATTTATTGGAGGACAAATATACACACAAGAAAGATTTGGCTGAATTTTACAAGAACGTCCCCCAAACTAGATTTCCGTGGTTGTATTTACTTGTCGCATGGACAATGTACATGTTTGGCTCGACATATGTGTGCGAACAATTTTTTTCTGTAATTTAATCAGCTAAAACACCAAAGTACCTTATCGGATCACAATCTAATATGCAGCCTTCGATTACAAATTTGCCAGACAAACGACAGAGAGACGAAACAGAAAGTTTCGGAAAATGTCCACGTAATTCTGTTCTGAATGGATCTCCTCTAATTTGCAGAGAAAATTACTTTATGTTTTATTTTATTTACTTTATAACACGCCTGACCTTCAGATAAACTACCAGTTGAAGTTTTATATATTTTCTCATAGCCCCGAGCAAAAAGGTAATTGTTTATGAACTGTGACCAATTATGTAACTAAAGCAGTCAGCATTAATATTACAACACCCAAGATGTAAGTTGTACATATTATTAATACCTGATACGTTTCCTGTCTTTCCTACGCTGTCGGAATCCCAACACATCAAACTATTTCCTTCCTCTTGGGCAGCAGAAATCAGCGCGGTGACCTCACACGCTAACCTGCCTTTCGTTCGGGAGCATATTTGGCGGTTAGAGCTGACGGAGCTGACGTTACATTACCTGTCTCTCCCTGCCGTATCCTTTCCGTATCAGAGTCTAGAATTTCACAATGAGCTGTATGTGGTGTATAGGAAAAATGTATATGTGCTCACGTTCACATTAATCCGGTTTATACATATGGTATCTTTAAATTGCAGTAACGTATTTGCAGAATTTTATTAAAAGATAGCTAAACAACATTTATGTAATGAAAGGAACCAGATGCCCAACGCTGTTTAAGGGCTAAGGCAATTGAAATCAGAAACGGATGAAGCCGAACTATGAATTAGGTCAAGTATTTTTTTTTCTTTTTTGTAATTTAACGTCCTCCAACGTTAAGTCATATCGGACGGTGAATGAAATGGGTGAAATGATGCTCAAATGTATCCAGGGTCCATGGAACTTAGAGCCACACGACATTCATCTTTAAGGTTAAGGGAAAACCCCGGAAAAACCTTATCCAGGTAGCTCACCCTGACCCAGATTCGAACTCGGGACCTCTTGAACGTGAGGCAGACATGCTACCATCTATGCTACCGATGCGGGCACCAGGTCAAGTAATCCAAATAATACACACAAAGGCATTTTTTTAAAATTCGCCACGAAAAGGTCATTTCAATTATCGTCCCAAATATAATAATGTATCTGTGTGTATGTGTATGAAATTAAATGTGTAGTGTTTTACGTCCGCTTTTACTACATACGGCACCGCAGGCGATGACACTGATGATATACGAGATGAAGATGGAGCACCGGTGGAATGAGATGGCGGGGGAAACCGGAGGTCCCGGAGAAAACCCGCCCCAGCGCCGTGTTTTCCACCACCAATCTCACTTTGCAGTCACCGGGGATCGAACCCGGGCCGCCTTCGTGAGAGCCAAGTGGTCTAACCACTGAGCCATGGCGCGGCCTTATATGTGTATGAAGGTGCCTCTACATAAGTCAAAAGGGAAAATTCGGTTAAACATCAAACCTTTTATAAAAGTACGAAGACTTTCATAAATAATTCCTAAAATTCAAACTACTCTTTATAAGAACAGAGTTTTTTAAACATTTTTTATTTTCTTAAAAATGACAAACTATTTTGATTAAATTTGATATGCATGGGTTATTTCTAGACAAATGAAATTTATATCTTAATTTTATCTCTTAATTCTGAATGACTTTCGTAAGCTGGTAAAACCAGAAGAGCTACACAAAAGTTTAATAAGGAAAACTGATATTTTGTTAAATCACATAATTCTCGGACAAATAATATTTTATGGAGTACATTATTTGTGATATATTTTATTATTAGGTTGAATTTTGCAATACTTCTCAAATGACTGGTCACTATTAGTTATTTTTTCTTATCTGACCTACAAAGGGAATGAAACGCCAAATCCCCCACATAACAATGAGCTCTTAAAACGTACTATATTTCCCATTTGCTGCTCCTTTAGAGAAATATATAATAAAATGGATTCTATAAATCTCTATTAACAAGAAGTTTATACAAGAATAATGTTTGTACTATTGTTTATACAAGATTGAGTAGATAGTCGTTTAGTGGAGTACATCTGTGTTTTCTCAGTAACGGTACTGAGCCTAGAAAGTAAGTTGTGTTGGTGCTGGACTGTGTATGACATGTTGGACTATAAATTTCTTTCCCCAGGTCTGCGTACATTGAACCGGTATCTTGCCAAACAGGATCATTCCAAAAGGTATAAGACTATACAGAGGTATAAGTCTCCTGAACACAGGCTATAAGTTGTATAAAAGGATCATAAACAAACGTTTAAGTGTCATTACAGAACCATGATTATTAGAAAACCAAATGGAATTTAGAAAAGGAAGATCTTGCATAGATAATATATTTTCTATTAACCAAATTATTGAAAAGAGAAGAGTATATAACTTAGAAACACATATAGCCTTCGTAGATTTGGAAAAGGCTTTCGATAAGGTGAGCAGGCCTAGACTCTGGCAAATATTAAGCAAGAAAGGATATCCAAAACAATTGATAGATGGCAGGAACATGTATCAAGAAACAGAAATAAAAATAGTTTTAGGAAATGGACGACTATCAAAAGATATGATAATTAATAATGCTTTAAGACAAGGATGTAGTTTATCTCCGCTATTGTTCAACACTTATATGGACAAAAATAATGCCTTAAGTATACTACTCTTTGCGGATGATATGATGTTAATACAAGACAGAGAGCATAAACTGCAAATAAGTACGTACAAGCTACAAAAACTGGTCCAAGATTATGGTTAAAGTACATCCGTAGAAAAATCAAAGGTTATGGCGTTTATAGGAAAACAAATAAGAAGATCTAAGATAGTGTTAAATAATAAAGTGTTAAAACAGGTGGAAACATTTAATTGCTTGGGCTGTAATGTAACCTATAAAACGAACAATGAAGAAATTTAGTAAATTAAACAAATTTCAATACATTTGTAGAGCAACAAACCTAAAATGGTATAAGACAGTGGCTGTTCCAGTTTTACTATATGGTTCGGAGAGACATGCACACTTAAAAAGAAAGATTGGAGCCAAATACAAGTGGCAGTAAATCGATGTACCAGACAAGATCGTATTAGAAACAAACACATAAGGAAAGAATTATATATGTATATTCTCATTGCGAGAAAAATACAAACAAATAGAGAAATATGGAAACACCATTTACAAAGAATACATAACTCTCGCCTTCCATTACAGTCTTACAAATACAAAGCTTTGGGTTATAGAACAATAGGAAGACCACTAAAACGATGGGAGGAAGTATGAGAACTTTAGGAGAACTCTCCTAAACCATGAAGAGTTGATGATGTTGATCATTCCAAGTTGTTGTCGTAACATGGACTTTAGTTGGGAGTATACAACACTCATATCGATCCTATTGTACAAATCAACACAAACTATTTTAGGTAGTGACATATTGTAACATTTGTGTCATTTTTTTGTTTATATTCTTTACATTATGTCCCATTCATTCCGTATCAGTCTTATCTTTGTGGTGTGTTTCTATACTACATCCATCATAAGAAACACACTTTTTGCATTACCCCGTTTCCACGTGTAAAAGCGTGACAGATGACAGCGACACTTTCGGCCATGTTTTACGCCATATTACTTTCAAAGAAATTGTATGCACAGGAGTAGCTTACCAGTAGGCTTTGTTCGCGGAATTGCTCACAGCAACAATGAGCTTCTTAGCACGGCAGGAGGATGTCGTCAGGCATGGATGTTTGATCACAGAAATACAAGAGAGCTGCTTGGTTGTCGGGTCGTTTACTTTTAGGCAGCTTTAATAGTTTGGCCGGTCTTTGAGCCTGGATGTTTCAAGGACTTTGCGTGCCCCTGTGACCCAACTACAGCCTTCATTTAGTTCCTTCGTCGTGAAGGTAGAGGTAGCCAAAACAGATTTAGGTACCTTTGTATAGTCCAAACCTACATTCACTCGGTATTGCATTTCACTCAAAAATCCGTTGCCAATGTTTTAGCAGAAGTACAAATTTTGAGCTTCCGTAAATCCAAACTACAAAGTATTATTACAAAAAGTTACGCGTATTTCTGTCCGCATGTATACAGCATTAATAAAAAACGAAAACCCTGTTAAATACCTAAATCCAGCCGCTTCCAAACATACGACACGAAGATCTTCAAGATAGTACCTCACCCCAAACTCTCTTTAGATAAAACATTTCATTGATTTTATTTTCCTAAAAATATTTCTAATAATTCTGATCAAAGTTCCATACGTTTGTACCATTTACATGAGAAATAAAGTGTAGATCTTAAACTTTTGGGAATAGGTCATGAAGTACCCTTCATTCTGAACGACATATGTATAACTAGTAAACCGACAGAATATTAGTACGTAAAAAGTAAAGACTACAATTTGTCCTAAATAAATTTATTGTGACGTTAACAACTTCCACGTCGTATTTGTACTGATTTGAATTTGAAAAAGTGCTTATGTTTTTCCCAAGTGGCACGATCGCTCATAAAACGACCATGGAATTACAAAATCATTACAAAGTGATATAATTTTTTAAAAATGTGTCTATTGCTTCGCCTACTCTACTCTCCTTATATGTATCTATGTAAAACTGAATGTACCAGTATTACACTTACAAATTTACAAGAAATAGACATAAAGGTAGGATTTTTAAGTATAGTTTTTGAAGAGTGAGTAATGAACGTTATATTACCAGGTTTTACAACAATTTTAAGGGTTTTCTTAATGCATTGAATCCAAAATATGAGATAATTTATAACTGACACTGGATTGGAGAATTTAGAGTACAAATTTAAATTGTAAAAGCAAAAATTACTGATTCAATTTTATTATAACATGAATAGCTATAAATTCCAAAATTAGGTTCTATGTTCTATGTTCTACGTAACACTACGAAAATATAAAACCATACTGGAACAAGTCCTTTGACTACCTTCTTTCCTCTTTACTGTCAACAGCAAATCACCCTATGACAGCAATAGCCAAAATAAATAAATAAATAAATAAATAAATAAATAAATAGACAATAATTGAGACTAAGCCAGAGCCCACATAGGAAAGTTTCAATTTCCTCTGAGACGTGAATATCGATTATGTTTGACCGCGCCCACCGGAGTAGTAGCAGCAAACACATTCTGCACAGAAATGAGTAATGACCCTGTGTGTTCATATTATTTGAGTTGTCATATAGTGGCTCAATTCAAAGAACAGGATACTGTGAATGAAGAGAGCTGTTCAACTGGTCTTCGAGGTTTCTAATGAGACTGAGTGCACCCCGAGTCAGTTCTCCGCGGGAGAAATCTGCACGCCGACACTGAGAATCGAAGTCGCACTCTCGCTTAAGTCAATCAGTTTCTCCTTGTTAAAAATATCATACTAATAATTTCATAATCATAAGTTTGTGACAACTCTAGTTATATTAAGTTTAGCTGCATAGAGACGTACTAGGAGAGAGTAAACGAACTGTAGAACTGAGAGAATTGGGAGTAAATATAAAACATCTGTGAATTAAGTGCAACAGTACCAGACGAGCTCCGGAGTCTATTAGGTATACATAAATCTAATAATCCGAGTAAATTATAATAAAATAAAATTGGATGATTATACAAAGAGGGAAGAAATAGTAATAATCTGTTTGATTATATCCTTATTTTCACACCCTTAAACATAAGTACACGAAGTCTGTTCCAAAAGTATCGTAGATTTTGTGATTTTTCAAAACGTATTTATTTATTCATGAATATATATTTTGTCCCCTTCAAAGTAATCCTCACCAGATATTATACATTTGTGAGCACGTTATTTTCCAATCCCCGAAGCACTTTAAAGAAATCGTTTTTGCGATCTTGTTCAGCTCCTCCTTCGATGCTGGCTTTATCTGCTCAATCGTGGCGTAACGTGGTCCTTTCATCGGCCTATTTAGTTTTGGGAACAAAAGAGTCACAGGGGGACAGGTCTAGGGAGTACGGTGGCTGCGGCATTATAAGTGCGTTAATTTTGACCAAAGCTTCACGCACAAGAATCGACGTGTGAGTGGGGTCGTTATCATAGTGCAAAATCCAATTTTTGTTCTTCCACAAAACCGGGCCTTTCTGGCTGATTACTTCGCAAAACTTGCACATAACTTCCAGGTAATGTTACCTATTGAGCGTTCTACCCTTTGGCAAGAACTTATGATGCGCCTGCAATCGAAGAAAACTGTAAGCGAAACCTTGACCTTTGACCGAACTTGGCGCTTTTTTCAGTCTTGGCTCGTGCGGCAGCATCCATTGGGATGATTGAGCTTTAATTTCCACGTCATAACCATAAACCCGGGATTCGTCATCAGTTATGACCCTCTGGAGGAAATTTGGGTCATCGACGACAGAGTTCAACAACTCCTTTCTCAACGTTAATACGATGGTGTTTGTGGTCGAAATTGGGCAACTGTGGTACGAATTTTGCAGCGACCCGTATCATGCCCAAATCATTGGTCAAACTCGAATGGCACGAGCCAATCGATATGTTCAGGTCCTCCGCAACATCTCTAACGGTGATTCGACGGTTGCTCAATACTACGAGAGCCGATCAACAAAGACTGAAACTGAGTTTTTCCCTGTAGCTTCCGTGATAGTTTCGTATCTGTAACATAAATATTTGAAAAGAGCGAGTTTTTATGTATGTCTGTAGGCGGCAACATTCTCGTATTGGTAGGTTGGCAGTAACGCTCTATTTTGTAAAGCCTACGTGCATTTCGCATACCAGATAACGGAGGTGAAATGAGAGGAGCAGTACAGCGCAATCAAAGACTTCAAAGCAGGCTGACTTGTCAGTGTTAAGCAAGGTGGGCCTGGTGTTTCGGCTTCTGCAGTGACTGAAGTCAACATAAACAGAGCTGCTGTGGTTGTACCAGAGGATCGGCGTATAACATTACGTAACCTCAGTGAAGTATTGAGAATTTCATATGGCAGTGTGTTTACAATTATGCACGACCAGCAAGCAGTTCCCCCCCTCACACTACTGTTACAGCAGCATACTACACGTCAGTATTGGCTACTCCGAGGAAGGACATTGCAAAGAAACGACCAGAGCTTTCTCGGACTGTTTGGCGACTTCATCATGACAATGCACGGCCTCACGTCGCAAATCAACTCATGCAGTTTCCGGCTCGATCCAACATTACCTGTATACCACATCCACCTTATAGCCCCGATCTTACACCCTGTGATTTTTTTATTCCCATCACTAAAGGCGACGCTTAAGCGTATTCGATTTGAGAACTCTGAAGCAGTGCTCAAGAAAAGTGAGGTGATTCTCAATGACCTGACAAAGAATGTAGGAGGCAACTACTTTCAAATAGATCATGTAAACATTGAATTGCAGCAATAAATATCTGTGAAAAAAATGAGTTCAGTCTTTGTTGATCAGCCCTCGTATTTTCTTTACTTCCTCAATGTTTTCGTCTGTTGTTGACGAGCTCGGGCGGCCTGGACGCTGTTCGTCGTTCACATCTTCTCGACCCTCTGAGAACCTTTTGTACCACCGATAAACGTTGCTTTGGTCCAAGGTAGCTTCACCATATGCCACAGTCAATATTCGTAATGCATCCACACACTTAATTTTGTTTTTCACACAAAATTTTATACAGGTTGTTTGTTCCATTTTTTGGAATAGGCAAGAAACGAAGATGAGTCAAAATACGTGCAAGCAAAATAGCTGTCAACAATTAACTGAACATTCAATATGGCCGAGCTTGTTTTTTGTAATTTACGTCCTCCAACGTTAAGTCATATAAGACGATGAATGGAATGGGTGAAATGATGTTCAAATGAGCCCAGGGTTCCATAGAGCTTAGAGTTTTAATTCATGCCAGAGGATCTACTCCCATTAGTCCTGGACCCGTAGGACCAATGACCCGCGCCTCCTTCGATCAGGGAGTTATCGAGCTGTCCCGAACCGACGTTGGTATTTCAGGATAAGGGAAAACCCCGCAAAAAGACCCTTATCCTGGTAACTCAACCTGACCGAGATTCGAACATGGCCGAGCTTGAAAACAAAAGTGGGGGACATGAGTATCAACATAACGCCACAGAACAATCGAAAATCGAATACCCGTATCCCGCAAAAAGTAAAAATTTGCGATACTTTTTGAACAGACCTCGTAGTCCACTTCTTAATTACACCGACATTATTGTTTAAAGTGTGAAGTGAAACCAGGTTCCTATCACGTGATTCCCTCTACATAGGTAAAATATTCTGATATCGCTGTTAGGTTACAGTTCAATATGAATGGATTCCAAGTAGATTTGAGATAGCAAAGAAGTCTACTCCAGCCAATAAAGGAAGCGGTCGCATGTAGCAGAAATCAATTCATATCTAAGTGTGGTCAATCAAACACATGAGAATACCTTCCCCATGTGGAATAAAATACCTGATAGGAACTGGTAAACCCTTAAGTTGGGATTGGGGATTGGGATTTCATTATGAAGGGTATTCGGTACGTAGGTCACCATGCTGGGCCCATTGTTCCTATGCCCCAAGTGGTGGCACCTCCCGGGAGGAAGGATGAGGCGAAGGAGACAGACGGTGGCCGACCCAAGGAGCCACGATAGTACACAGGGCAGGGTCCCTACAGTTTACTTGGATAGACCTTCCTCGTCAGGTCAGGACAATGGATACGCTCCCCTCCTGCGGGACGGCAACGAACCCATCAGCCGAGACTTATGGTCCCAAAGCAGGTGTTCATAGCCCCAAAGGTCCCTGGCTGGCGGTCCCGAAATGGTCCCAGTAGAAGAGCGGAGACCGACAACCGACCTATCGAAGGAGGAAGTAGTTTTCCTCAGAGCATTTCATCCTGACATGCACCGCCGAGACACTCCCGACACTTCTACCCTGAAAGAGACCACCAAATGAGAGATGATATGAAATGATAATGGAGATGAAATGGAGGGACAGGAAATTCGGGGGATGTAATTAACCTACCCAGCATTCGCCTAGTAACCCGGGAAAACCCCGAAAAAATCCAGGGGTCAGGTAGGTCGGCCACGGAAATCGAGCCCGGGCCTCCGCTGAGCGAAACCGCCTGAGCCATCCCGCTCGATAAACACTATAGCCGGCCCTCGTAGCCACGGTCGTTAGAGCGTATGTCTCTAGCTTTCCGCGGCGTAGAGGGTCGCGGGTTCGAGTCCCACCTTGGGCATGGGTGTTTATGTGTATAGTGTATATGTGGAAACTAGGGAAAACAGACAGTAAAGTAAACGAAACAATAAAAAAGCGGTTAAATAAGAAAATATACACATAGATATATATTTTTGTTGAAACAAAACAAACAAAAGCACTTTAGTTACGATGTCAGTGTAATTATGAATTGGACTATACCAATTGATCGGAAGTTATACTCGTACAACAGGTAGATCAAGGTTAAAACTCAGGAACTGCGAGATGTAAACGACCTCCCACCACACCTAGCCCACAACTGGCGCAGACCTTGAGTCTGCAACTTACCTTCCTTGTCGACCCCATGATTCACTTCCTTGACGCAAAAGTTGTGAAGCAATTGAAGCTTGTATTTACAAAACGTATAACCTAACGTCTAGGTGGTAAATACCAGAGAGGCAACCTAAACATATACCTGGAACATTTCGTTCATTTTTTTCCTTCTAATTGTCATTTCATGGGTCATCATATAGTGCATATATAGTAAGAGTGGTCGTTTAACACTACACCTTCTTAAAAAAGAATTACTTTTATTAATATCATATTAGGGGAGTTTGAAACATACAGAAATGAATATTTTGGTAATGCCAACTGGTGAAAATAGATATAATACATCTTGCTATACATTATTTTTCCTCCAGTACAGTTTGGTATCCCATAAAGATTTCCATTTCAATAAATTTAATTTATTTAGAATTACTTTATTTATCTAACATTCCACATAGAAATACTACTTGAAGCTTTCCTGGCGACGAATATGTTCAAGTTTTTCTCGGGAAGCAAGCCAGGTGAAAAGACGATTACAAATTGACGTTTCGGGAGCGTACATCTCTTCCATCATCAGGATATTTATTAAATGTTATAACCACAAATAAATCACTTGATATAACACAAATACAAACAAAGAGAGACACCATCAATATTCGCATTACTGAACAAAAGACTGTCTTAAGTAAATTAAATGCCAGGTCAGGAAATGGCGTGAGTATAGAAAATTAATTGGGTCAAAGAAACGTAACTACTTAACTTGATTATCAAGCTGGTGCTCAATTAATGGAAATTAATTGTTCTTTATCAATGACCGTGTGTAGGCGAAGTTGTGGAAACGTAGAGTCAGAATGAAAAATTCAATGCCATAGCTGGGATTTGAAAACGCATCTTCTGGTTTCCGTCCAGCCGCTCTACTATTGAGCTACTATGGCCAACGGGCCGATATGACATTAAATTCTCCAACTGACTCGTATTTTCCGCGTAAACCACTAAGGAGTTCTCATAAACACATGAGACAACTACCTTAATGGCGACTTACAACATGTAAGTACTTTAAGGCCCGGGCTTTATAGTTAACCACTATTAGGTCAATTAATGGAATCCACAATTTAGCCTACACACGGCCAGTGTGAAAGAACAATTAATTTCCATCAATTGACCTAATAGTGGTTAACTATAAAGCCCGGGCCTTAAAGTACTTACATGTTGTAAGTCGCCATTAAGGTAGTTGTCTCATGTGTTTATGAGAACTCCTAAGTGCTTTACCGGGAAAATACGAGTCAGCTGGAGAATTTAATGTCATATCGGCACGTTGGCCATAGTAGCTCAATGTTAGAGCGGCTGGATGGAAATCAGAAGATCCGTGGTGCAAATCCCGGCTATGGCATTAAATTTTTCATTCTGACTCTACGTTTCCACAATAGATCTGTGCTGCTTAAGTCAACGGATTTCCATTTTAAGGTCATTTTCCAAGAGGAGCTGAACTGAAATCCAGCATCACGATTAAGCGTGCTCCTCTCGGAGGAAATGACCAAACCCTCCTTAACTTTCCGCTTTCAGCAACTGTTGCATATTGCCAAGATGATCGTCTCCCGAAAGTGGCCTCTATGTTCGTTATCAAAACAATGCTCTGCCAGCCCAGACTTCTCAGGTTGGATTAAACAAATGCTCCGTTCATGTTCGTTTATTCTGGTAGATATGGCCCTTCCGGTTTGTCCTTATATACGTTCTCCCACATTCACAGGGAACTCCCGGAACTTGGAACATTCTCTGTGAATGTGGGACACCGTATATAGAACAAAATGCATTGTTTCAAGTGACAAATGGGCGGCTGCAATGCTAATTTACATTTGTGTATAATAATTAGGTAATTGACTAACCTTCCATATCAGACACACAGCTCCCAAGTACTTATTGTTTCGTCACTTACTATACCAGGTATGATCTTAAAATATCGACGGAAAAATCTAAGATAATGGCCTTTTGGGGAAAACAACACATAAGATCAAAAATAATTTAGACAACAAACCAATAGAAAAACTAAAAGAATTCGGCTATTTAGGATGTAATCTTAATTATATGATGAAAACAGACAGAGATGTGAGCAAAAAGCTTGCAACATTTCCAAATGATTTGTGGAACAGTGAATAGAACGTTGAGAAATAAAACAAGAAGAGATACAAGATTAAAGTTGTACAAAACAATGGCAGTCCCTGCACTACTTTATGGAAGTGAGGCATGGGTACTCACGAAGAAAATGAAAAGCCAAATTCAAAGTGCAGAGATGAACTTTTTAAGGAAAACAAAGGGATGCACAAGGTTGGATAGAATAAGTGAGTGAGTGTGTGGTGTTTAAGGGCCCGTCGACAACAAGGTCATTTGGGCCCCGGATAGAATAAGGAATGAAGACATAAGAAAGGAACTCAACGTAGATTCGATAAGTAGCAAAATTGAAAAATATCAAAAGGAATGGATGCAGCATATACAAAGAATGTCCGAAAGAGTACTGCCTAAGATTGCATTCCAATATCAGACACAAGGAAAGAGAGATGTTGGTAGACCTAAAAGGAGATGGAAGGAGCAATTATTGTGAGAGGGAACGGGCCCTCTGCCCATGCCGTGAAGTGAAGAAGAAGACTATACCAGGTTTCTAATATTTCCCCCTTCTAATAAACAAGATCACAAACGAACGCAGCGTTGTGTCACTGAAAGTGAATACGCCTCAACGATCTGTCATATCATATGCTACTGAATTCTTCTTCTGCATGGTTCAGCCTCTTGTGTAGCATGCGTTCTCCGTCACACATATTCATTGTCCTTGTCACACTGGTTCGATACATGCCTGCCAGGGACTTTCTTTCCGTTGGCGAACAGTACGGGGATTTTAGATTCAAAACGGTATAAAAAGATCTCAACATTGAAATTAATAACAAACAATAGCTAGAATATTTCTTGTAAATCTGGACTTTTGGTAACACCTAAATACATATTAGGGAAAATAAAAATTGAACAATCAGTGACAGTGAGCACACGAATGTACATGTAATCTCTATACAAAGCTTTGCAAAGTTGCAATCTATGTAAATGTCAAGCAATTGAGACTGTAAATTTTAATTAGCTAAAATTATGAAATATCATCATCCAGTAATATATATATCAGTAGATCTTATTAGTTGTGTCTTTGTACTTCAGCCGTATAGTAAAGGATGTTACAGTCGGTGATAAAGATAAGTGGCCATTACATAATGTGTGTATTATTCGCCAGATAGCCTTAGTTCCAGGAGTACGGATCATCTTTTCTTATCTTATGTAACTGCTGCAGTACACACCTAAAAATACAGAAACAGTTATAACTCTTATAACAGTTATAACACTAATTCTGCGGTCTAGTGGTCAAGCTAGAGATCGCGGTTTCTCTTCAGCTGGCGTTTAATGACCACCCAACTAATTTTTAGTGTTTTAATTCTAAAATCATCAATGTAAAGAGCTGCAAAAGGCATCAATGATGTGAATAGACAAGGTAATAATATAATATAAACAATTACAATTACAATGTTAGTGGTATAAGTAACAAAATGCAAGAAATAATTAAAGAAATAAAAACAGAAATCAGATAAGCTTGTTGAATTAGAGACAAAGAAGAAAGGAAAAGGCTTAAAATAATTGGAGGTTTCTTTATCTACTCGAAAGTCTAAAGGATAAAGCATAAAGATTCAAGAGTAAGAATAATTTATACCGACGTCATCCTTAGTTTATGGAGATATGTAAACAAAGCAGGAAACTGTATTACTCCGCCGATGACAGTGATCGGAGGGAATATTCACTGTGCTTTATTTCCACGTGGCAAACAGGTACGCTGTCAACGTACTTCTATACAAAGTTTTGCCTTGCCCTTTTTGATGTTTTTAATTGCTTATGCGGTAGTCATTTTACGTTAAGAAAAAGTGTCTCTACTGTGTAATATATTTTTCCTTTTGTATGCTAAAAAGTGCCTGAATACTTATGGCAGTTACTCAAATACTTTATTTCTATACATAACCTCACCTCATTTATAAATTTAAAATTATTGCATGGATATTTTTGCGGACTAATAGTGCTAAATAACTGCGTGTAGCCACTTTGGCAATGGACTTTTAGTTCCAATGGCATGCAACTGATGGAAAAAATACTTAATTTGAATCTGACAACGGAGGAATTACTTAAACGACTTCCACTTCCGAATTTTCCTTTGATAATTCCTTCACCACAACAATTGTTCACGCTCAACAATTGTTTTTTCAATGTTCCTGTTCACGAATTCAAAACCTAAGTCGCGAAGAATGGTATGAAAGCTCATTTTCCAAAGCTTGGCTAATCGAGAAAATTAACTACTTGAAGCACTTCTGTAATATTGGTGGCTGATTTCTTTCAAAGAAGCTTTGAAAAAATGAGCTTTCATACCATTTAGACGCTCTGAAAGCTTTCTAATATTTACAACTGCATAGCCACTGTCACTGTTTACAATATTAACAACCTGTTTGTCACCTTCAAGATAGCTAAGCTTTATTTTGAAGGCACTATCTGATGAAATTATAACCTTATTTTCAGGGGTTAGTGCAATTCATTTCTGTGTTATTTTCACGTATAGAGTACTAGTTTTCTCTAAACTTACGCTTTGGATTGAATTTTTTATAGTATCCATATTTATAAGAACTTTGGAAGAATTAGAATACCTAAAACACTCGAAAAATCTGAAAAGAATGCGAAAATACACTTTGAAAGTCTTGGAACAGTCTTTGTTTACTAGCACTGAAAACAAATGACTAACATTTTCAAGGACTGCCAACATAAACGAATGCACAGCCTTCTAAGCCTTAGCCTAAATTGCTACTAGTCAAAAGTTTACAAAAAGTATTTTATGAATTACAGAATCAGTGACGAAACTAGAAATTGTTGCAAACAGAGCAGGCATTTAAAGAAGGCGTGGTCAAAGCGCCTTCAAAGTAACTTCATTAAGTTTAATTTATGACAAACAGCTGGATACCAAGAGGAGCAAAACCCGCAGAAATAAAGCTTCTGAAGATGATGCAATAAATACTGTTCATACTACGAGTAAAGAATTATTGAATGCTATACAAAAGCAACCGATAGCATAAAAATTAACCAAACATTTCCTTAAGAGGGAAAAACAATGAAAAAAGTAAAGCAGTTCTGAAAACCGGTTTAATATATGTATATACTGAGGAAATGAAGAGGTCGAAGGTGATTAGGAAACGATGAAAATAACATGACAAGCAGGAGTAAACCCTCAAACCATGATGTAAAGGTAATGTAAGTGACGATTCTATTTAGAGGCTCCCAAATCTGTATTTGCTGTGAAGTTCCATGTCATGGATGTTTTGGATCCTCATTCATAAAGTTGGGATCAAAAAATCAACAAGTTGATAGACATCTTCCCTGACATGTGTAAACGATGTGTAAAACTCAAGTTCCCTGAATTAAAATATAATAGTAATAATAATCGAATCATTTTATTTATCCCCATTTTTTGTTGTTGAAATTTTACGTCCTCTAACGTTACGTCATATCGGACTGTGAATGAAATGGGTGACATGATGCTCAAATGTGTCCAGGGTCCATGGAGCTTACTGCTACCCGACATTTGTCTTTAAGAATAAGGGAAAATCCCGGAAAAAACCTTATCCCGGTAGCTCACCC
The DNA here is from genome assembly GCA_030765055.1 of Mantis religiosa. NCBI lineage: Eukaryota > Metazoa > Arthropoda > Insecta > Mantodea > Mantidae > Mantis > Mantis religiosa. The sequence goes on from CM060959.1 coordinate 113,227,751, forward strand.
TGACCGAGATTCGAAATCGGGACCTCTTGAACTTGAGGCAGTCATGCTAGCATCTACGCTACCGAGGCGGACATTTGTCCCCAAGTACAAGTGTTTAAATATTTATACAATTTTTTTAATTTACACACAATTATACGAATGTATTTACAGAATATCTATGAAACAAAGATATTTAGGAATAACGTTAGTATAATTTAAAAGAAATGTAGAAAATGGAGGGACAGTGAGTGAGAGTGGGTTATTTGTCATACAAGCTGATTTTGCATAATCAAGAATAACCCATTTTAACTAAGGGGCTTCTAAACTAAGGGATTAATGTCTGTATTGTTATAATTAGTAATATAATGACCAACCTGTCACAGCGATATAGGGAACTTAAGTATCGTACACAATTCTAAATCTGATCTTATTCTTCCAGATTTTAGTGTAGACGATGTTAAAAGGTTCATGATACTGTCTGTAAAATATTTAGGAGAAAATATGATCTGGGTCCAGAAGCAATATTTAGAGGCAAAACGTTTGTCCTTATCTACTTTAGAGTTAAAGTAGAACTCATATGCTTTCTTAATCTTAGGATTAATACCTTCTCTTTGTGATTTTGTAGTGAATTCACCGCAAACGCACGAGTGCTGTTCAATAAACAATGATCACAACTTCTTTTGACAACCTATCTTTACTCACTCTCATAATTTTGATGGTCCATCTCAAAATTGACTCCCCTGAATGTTATGCACTTGTCCCAGCGTTTCTGCCAGTCTTTAAAGACATGCTGGTAACCATTTTTGAGAGATCCTTCAAAATTACCTCCGCAGCCTTCACCACTGCTTCTGATGATGGATAATGATTTCCACGAAGGCGTTTCTTCAACTTAGGGAATAGAAAAGGTCACATGGGGCTAAATCAGGACTATAGGAAGGGTGAGGGATGCACTTCACGTTGATTTTTGCAAGATATTCAACAACATTGGCAATATGCGGCCGCACATTATCGTGGTGCAGCATCCAGCCTGCTTCATGAAAATGTGGTCCTTTGCGCCTGATATGGACTTGCAATGTTTTCAGGACATCCCTGTAGTATTGTCCAGTTACTGATGTGTGGGCAGGTACAACATTCTGATAAACCATTCCATGAATATCAAAGAAAGAGATGACCATAAGTTTCCCAGCAGAAGCAACCACTTTTGCTTTTTGGGGGCTGGTGATGAAGGAGATTTCCACACTGAGCTTTGCCGTTTGATCTCAGGATCAAAATGATGTAGCCAAGTTTCATCAGCAGTGATTACCTTTGAAAGAAACTCCGGATCTTCCTCTAACATCAACTTTAACCGCATGTTACCTCCATTGCAGTCGTAGGCGATACTGACCATGTCTGAACTTGCCTGATTGTCACAGGTGAAAACCAGGAGTACCAACAATGAAACTACTACGGCGTGTTTGTTTCACATTAAGCTAACAGATTATAATAAGATTGAATTTTAGTGCGAAACATTATGTCCGTAAAAAAATATAATCATTCTTTATTGAACAGCCCTCGTAACAAAATACTTCGAGAACTTACACACTGGTGTGACATTATTGCTAGAAATTTCCCGTTTCGTATGATTCACAACCACAAAATTAACATCTGAATTCACATGAAACATAGAACGTAAGCGGTCTCTACAATAGCAAGTCATTATACTGTCAGAATTGTATTCTTTACAAATAGTTTCAAAATAATGTTAACAGGAAATCTGTCATCCAATAACTAACACTAGCATATACCTGCAAGATTATCTTATGTACACCTGCAGTCAGACTGCCCCGGGAATAACGGCCCGGCGAGTATTAGAAAAAAAGCGCAATTGCATTACTGAACAAAGACTTACGTGATATGGCAAAAATGGTTTGCATTTTCGAACTGAGCGCATAGAATACCATAGATATTTCAAAGTTTCAAGTTTTGGCATTTTTGTTGTTGACCAGTGTTTCCAGCACTTGTACGAAAAACATCATTTAAAAAAGGGATGAACTTTCCCTGTCAGTACAGATTTCTGCTCTATATATAAATTCATAGAAAATAGTAATAACTAGGGCCCAGTCATATTTTTTCTGAGTAGTCATAGACGATTTTATTGGCAATTAAGTGCATTGTGGAACAAATACTTTAGATATATATGGTTTTATAGGTCATCAAAATGCATTTTTTCACATTTTTATAATAAAGTAATTTTTTAACATTTAAACGCATTTCCGGTCATTTTCTGCCTTTTACACAAATTTGTGGGGCTTTTTCATCTGTAGCCCACATTTGGGAGGCCTGGATTCGATTCCCGTGGTGGACCTGACCCTGACCCATAGGCTTTTTAGGGGATTTTAAAATAATCTGTGATTAAAGGTTCATTTATATATTTTATATGGAATAGTAACTTTGCAAGTGTCGTAAACATGTAATTAACACAGGTCTGCGTCCTAACAGTGCTGGTGAATTTATGACGCAGCAATTCAAGGAATCGCCATTTACATCATGCAATATGTGTGGACTGAATCCACAGAGCAACATTTGCGAGCTCTTCAAAATGTGAAAAAAGACGAGCGTCTCAGTTACTGTTAAAATAAACGGCTTCGACATCAAGTAACAAGTCATCTTCCTTTTATAAAGAGTTATGTGAAGTGTTTGTTAGTGCAAATATTCCATTAGGAAAATTAATTCCAAATTACGAGACTTTCTTGAACGTCACATTGGTTATACAATTCCAAATGAATCAACTCTACGTAAAAGTTACCTACAAAAATGTTATGAAGGCGCGTTAAACCTAATACGTGAATATGTGAATGGAAAAATAATTATGTATTAATTGATGAGACAGATTCAGAGGGGCGTTATGTGGCCAATGGTATGCTAGAAGCTACTAGTGCCGGACAAATGTTTCTTCTAACCTTAGAGGATATGGGAGCTGTTAATCACTGTCAGATGTGCAATCTGTTCAATAAATACCTGTTTTGATTATGGCCTAATGGAATACAGCATGACAACGTGCTCCTCTTTCTAACAGACACGACGCCTTACATGGTAAAGGCGGCAAAATCGATCCAATTATTTTACAGTAAGATGGTGCATGTTACGCGTTTGGCCCATGCTTTTCATCAAGTTCATCATGGCGGAACAGATCACATCAACATTTCCAGAAGTCGATACACTAATTTCCACAATTTTAAAACGCTAGGGTACATGGTTAACTGCACTGTGCCAATTTTCAAATAGTGAGAGAAGTGGAGAATAGCTTAGATAGGGTAGATTCTAATTCAATTGAAAGTGCACAGGACCTGTTTTCTGATACTCAAACCCAAGGTAAATTAGCTTTCATTAAATCAAATTTTACCTTTTTGACGGATACCATAACCCGCCTTGAAGAAGGTGACATGACATTGGATAAGTCGATTGAGTTAGTGAGGATTGCGGAAGAGTGGATACAAAATGTAAAAGTTGAGATTGGGAACAAAATTAAACACAAACTAAAATTTGTGTTGGACAAAAATAAAGGATACCAAATAGTTTGTATGATTGCCGATATCTATCAGGAGAAAACTTCAGAACTGATAATTTTGAACAGGATTTAACAGGCAGTAGCATATTGTTTTTCAAATATGCACTTATAACATCTGTGGAAGTGGAGAGAAGTTTCTCAAAGTATAAAAGAGTTTTAGCTGATAACCGCCGATCCTTTACCTTTGATAACCTGAAGATGACCAACGCTAAGTGGTATGTTTTGGCTAATGGGTACAGTAACCTATTTTTTCAAATTTTTTAAAATTAAAAATGACCTGATGAATTTTGAATTTATATATTATGTAGTAGAAAAATTGCATTATTTACTAAGAAAGTTAATTTTAAAATGAGGTTATTCGAACCATATATTATTTATCTGTGACAGTTATTAATTTACTATAGAAGAAATTCTTAATTTGGTAGGTCGTTTTTTTTAAAGTTTATGTGCTTTTTTAATTTTTAAGGGCATTTTATATCTCATTTTAGAACATTTTTAGGTCAACAACTTCCGGGCCCTAGTAATAACCCATAGGTGATGAAAGCAATTTAAGCCACATTTATCTTCATGTCATCTTACTTTTGGTGATTTGTTGTTGTTTGAATTATTACACAACCAAGATAAAACGTTTTTATTGATTCCTGAAAAATGAACATTTTGGAAAGGAAAGGTATTTTCTAATATGACTAATTAAATTATGGAAACAATGAATGATGACATTTTAATACATGTATATATAATTATACTTATAATAAGAATGTCTAGAGTTTTTATAAAAAATTAAATATTCTGCAATCACATTCAAGGAATTAAGCTATGGCTCTTCGAAGAAACGTATTTGTTCAACATTACTGACCAATCCACTTCATAAGTTTAATGTTATCAAATATTTAATACTCTTTACTTTTTAATTCCAGCGTTAATAGGTTAATTGTCTACGACAAATCTATTGGAATTTATAGGAGCTAATAAACATAACATATGGAACCATGTAACCGTTATTCTTGTAACAGTATTTTGTGAATATCAATTTGCCTTGGAGTTTAAGCAGCTATGTAGGTACCGTGCCCCATATCTCAGACCTTTAATATGAAAGTATACACTCATATATCTTGTTCATGTGACTATTTTTACTATTGTGTCGATAACTAAAACGAAAAGCAAGTGTAGTGTAATGACGAGTATACCTATTGTTGCGAGGCATTGTTTTGCCGCTCATAAGCGAACGCCGAGAGAGAGAGGGAGAAATAGGGAGTGAAAGAGAGAGATTGCGCCCAAGCCACGTTCAGAGAAAGAGACAGAGACAGTTCCATGGTGTTCTCACCATATCACGAAAGATCGTGTTAGTTGGGTAGCTTTCATGTGGCTTCATCAACCTTTTGAGAAACAGCGGCTCGTGTATAAATGCAGCTGAGCTGAAGCTAAAGAGAGCCAGTCAGTGAATGCAGTCGTGCAGTGTGTGGACATTTGAACTGTACTGCAGTTGCGAGTTGAGCTGTTAATTGTGTGCGTGCAGCTATTTGAAGTGTGCCGCGGGTGAATTCTTTCGTTTGTTTATTTGTGGTGAAGCCACCGGAGACTACTGTGTGTATGACACGTCATTTTTAGAGCCTGTAAGGGTTGAACAAAGTGTGTTTCTTTGAATTTCTGCAAACTAGACTATTAATTTTTTGAATCCACAATAGACACAGTATTTGTTCTACATCATCTATCGATTTCTAGTCAATGAACTTCTTCTCAAATTCTGTGATGATGTTTTCTTAGTGTATGGGCAATCAGGAATCTAATATTATGATGACAGTTGTTTCTTAAATTCTCACTGAAGGATCAGCGTCCAAGAGGTGTCCAAAGGTTTTCCAGCTCACTTCAGCAATGCCCAATATAGTTGTAGTACTCATCGGTTTAGAATCTTCTTAAATTTCTCATCCTTTTCTCCAGGATATCTGAAACACAAAATAAACTGATGAAAGGGATGGAGCTATCATAATTAACTTTTGTTGCGTATTGAGTGTGGAGTGTGAAGAGTAGGAGCCCACAAGGAAGTAAATAAGTGTGACATTTTTAATTAATACATTTATTGGTTCATAAGCTTCTAAATAGTTCATGAAAAGCATGTTAAAAGAAAGAAATAGAGGGGACGGGAAAGCATTGTAACTCAAAAATATTGTCAGATAACTAGCACATTTCTCATTTAAATCGAGTGCTTCTTACATATGCTAAGTAAAGTATTTTTCCGGAAACTGCCTTATTAAAAGGATAAATAGCATGCATTATTTTACTCGGTTTTTGTTTTCTAAGAAATATCTATAAGGATTTATAGATGTTATGGCGATGCATGAATTCAACGTATAGAAAAGCAACAAACATTAATTTTAAATAAAAAGTAAGTGAAACTAAAGGATTTATATGTTCTTTACAAAACAACTTAATGGCATCACTAAAAAGTTGTTTAAAACCTTCAAAGAGAGACAAATACAAATATGGGAAGTATGAAATTTGATTAAGAAATACAAAAGGTAAGGTACGTAATCAGACGAGGACTCGGTTTTTTGTACCTATATGTATTATGCCCGATTTCAGCAATAGATGTTAAAATCGTAACGTAACGTAACATTTGTCACAACGCTAACAAAGCTGTTACATTTCTTGCATTTCACCAAACTGTTTTCTGAAAATGTTAACAAACACGTGTTAACGCCAAGAAACTTGTAAATACTACAGCTATAGAAGGCTATGGATGAGTCGTATTATCTTCTGAACGTACTGCGATGCGCTTTTTTCATTTTTGTCTACACATAGCTAAAACGGCGGATAAACAATAAACAAAAGCCGTGAAACAAATTTCTCATCGATGGAGAAAGAATTGTTAATTGAGTTGGTGACGAAGTGTAAGGATATCGTAGAAAATAGGAGAACGGATGCGGTGAATGTAGAACAGAAGGCTGTCACGTGGGAAAATATTGGAATCGAATTTAATTCAAATGTATGTGTCATTACTAGAAACACGAAACATCTTCTTCAGTATTACCTAAATTTAAAACGAGGTGCGAGGAAGGACAAGTGACGAATGACTTGAACGTTTCAATACGGGAGGTGGACAGTGTAATAATTCAGTGAATTATAAAATAGCAAAGCTATTAATACTTGAAGCAAAGGCGAGATCGGCATATTCCTTTCGATACATGTTTCGCACCTCTCTTGTACTTCCGCAGTAACCTTCATAGCAACTTGTTTTGACAGTCTATAACTCCGTAGAAAAGTTTCTTCTGATAGCTTCTGAAAATACTTTCTCCTCATAGGCCGTGCTCTATTACGAATGTCGTTTAAACGGTCTTAAATATAGCAAATCGACATCAACAGCTGCGTTCACGCCCACCAGCTTGACTATTTACAACTGTTAAGGGCTTAACATCAGAAATTTCACTTGTTAGTTTAACAACAGATTTAACACGAGTGTTAAGCTAGCACTAGTTGGTGAAATGTAATTTTTGTTATAACAACTGTTAAATTCGTGTTAAGTCTTAACATCTGTTGGTGAAATTGGGCATTAAGGTACGACCTATGGAGGAAATAGTGAGGCGAAATGAGACAGAGGGCGTTCAGTTCAGGAGCTCCAACACAACAGAATGCGGGACCCATATTACAGATTGAACCTCATCGGGGGTGTCTAGTTCAACGGGCAGCTTCACTTACAGAAGCCAAATACGCCCTCCGTGGGGCTTAAACATGGACAGCACAGAGCCCTATGCAGTTCCCAAGTGTACACCATCACCCTTGAAAGGACCAATCTGATGAAGAGTGAATGCCCGCCTCGGTAGCGTGGTGGTAGCATGTCTGCCTCACGTTCAAGAGGTCCCGAGTTCGAATCTCGGTCACGGTGAGTTACCTGGATAAGGTTTTTTCGGGGTTTTCCCTTATCCTGAAAGACGAATGTCAGTTAACTCTAAGCTCTATGGACCCTGGGCTCATTTGAGCATCATTTCACCCATTATATTCATCGTCCGATATGACTTAACGTTGGAGGACGTAAATTACAACAACAAAAAATCTGCTGAAGAGTGAAGCGAAAACGGAGGTGGAGAAAACATGGGGAATATAATGAACCTTCCCAGTATCGTCTAGTGAATCGGAAAAGTCTCCTGTAAAAACTCATGAGCCAGGAAGTTTCTATAGGGGAGTCGAACATAGGTTTTTTGGCTCGAATGTGAGCCACCGACATTACCATGTAGCCATCACTCTCCATTAAGAAATATATCAAGTATCAACTACAAAGAAATGTGAGCCTTTCTTAAAATATTCACTATTGTTTAGAACCTGAAGAAGTATGTTTTGAAATTACAAATTGGTGCTCTTGTAACTCTATGTGCTCCAATTTAAAAATGAAGTTAAGTTTTATTTTTAGAAACATTTATTATGAACAGCAGGTAAATAAATGTAGAATATCCACTTTATACTTATGATTTGTAGAACAGAAAATATATGGATATTCCATATGACCACACTTCGATGCTCTGAAAGTCTCACCCCGGGCAATTATATACCATTATGAACACTGCGGATGTTACATTCTTAGAACCGAGCAGGATGGCTCAGGCGGTTTCGTGCCCGGGTTCGATTCCCGTGGCCGACTCACCTGACCCATGGCTTTTTCGGGGGGGTTTCTCGGGTCACTAGGCGAATGCTGGGTAGGTTAATTACATCCCCCGAATTCCCTGTCATTCCATTTCATCTCCATTATCATTTCACATCATCTCTGATCTGGTGGTCCCTTTCAGGGTCGAAGTGTTGGAACTCCCACATCTGTCGGTCTGATACACTTGCATCTGCCAGGCTATCAAAACTGTACCCTTTACTCAACAGGCTCACCTCACTTGGTTATGAATCCTCCTTCCTTCTTCACACATCTCTAGTTCGTGCTATTCTTACCTATGCAGCCCCAGTCTGTTATCACCAGCAAGAATAATCTCCGCCGACTGCAGGTATTACAAAACAGGGTGCTGCGTACAGCTACAACTGCTCCATGGTTCGTCAGAAACCAACAACTTCATCACGAGTTTGGTCTTCTACCCGATCACCAGTACATGCGCCAGCTGGCACATTTCTTTTACCATCTCTAGGAGGTCCCTGGAGCTCTTACGTACAATCTCGCCGCTCGCACTCGCCAACCAACACACCTCAAGCGCAGACTATCACAAAATCTTCTCCTGAGTGACCTCTCCAGTACAGACGACCCAGCTGAGTGAAAATATCAGACTTAAAGTCCCCAATTTGTGTTAGTGATCCTGCCATATTTAACTGGAGCAGTCGTTCACGGCTACCTCAATTGTTATGTGTACTGTTACTAGGTGTCTCAATAACAAACATCTGTAAAGCATACTTGCTGATCGATGGATGATTAAAATTAAAAAACGGTAGAAGTGTCGGCGGATGTCTAGGCGGTGCATGGCGGGATGATATGCTCTGAGGAAAACTACTTCCTACTCCAGTAAGTCGGTTGCTGGTCTCCACTCCTCTGCTAGGACTATTTTGGGACCGCCACTCAGGAACCTTTGGAGCTCGGGTGCTGGGCTCGTTGTCACCCCGCACTCTCTATCCAAGTAAACTGTAAGGACCCTGCTCTCTGTGCTGTCGTGGCTCTTTGGGTCGGCCACCCTCTGTCTCCTTCGCCTCTTTCTTCCTCCCGAGAGTGTCCCACTTAGGGGCATATGTACAATGGATGGCCTACGTACCGAATCCCCTCGGTAATGAAATCCTAATCATACATTCTCAGCTTTTAATCTCTTATACTTCACGCATTATATCTAGACCTTGGACTTGGATTTTTTGCTAAATGCCTACTTCCTATATACGAATAAAGCAACTAGCTAAATATCTGATGTTTATGCTAGGGTAGTTCGCGGCTTATCCGTTTACTTTCCGACTAACTAGTGTCAATCTTCCGATAATCTTGTATTGCCTCATAATATGAAAACCATATTGTGCTGTCTATAATTTTTATCTCTCCGTTGAAAGCTATTTTAAAGTAATAGATACAGTCTAAAAGTGCCCATTTTATGATTTATAGTGTTTCATTAGCGTACTCCGCCGTGGCGTAGTGGGCTAAGGCAGCATGACCTCCCTCCTGGAAACGGAAAGCGGCTCGGGTTCGATCCCACACCTGTGGTGCGAATTTTAAGTCCCAGGTATACGACTGATGCCCACACAGCATCGTGAGAAGCTTACGTTAGACTAGCGGTCTTAAGTCACGAAAGCCAACACTCCGGTTGGAAACCGATACGCATTTGCAACGTGTTCCGTAAAGGTTCGGGCTTGTACGTTTATATCTAGATAATAAACCGGTCCATTATCACTTCATCTTTTCTTTCTCACCTCTTAAACCTTCCTTAAACTTATACAAATATTTCAAAACCATAATTTGGCCAATCGGTTTAGCCATTCCGGATATATATTGCAACAGAGAAGGATCCATTCTTGTACTATTTACAAACAACTGTTCCTCCAGAACACAGTCACCGGAAATCATCCGTCTCTCATCCATTTCTGGGCAATTTTTGCTGATACTGTACAATAACACTTGTTAGGATTAGGATTAGGATTTCATTATGGAGAGGATTTGGTACGTAGGTCACCATGCTGAGCCCATTGTTCCTATGGCCCCATGTGGGGCATCCCCGGGAGGAAGAATGGTGCGAAGGAGACAGAAGGCGGCCGACCCAAGGAGCCACGACAGTACAGAGGGCAGGATCCCTACAGTTTACTTGGATAGACTTCCTCCGACAGGCCGGGACAACGGACACGCTCCCCTACTGCGAGACGGCAACGAGCCCAGCAGCCAAGCCCCAAAGGTCCCTGGCTGGCGGTCCCGAAATGGTCCCAGCAGAGGAGCGGAGACCGGCAACCGACCTACCGGAGGAGGAAGTAGTTTTCCTCAGAGCACATCATCCTGCCATGCACCGCCGAGACACCCGCCAACACTTATACCCTGAAAGAAACCACCAGATGAGAGATGATGTGAATTGATAATGGAGATGAAATAGATGGACACGAAATTCAGCATATGTCTAGCAACACTGGAAAACCCCCGAAAATGACATGGATCAGGTAGGTCGGCCAGGAGAATCGAAACCGGGCCTCCAAAACTTTTGTTAATACAGCATAAAATATAATGGATATCACGGGGTAATTTTGATGCACAGAATTTCTAGTAGAACTGAAACAAACAGCCATTCTTTACCACTTTAGCAGGCAAGATACGTTCGTTTTGTAGAAAGTGAAACAGAGCAATTCTCCTTTAGGTTTGTTTGTTATCCTAAGTATAGGTCGGTATCTGCACTACGTCAGAAATCTCTTCCGTAAATAATGAGCCGTGAGTCACGTGATCACTATCGTCTCATGACTCACTACTCGTCTTTTCCACTATTTATTGATAAGAATCTTTCGCGAAAATTTCTGTTGTTTGTAATTTCTTAACGAGGGAGTACATCATAGAGACAGTATTGCGTCTACCATTCAAACTACCCATCACATAACGCATATCGCATTTTCCTGGAATAACGTTTGAACTTCTTTTCATTCTAAATCACTTTTGCATAATTGGTAAATCTTAAGAGATAGACAAAATATTACTGCATAGGAAATGTGTATCTCATTAAAGCACCCAAACTATGCAACAAAAACAAAGATAAAAAGTTTTTATGGAGTTAATACTTTGAAGATATTCCTGCATATACAGAGGCGGACAGAAGTATTCGGAAAAATGTACATGAAAGATCCAAATGCTTATACCCTTTTAAACTGGCGTAGTGGCCATAATTGGATAATTGCAATCAACTGTCTAGCATTTTATTTCGAGCATTATCCTACACCAGCGGTCATCAAGTGATCGATTTTGTGCTAGAGCAAATCACGTAGTACTGTGCACTGCCATGAGTGCCGTGCGACTTCAATTCAATTCAATTTTCAATTCCAGGCTGGCAGGCTGTTTGGAACAGCCCGAAGGGTGGTCAAGTCGTGTGCCTGCTCTGGGAAGAGCTTTACCACGTAATGGCGGGATGTGGATGTTGTAGGATGACGGGTGAAAATTAAATGGGTGTAGAGAAGGTAGGTAGCTTGTTGCTCCTCGAGGAAAGATGAACCGGGTGCTACAGACAGCGTGCACCGCTGGTGGATTAGTTAATCAACTTAGAAGGAGATAAGTAGAATTTTGAGTTTTCCAGAATAAATATTGGATAGCTGTAATTTAGTTTAGGCTGGAATGGGGATCGGGGTAACCGGTATCGCTTTAAGCGACGCTCACGAGGTACATAGTCCCCAAGGGATCTGACTAGGGCGCTCTGATGGTGAGGTGCGACTTCAGCTTGAGACAAGACGTGAAATTGGACAGCGGTGTTGTCTCGTCTCCTACGGTTTTTTTCGTAAACATAATGTCGGTTGGAGAATCTAATGTGACACGTAGGACTACATTTATGCCTTCATGGGAAGTGTTTTTTTTTTTATAGAAAGTGATAGTATCAGAACATTCAAAAGGAAACTATCCGTATGGAAAGGTAGTTAACCTCAAATAACTTGGTACATTTCCCAAGGCTCTCAACAGTTCAGTAGATTGTTCAGGTCATGAACTGGCAATAATATGTTCAAATATTAGGAGAGTTGAACCAAGAATTTCAGAAAAGGTTTCAAGACGTGGTGCAATTAGAGCCAATTTTCCAAATATTTGCTGAGCCTTACGCTACAGATGCTGATAATGTTCCATCTGAATTGCAACTTGAACTTATCGATTTGCAATGCAATCGTCAAATGGAAAATATATTCCAAAATAGAATTAGTTTGAGTGATTTCTACTCACATTTTCCAAGAAATTTCCTCGACTACATAGAAATGTTGCTCGTTTTCTGATATGTATGCGAACAATTTTTTTGCTAATGCAATTAAACAAAAACCGCTGCAGAGTACAAATGTCGGATCAGAACTTAAAATATCAACTTAGATTAGCTGCTGCTCAAACATTGATACCTAATTTTGAAAAACTAGTGTGTCAAAAGAGACAACAAAAATCTAGAAAACTGTGTTCCACTTCTGAGTAATGTGTTGTGCTTATTGCTTTTCTTCGAGCTGTTATTTAATACTTCTGTATTGTAAGTAGATTGTCGATTATTTTCATTTTGTTTAAACTATTTATTTATTGTTCATTGGTTCTGTTTATTAAAATAAAGGTACATAGTTGAATGATAATGAAAGAAACAATTAAAGCAATTTATATAACAATTATATCCTTCATATTACAATTCAATTATTATTGTTGCGCAGTCAATTGTGCATTGAAACTGCAAGATCGGCATTCCGCCACTGCTCTGAAGGCTACAGAGTGCACGGTAGACTATTCCGGCGTGCATAGGGTAAAATTGCACGATCTGCTGTGCACACTGTGCATTGAGATGATGGCCATTGTGCTACACAGTGACAGTATCTTTTATACTAAGAAACTTCCCATAGGGAAGGGGATCCGCCCCCTTCAGCTACCGAGGTGCGGGCGCTGCGGACCCTTAGCACTCGTGGTACCTCTGACGTTACTAGAGGATCCTCGGGCCGAACTGCCAAGCTCCTCCCGTCGGCGAGTTGTTTGGATTGGGTTGGACTCAAGGGGGCAGTGTGTTCCCGACACCCACGGGGAATTGGGTACCTCCGGCCAGGCTACGGCCACCCGGAGGGGGGTAGGAGGTTGCCTCACAAGTCCCGGGTACTAGCCTGCAGAGCTAGTAGAAGGTGTGCTAGATCACCAGGTGGCCCCACCGAGGTTTTCGGTAGTCTTCCCTGCGGGGTTGACGCACGTAAGTGGCGTATCCATTTCCAACCAGTCTTGATATTGTGCTCAGCGGGGGATGGGCTTTTTAGACTCAAGGTATATCCCTATGGAAAGAGCGCCAGAGTATCCATCGCACCTGGGTAGAAGAAGGCCCGTGACCTTGGTCCTGCGGCTCCAGGACTATTGGGAGTGGGACCTCTGCTCTTAACCATACTAAGGAACTACGCTGCCCCATTGGACAAAAGTACTCGTAAATACTCTACGCACAGGGAAAACTCCTGTTATACACCTTTTGCATGCTTACCATTAATGGCCGGAGGCGTGTTCGTTTTTCCATACGTATACTGCACATGGACTGTACTGTTATCCCTCGCGCAGGTAAACAATTGCCGGTAGGTACAGCCTGACCATGACAGGCACAGAGAATAAGTTGTTATAACAATTTTCTTGAAGGATATCGTGGATAAATGTATGTGAATGTAGCATAAAGTCATTTTTAAATGTATATGAAACCGTCCTTTTCCATTGCTGTTCTTAATATTTTATAAACATTGTTCTTTTGGGGGAGGTGGCTCTTTATGAGCTGCGAAGTGTTGCAATCACAACCTAATACATAATTGTAATGTACAGCAAATTTCCACTATGATGTGTTTGAAGGCTTTACAGTGTCCTCCAAACGTGTACCCTCATGTTACTATTAGCAACCATAAATTCCTTATTTGACCCTAACACGTCTGGGTTGTCATTTGAAAGTTTCGTGCTGCTATATCTGCGAGCATACTGAGTTAAGTAGATTTTATCTGGAAGGGAACAGCCCCTAGCGGTCCCACCATCTGAGCAGTGAATATAATCTAAGAATGCCTTGAAAAAAATACAAAAGTAACGTCAAGGAAAATACCCAGCTAGAACAAAAATATGTATTGGAAATAATAGCCTGAAGCAAATGGGAAACTTTAATTACTTGGGCTGTGACGTATGTTTCGGCGACGACAGAATCTTAGAAAATAAGGTTAAGGTGAGACGGTACGCCCTAAAATATACAATTTGATGACCCGTGTCTTCTGAAACTATTAACAGCACATGCATGAAAATTTTATAACACATAATGTGTGTGTTCGTTTTTGTGTGTAATTTACGTCCTCCAACGTTAAGTCATATCGGATGGTGGATGAATTGGGTGAAATGATGCTCAAATAAGTCCAGGGTCCATGAAGCTGAGGGTTACCCGAAATTTGTCTTGAAGGATAAGGGAAAACCCCGGGAAAACCTTATCCAGGTAACTCACCCTGACGAAGATTTCAACTCGGGACCTCTTGAACGTAAGGCAGACACGCCGAGGCGAGCATGTGGTCCTTAGGAAAGCTACTGAACTACAATGGAGTTTGTATTTACAGTTTATGGCAATTTATATATTTTTCTGTTTCAATATTTTTTCTTGATTTTTAGCATTAAAACTCCATAACATTGAACGTATTAATTAAATTACTGTGTTTATAGAGCCACAGCATTATAGAAGCTACTTTTATAATCTTTAAAAGTTATATGTACATATCTACAATGCTTTCCGAGAAAATTAGGCAAATAAGACCTGAAGCTTTCCTGGCGACGATCGCGCTCACTTTCTTCTCGGGCAACAAGCCAGGTGAAAAGACGATTAGATATCAACGTTTCGGGAGTGTACATCTCTCCCATCATCAGGATATCTATAAAATGTTATAACCACAAATGAAACACTGGAATAACACAACTATAAACAAAGACAAAACACTATCAAAATTCGCATTACTGAACAAAAGACTGTTTTCAGTAAATTAAATACCAGGACAGGAGATGGCGTGAGTATAGAAAATTGTGTCAAAGAAACGTAACTACCTAACTTGATTATCAAGCTGTATTGATTTTTGCTTCTTAATTCAACGACGGATTTCCATTTTAAGGCCGGTTTCCAAGAGGAGCTGAACTGAAATCCAGCATCACGATTAAGCGTGCTCCTTTCAGAGGAAATCGCCAAAGCTTCCTTAATTCTCCGCTCCCAGTAACTGTTGCATTTTGCCAAGATAGTCGTCTCCCGAAAATTGGCTCTATGGTCGTTATTAAAACAATGTTCTGCCAGTCCAAACTTCTCAGGTTGCATTAAACGAATCCTTCGTTCATGTTCGTTTATTCTGGTAGCGATGGTCCTTCCGGTTTGTCCTATACACGGTGTCTCATATTCACAGGGAATGCGGTACACTCCCGGAACTTGGAAGTGCATTTTGTGTTTCACTGGTCTCAACAGATGTTTAATCTTCGGAGGTGGCTTCTGGATGGTCCTGATGTTGTATTTGGCGAGAATTCTGCTGATTCTGCCGAATAGATTGCCGGTAAACGGGATGCGGGCTGTAGCGGTAGGCTCATCTGACGCTTGCTGTATTAAAGGTTTCCCTTTCTTAGCATTGGTGATCGATGCTTCAAGAAGTTTTTAAACTTTTTAAAGGGCAAATCTTAAAAAAAAAAACTTAATTTTGAGGAAAACAGCCTTAAAGTTTCCGATTGATACTGTAGCTTACAATTTACTTTGGAGGTTGATTAAAACATCTTTATTATTTGCATTTAGTAACAGATTCTTTGACAGCAGCTCTTATGGAATTTTCTGAAACCTTCTGCAGGCTATTTCCTAAAAGATTGAATTTGAGTCACCCTGTATCACCTTGTAAACGGATTTGGTAAGTTTTTAAGACCGCACAATATATTACCAGCTCGAAGTCCCTTGCCAATGCATCTTAGCCCATAAAAGTCTCACATTATTTTCATAGAGGTCACTATTAGCACGCTATTGTGAAGAGCAAACTGATGTTTCAGAACTACAGTTCAGGCATACAATTTTCAATTTGTTCCCTATACCAGCTCTTGCACTCGATTCTTCTGGTAACCTAACCTCACCACCACCACTACCAACTGCATGACACAGTTTCTTATAGCACTCGTCTTAAAACGCCTAAATCTATCACAATATCAATTTGAGTAGACTCTTCAACACAAGTATATTTATATTAATATTTTCATTTGATTGTAACTTCCTTCTCGAAGCACTTGGAGGAGTTGTACATGGTCGACTGCCACATGGTTGGGTATCATTTTCATTGACTTTTACAGGCAACGGTACTGTCCTGTAGAATATATTGCCCTTGTTCTTACGTTTCTGAAAATGCCTTTAGGTTTTTTCATCTTACAGTTAGATAAATACTAAAGGGACAGTTACTTACAAATAAATCTCGAGCCACATCCACAGAATAAAAAAGCTAGGCAACCAAACTTAGTTCTAAGGGTAATAGAATAAAAAAGACGATATCCATGCCAATATACACAGCAAAACTTACTTTAGAAAAGCTCGTTCGCAGGCTTCTAGATGAAACAGTTCTGGAATTACTCCAAATTTTGTAAATAGATGTACAATAAGCTAATAAATTGACAGCTGTCAGTATATTCTTAAACTTCGATTAAGTAAACTTTTAATTATAGTGAATGATTATATTCTATACCAAAATGTGCACAAAAGTCAGAACTATTTAACTACGCAAAAATACAAAAAGAATGATTAGTTTTGTCCAATTTTTGTGTACAGTCTCACCTTAATACGTCTCAACACATATTTGGAATTATAGCAAGAACATTACAAAACAAAACACGGAAAGAAACAAAACTAAAATTCCATAAGACCATGATAGTTTCTGTGTTCATATATGACAGTATATCACGGATAATTAAAGTAAAGGACAAGCAGAAAATATAGACAGCAGAAATGATATTTATAAGTTAATTAAAGGATTTGCTAGATTGGACCTAATAATAAATAAAGCAATTAAAGAAAAATTTGAGGTTTGGAAATTAAACTACAAAATCAAATAGAATAAAAACAAATAGAAAAACCGCATGAACCTCGTGAGTGACGAAAGGATGCCTATTTTAATTAATAGATACACACTAGTAGGTAAATGAGATATCAGATGTCCTAGAAAAAATATGGGAATAGAAATAATGCGAAGACAGATGTAATGGCTAATTCCTGAAATACAAAAAAGAAGAAATTCCTTATTAATACGTAGCTAATAAAATGTTTCCAGCCATAATTTAAAACGTTTGTTTCTTTGTTACTCTGTCAAGTTTAATACTCATGAACTCTCCTATATTTACTTTTTCTTTGAAACACTTCGTAAACAGGGGAACTATCATATATCACTCAAATAGTCGGTATCAACGTTTCACCGGAAATATATGTTTTGAGATTTCATAAATCTAAAACTAGATAGCTATAGAAAAGAGGTCTGTGTCTGTGTAACTTGAACGTCATAACTCAAAAACGAAAAGTCCATTATATACTTAACTTGATATCTAAGTTCAGGATTTCCCAAGGATGCAATACGAAGATTTTTCAAAAGAAAGCCCCAGCCCATGCCTTCACATGTAACTTATTTTGAAAATTGTATTTGCTTAAAAATGCTTCTAGAAATTTTCCTTTAAATACCGCATATTCAAAATATTTCATGACTTATATACAGTAAAACCTCGTTAACCCGGACGTCCGAATAACTCGGATCAGTTTTGGAGAAGTAAATGTTTAACGTAAATGTGGACTTGTTTTACAGACGATGAACTGCTATTCTGAGTAGGTACTTACTCGAGTTCTCTTGCCCGCGGGCTAATTCATTGCATTCACCCTAGTTACTTGGGAACAGGCTAGAAGAGAAACTTTGATAAAGTATGTAAAAATTTATGGCCTGGTGTGTGTGATTTGCCAGAAAACAAGACTGAAGCAGAAGAATAAATAAGTGTGGAGGAATGTTTTATAGACATTCTTAAAAATATTGATGGCTGCTGCGATATTGATGAGGAAGGCATTGACTATTGGTTAAAAATCGACAATAACCGATTACAGAGGAAGACATTATTGCAACATGCAGTGTTACTGCAAATGAAAACAATGAATCTTTGGATTCAGAGACTTTTGATGAAGCAGCTGAGGTTGTGACCCAATCACATCAAAGCCAACTTCTTCCAAAACTTGAAATCAGCTGGAAAATGCTAACAATGTGGTACACAATCCTCAAACAAGTACAGGCAAAGTTATACTTTAATGATGATTTTAGTATTACAATTTCCAACTCAGAAACAATATATCATTGGAGTTGTTTTAATGGAACTATAAGTCACACAAACTGATTTTTACAGTTGTAGCAAACATAAATAAACTGATGCTTTATTTCGAAAGTCAAGTCCAAACATTGTCAACTGAACTTCTGATGTTTAAAGTGAATGCGAGATTGCGCTGCTCCTAATCGGTACACTAAACTGAGACAGCAGAAGCTGGCTGCCCTTTTTACTACCAACTACTTTGAGATATATTTTGGACAGTGCAAATGCATAGGCTATGTCAGTACTTACGGTATATGTGCTTTTAGGTAAACGTGTGCCGTAAGTAACTTCTAAACTCCATTAAAAATATTTCGTCCCTCTCTGGATAATCCAGATTTTCGTCAACTCGGATGGGTCCTGGTCCTGCTGATCCGAGTAAACGAGGTTCTGCTCTATATATACATTTTGTCAAGAAAGTACTGAGAATTGTACCTCGCATGACATGCGGGCTCCCGAGGTAACACTAGAGTTAATCCGAACAGCAGCAAAAGCTGAACTCCATAATTTTCCAATGAGCTGTTTGGCTTCAAAATTATCCCACTTTAAACCTACAAACATCAGGGTGTAACAAAAAAGGGGTATTCATCCTGATCAAAAATTAGAGGAGCAATCAAGCTACCTCGCAATCTTTCCTTACTTAAATAATCCCACCCCATCCTGCATTCACCAAAATGTTCAACATGCGATATAACCCGAAATCTGGATGGGCACACAGCGAAAGCCTTCTGGCTGTAAACAGCCTGAGAGTACCTTGTGTGTGTGTGTGTGTGTGTGTGTGTGTGTGTGTGTGTGTGTGTGTGTGTGTGTGTGTACCGAGAATTGTTCATATAAAAATCTCCTATAAGATGAGATTGGAAATTACTGTTGTCGCTAGCTTGGTACTCTTCCCCCTACATCCACTCGGAGTTTGATTGTCATCTGACATCTAGTTTGTTTACAGGGCGCCAGATGTCAGAGCGTCTCAAAGCTATGTTGTGATTTTACAATGAATAAAAATATTGGACAAAGAATCTGTCTCAAATTTAGCATTGCAAATGGTGTTTCGTGTGCCAAATTCCTGAACATGTTACAGAAGGCTTACCAGAATCAACTTTATCAAAAACAATGCGTAGGACTGGTATAGTGAATTAAAAAATGGTCGAGATGTGGAACATTTGCCTCGCTCTGGCCGTCATCAACAGTTTCAAGTGAACTGAACATCGCTAAAGTGAAGGAAATTGTGTCTGAAAATCGCCATTTAGGTCTGACAGAGATTGTCGCTGAACTTTCTGTGTCTCGTGAAATGATTCGTACCATTTTAAACGATTGTTTGGGCGAAAGAGGCCATATTTGTGGAAAGACAACTCATGGATTCTGCCCTAGCTCACAATGCTATCATTGTGAACGAATTCCTGGCCAAAAACTCAACAAATATCATCGAACAACCAGCGTATTCACTTGATCTGGCTCCGGCCGACTTCTTTTTCTTTTCAAAACTCACATTACCACTTCGGGGCACCCGTTTTAAGTCGATAGAAGACATAAAGGAGAATTCGTGATGACAACTGACAAAGATTTCAAAAAATGCTTACAATAATATTTTGATAATTGAATTATTCGTTGGCATAAATGTATAATTTCGGAAGAGGCATACTTTGAAGGGGATAAAATAAAGTTGGATAAATCATGCATATTTTATGTCTAATTGGCCAATTACCGGAACTTTCTTGACTATATATATGCATGCATGTATATATATATGCATGTATGTGTGTGAGTATAATTTTCATTCTGAATAGCTTCCGCATAACTGATAAATAAGAGATAGATAAAATGCCACCGTACAATAAAAAAAATTTGATTTTATAAGTAGACCTTCTCTGAGATGTTCTTTGTATTTCTTTGAATTTTCCAATAATTTTGGCAAACACGAACTAATTAGTCATTTTTTATCCCTTGGCCATGACTAGGGAACTACGCGTTTGAGATACACCTTGTTGAAGAATCATGTAGAGGCAGTTGATCTTATTTTTAAATTCTTTTTTCCTTTCTTATTTTTAAAGTGAAAATATACAACTTAAGCATTAAAATCCAATATTTAACTTAATGAAATTGTATTTTAGGTGTCTAAATTAGTTCTTCAATGCGTAACTTGGTAATTTAAGAGTCTAATAAGTGTCTAAAAGCTGGCATTAAGGACCTAAAAGACCGAGTTTCAGTGCAGGAAGAAAACCCTTCAGCATTACACAATTGCTCAAACGTGTACGTAATCCACGTGTCGAGATAACTAACTTATCTATACATAGAACGGTAAGTATATACTCCTGTCTGTTCTCAACTGTAAATACGTTCCTGAATATCTTAAACGGGTCACTTTATCTAAATTACTTTCACATCGTCATGTTTTGGTTACATATAAAGCAAGGGCGGGGAGGGAGGAGAGGTAGACTGCTCCGTTCGCTAAGCAGACATCGTGGTAGTCGTCCTCAGGCCATGTGAGTGTACGCCTGGTGTGTGTATGTGTGCGAGTGTTGCTTTTCTCTAGGCTGCGTGCGGCTTCATAACTTCTGTGGTAAGTCTTAATTGTTTCAACAATACAAAGTCAACACTGTGCTTAATAGGATGGAAAATTGCAAGAAAACAACTACAGAACCTGTGGGAAACTTTAACACATATCGAATTTGTACCCAAAAGCTTACTTACTTTGCAATAAGTATTGATTTTTGTAATTTTTCATGTTACTTTGTGCTTCTATGGAAAATTTAATGCACATAATTGCATATTTTCATGTCATTATCTCCCGTGCATCCAACTTTAAATGTTAAATTTTCTAGTGAATATTTCAACACATTTGTGACAGAATAATAAAGCCCTTACAATGCAGATTCCCTCAGAATCAAGATTCAGTGATCTTTTAAAGTATACTGGAAAATTAACAGATAAATTATGTAGTGTTTTACATAGAAATCCACGCTTGAAAGTCTTGTGTCCTGAGTTCTTGAAGCTCCATACTTCTCACTGAAGAAATTTCTCCAGAGTAATGAGGACTTTCAAATTTTGTCCAAAATTTAACACTTTAAAGGTGTGGAAATATTATTCTCTGTATGCAAGCTTATGTTAATGGATAAACTTTGAGAAAAGTAATCAATATATACAACAAATCAAATCATAATTATTTCATGTAAAGAAAAATGAATGAATTCTAAATTCCAAGAAGTGTTAGCTAACAGAGCACATTCTGATATTATAAATTCATGGATATTTTATATAACTTTAATACCTATAAATCTGGCTTCCCTTCCCTTCGGAAGGGAAGTTAAGCCGGTGGTCTCGCGTTATACGTTTAAGGCACATAAAAGAATCCCTATCCTAATAAAGAGATATATGAGCAAAATTAAGCAGCCTTCACGCCCAGTATAAAATAGTACTTTTGCAGTTAAAGAGTCTCCATAAAACTAAAACTCAATTTCTCAATTAATACTTCGGTGGCACAAGTGAATGTTCAGGGATCGCGTAAAATTAAGTGCACTGATTTCCATGAATGGCATTTCACAGTTTATACTCAACGAGATAAATTCAATTTTTACGTACTCTTAGCATTAAATTTTGGAAATGAAACATATAGATATACACCAGGCTAAACTTCTGGGCAATGTCAGGTCATTCGTGCGGAAAGATTTGGAACTTTATAGGTTAAGATAGAATTAATGTGACGAGGACTATGTGTTTCTTCGATAGATTTATTGAATTATTATTTAAATGCAATATTCCACTAAATATTTTGTCGTTTAGCAAAATAATCAACATTTTATGCTTATAGGATTGCTTAAACAAGCTTTTCGACGATAATGTTTGATCCACTTACTATGCGGGGAATGTCCTGTGAACTTCACTACAGAAATTAATAAAACATACTTAATCCTCCAATAATCAATTGTTGCAGACATGCAATACAAACGATTGGTCCATAAATATGGCGACCTACTATCGTAAGTACTTCGAGTCCCAGGCTTCATCATTTAACTCTTGCTATTTAAATTAATTGATAGTAATTAATCATTTCTTTACACAACGGTGTACCTCCGACGCGAGAACCCCTAGTGGTTTACAGGGGAAATATACGAGTCGATTGGAGAATTTAATATTAGCGCGGCAAGTTGGCCATGGTAGCCCAATGGGTAAGAGCGACTGGACGGAAGGCAGGAAATCCGTGGTTTACATCTCGGCCGTGGCATTGAATTTTTCATGTTGACTATCAATCCAAAAACCCTAGTCTGTATACAGCTAGTGGTCTTTTTATACTGGAAGTTTTGCGTAAAAATATAACGTTTCGACAATGCATATTGTGTTATTGGATATATAATTATAATTTAATCGAGGTGCCAAACCAACAGAAGCTGCCCGGCGTGAAAGTACTATTCGATGTTGACTAGACTCTCCATTTTATTGTTCTGGAAAGGACAATCAAAATACATAATTTCGTAAACACATACTTAATTCTCCATTCAGATGTGACTAGTCATCACAACATCGCTTCACAGAGACTAGAGTTGAAAATAATTCATTTTAATTTTGCTTGAATATTTATTTTCTTCATTTCCATTAAAACAATGTGTCCAATACAGATGCGTTAGTTATTTGCAGAAAATAACTTATTGTCTCTTGTATTTTTAAATATCTTTCTCGTACTGCAAAGATATTGTTACTGCACTTTAATTACAATATTTATTTTAATCAATATGGTAATATTTTTATAATATCAGTGTGGGAAGTGCTTTATTACAGAATCAAGGAACAATTTGAAAAGTGTAGGCGAAGTTCAATGAACTTACCCATTGTCATTTAAGATTTCCGATGACACAATATTGCCAGTTCAGTGTCTCGAATCAATACAATAATTTAGGTGCTATAAGCCTGAAGGTTTGCAGTCATTACTAGATGGTTGATGCCGCCACTCAAAGCAAGTTGCCTTACTTACGCCTGCCAAGTCTGGAGTGTTGCTGCCAAAACACATCTCTCTAAACTTCAAGTCCTCCAAAACCGTTACCTTCGGTCTGCAGTCGCAGCCGACTGGTATATCCCGAATGCTAACATTCATGCAGACCTATCCTTCCCAAAAGTTACTGATTATATCCTACACTTGTCCCACAGTTTCTATTCGAACCTCCCGAACAGCTTCAACAACCTGATCCGTGGACTTGGAGAGTATGATCTCGACCCAGGTGAAACATACAAGAAACCCAGACTTGTGCTAGGACCCCCAAAACTTCACACCTTCTTTATCTTGTTACACTGTACTCCATCTTTACCTTAACCAATTATTCACTTCCTTAACATAATACCACCATTCACCCACCGTCATTACCTAAATCAAACCATCACTATGTCAGTAAGGGACCTAGTTCCGGTATGGCAAGAGTCGAAGGACCCTCCCCGCCTCGGTAGCGTAGATGGTAGCATGTCTGCCTCACGTTCAAGAGGTCCCGAGTTCGAATCTCGGTCAGGGTGAGTTACCTGGATAAGGTTTTTCCGGAGTTTTCCCTTACCCTTACAGACGAATGTCGGGTAGCTCTAAGCTCCGTGGAGCATCATTTCACCCATTTCATTCACCGTCCGATATGACTTAACGTTGGAGGACGTAAAATTACAACTACAACAACTCGAAGGACCCTCCTCTGCGGAGGAGGACACTCCTTCAAAGATGGATGATAGGTTGCAAAATGGATGATAATTGAGACCCAGTATTTCAATATGTTTTTGAAGTCATAGACGAGGATTATGAAGATGAAGATGTTAAAGAGTCTTAGAAAAGAGGGTTGCATTTTACTTTACGTTCTGATGTGTAGTGTAAAATGTTATAGCCATCAAATTGATGTTCTTTACTACTTCTCACTGTAGTGAGGTTGAATAACAATGGAAAGTGGGGAGCACACAGGAGAAAAATTGTACCAAAAGGAAGAGCGGCAATGAATGGGATAAGGATATGCAAATATAAGCTAGAAATGACAACCAAGTGGTTAGAAAGAATGTGTGAACACTAGGGAATCGAAAATGCTATATGCAGTGGAGATCTGGGGGGGGGGGGGGTACAGAGGTAAACAAAACGGTGGACCAAAACTACTGAGTAAATAGCTACCAGGCTTACCAAGATCAGCACCTAGGGATATAGCTTTAGTATAATTACGAAAGACAAAAAGAAATGAAATAATAAGGAAAGAATAATAACATTCTGGTATAGGTGATCTGGCCAAAGAAGAAGGGGAAATTGTGAAATTATGCATGAGACAGCAAAAAAGATTAGTGAGCTCAAATAGTTGGTCGGGAAGAGATAGGAGAAATTGTGGGAAAAATAGGAATGGGAGATATATGGAGATAGAGGAAAGGTATACAAGCGATGTGGGTACATTGGTAAAATGCAGAATAGAAGATATAGAAAGGCAGGAAATTTGGGGAAGTCTAGAAAATATGAAATCAGTACAATTTTACAAACAAATAAAAAGAAACTGGGAGGAGAAGGTTATGCTGGTTACTGCAACAGGCAAGAGAGAGAGAAAGGCTAGCCCGCCTCGGTAGCGTGGTGATAGAGTGTCTGCCTCGAGTTCAAGAGGTCCCGAGTTCGAATCTCGGTCAGAGTGTTATATGGATAAGGTTTTTCCGGGGTTTTCCCTTATCCAGAAAGACGAGTGTTTGGTAACTCTAAGCTCTATGGACCCTGGGTTCATCTGAGCATCATTTCGCCAAGTCCTTTCAAGTCCGATGACGTAAAGGATGTAAAATTACAAAAAAAAAAAAGGCTAGCTTGGATTATAACAGGAACAATACTTCTAAGAGGGATAGGAGGTAGGGAAAAGGGAGTTCGTGAGTTGTGTGGGAGAAAAAAAAGCATATAACACTATGTAACAGAATGCGAGGAGGTTGTAATATGGAGAAAAACGTTTGGGAGGGGAAATTGGAGAAAGTGGAGAAGATGATAGTAGCTATAAAAATGTTAACAGGAAAGGAGGAAAAGAAGGTAAGAAGTATCGGTGAGTTCTTACAGAATTTAAAAAAAAAATGAACAAGAAATGTAAAGAATATAAGAAACGAAGATGAGGGGGAAGAAAGAGGCTAATTAAGAAGGAGGCATGGAGGTTAAGAGCTACCTGGCAGAGCAGGTGTCATGTAAGCCAAGGTAGCAACAAGGTAAAGATAAATAAATGTAGCCAAAAGTTGTAAATTATAAAATTTTGGAATATGCACAGTAAATAATTCATTCATTCATAAATTGTGCTTAAATGGAAAAAAAATCGATACAAAATCTTAATTACCTACTGTTTCATGTAACATTACAGATATCTACATTTACTAGTTCGGTGTACCTGCTATATCGATGTATCAACATATATATACATACATATTGGAAAAAATACATATATTGACCTTCTTCTAGTTAGGTGGAGGGGGGACTGCAACAAAATTCTTTGGTGTTTGCTCCTGAATTAACTTGGTAAACTGTCTGTCTCAAAGGAAAGGTTCTAAATTAATCTCCAAATTGTAGAACTGGCGGTGAGGGCATATGTTGCCAATTCCATTTTTATTCTTAGATTAGATTATATTATCTAAATTAACGTTTTAAACTCCGCTTTTTGTAATATTTACATTGATAAGATTTATGACAAATATTTGCTCAAAGTAAGGAGTTTTATAGTTACAAAGACTATCGATTAATAAAACATATAATTTCTTTTCAAGAGATAAAGCAAGAACACAGTGTAGTGTGGGAGAAGTGCAAATTCCACAACCTTCGCTAGCCAAACATTATATAGAAATGAAATCAGGTTGCATCTGAACGTTCTGCTTGGCTCTATCAGAGTTCAATGTCAATAATATTCGAAATTCTTTCCCCAGGTCAAGTATATTTGGAAGTTATACGCACGCTGCTAATGAAGGTGAAAGTAGATAGCAAATGATGGTGAAGGTCACTCACTAGGTGAGTCTAAGTATTTCCTTGCATCAACACTTCAGCACCACTTCTTATGACTTGATTTTAAAAACTCTTAGAACGTACAGTTCCATTTGAATTATTGCGTTAGTCCCTTCCCCCTCTCGATCTGACCGCCTGCTCATTTGACAAAGTAACGGACAATTTTAGAGAAACGTCCTTCCACACAACTGTGTGGTGTGTGGTGTGAGGATAAGTGTTCTGTCTGAGTTTGATCGTTCTACTCTACGTCAGCCTACGCTAATTGTACAACCCTGTTAGAACAGATGTTTCCTAAAATCTGTTCTTTGAACAAATTGCAGTATTTTGGTTTCAATATTCCTTTGTGGTCAGAGAAAGAGCACTTTTGGTACGTTTAACCCCTGTTTTTACTACGTACAGCATCAGGAGCAGGATTGCACTTGAAGATGTATGTAGGGAAAAACAATTGCGAGGAAAAGTTTCCTACCTCAAGTTTAACAAACCTCCCCTGTATTTGCTGTGAGAAATAGGGAAAAACCAGGACAACACTCTCAGAGAGAACTGCCCTGCTGGAATTTCAATCACAGATATTAACGACCTAGGCAATCAGTTTCCATACACAGAATGATACAAAGATATAGGGCATAATTTCAGGTACACATTTTCTATATGTAGACAGTGACAGAATACATTGGAACAAATGTCCGGAAATATCTGGCTTCTGGGTCACAGCCCCCAAAACAGTGATGTTCATAGGAATGTATTGTTTACCCCAGGTAGCTTTATTTAAAGAATATGCTCAAAGTATCCCTTTCCTTGATAATTCTAGGGCTCATATCGCCTCTCATAGTCAAACAATACTCCAAATGTCAGGAGTATTGCCTATTTGCCTACAACATGCTACACTTCGATTCTGAAAGACACCGGAGATCAATAAACCAACGCTTTTAAATGCCCCACGTTCACATCAACAGCGTTAAAATTAGGTGTAGTGGTGACCAAGCAATTGCACCACCTTTAGCTATCAATCGATCAGGATACTTTGATCCAAGTGCCGAGTGACGACTAAAGTGCGCAGGATTACCTTCATACAATAAGTGAACTTTTTGATGAATATTTAGTGGAGTGTGTTCATATGTACATATGAGATACAGTGTCATCAAGGACGTATATGTACGCCTGCCTGGCAATTCTGATTTTGTGTACATGAGGTCCACTAACGGATCACCAATTATTGCAGTCATATACTGAGAGTGAACCGTACCTAGTGATGAAATGGAACAATTGGATGTGGAGTTACTGATTGGGAAATTTGTGAGGACATCTCGTGTGAAATGTACTTTATCTCTAAGTAATACTCAGGAGGGATATTTGGATTTGTAGCACATCAGTCGAGCAAGGTGCATGTACAAATTGCAAGTATTAAGGATATAGCTGTTGCTCTGCAGAGAGCGTGTGAGGAACATTCATTTGCAATACTAACCTTCGTGCACAGTTATCAGAATTTTCTCTTCTATATCTGCATTAGCAAAATTTTGTCGTCCCTTCTCCAAACCAAGAGATGTAACTTCACATCAGCGCACAGATGGAGACGTTCAAATGCCTTCCAATCTGGATATCACTATGGGTACAAACGACGAGCCAGTGCGACATTGCCCTCCGCCTCAATATAAATGAGGTCCATTCCTGCTAGCTCCTGATATGAATACATGTCACTCACTCGAAAATCAAGTACACCCTTCGCCTCCGTACCAAATGTCAAAATTGTCCTGTTAGTTACCACGGTAACTATCTAGGGAAGAAAAACTTACAATGCACCTTCTTATTACATTCTTATACCTGAATTCACCCACCTCGGTAGCGTAAATGGTAGCGTGTCTGCCTCACGTTCAAGAGATCCCGAGTTCGAATCTCGGTCAGGGTGAGTTACCTGGATAAGTTTTTTGGGGGGTTTCCCTTATCCTTAAATATGAAAGTCGGGTAGCTCTAAGCTCCATGGCCCCTGGCCTCATTTGAGCATCATTTCATTGGATGACGTAAAATTATCCCAAAAAAACTGAATTCATGCCTTCTATTTTTAAAATATCCTGTAAAATGCTCAATCAGACAGGAAATGCAAGAAAGGCTTCGTTGCGTTTGCGCTGTTTGCAAATGGTGTTATCTTTGTAGCACGCCACTTTCTTTACTTGCCCATGTTCAGGGTTTGTGCACTGTTTCCGTACTCTTCTGTCTAATTTTAGAAACGATAAGGAAAGAGTTTTACCTCCATTTAAAACCAGTTTCCTGGCATGCGAGTGTCCAGGATAGGCTTGCAACCTAAGTTGTTGTTTTCCCTATGCGATACTTTATCCGGCAGTAGGTACTTAGCAAGTGTTCATGGCCAACATAGGAGTATTTCAGCACTCCTTTTAGTCAATTTGTCTATTCTATAATTTCCTTGACCTCTTACTATATGTGAAGATGATAATAACTATTTATTGGAGTCCTCTGTAAGCGCTGCTTAGTTTGCAAATACATGTGTTTGAAAAACTGTGCAATATTTCCGAAGGGTTAAATTAGACCTGAAGCTTTCCTGGCGACGAATACGCTGAAGTTCTTCTTGGGAAGCAAGCCAGGTGAAAAGACGATTAGAAATCGACGTTTCGGGAGTGTGCATCTATCCCATCATCAGGATATGTATTAAATGTTATAACCACAAATAAAACACAAATGTAAACAAAGACAAAATACTATCAAAATTCGCATTACTGAACAAAAGACTGTTTTCAGTAAATTAAATGCCAGGTCAGGAGATGGCGTGAGTATAGAAACTAATTGGGTCAAAGTGGTTCTTACCTGAGAAGTCTGGGCTGGCTGAGCATTGTTCTGATAACGACCATAGAGCCAACTTTCGGGAGACGACCATCTTGGCAAAATGCAACAGTTACTGGGAGTGGAGAATTAAGGAGGCTTTGGCCATTTCCTCCAAGAGGAGCATGCTTAATCGTGATGCTGGATTTCATTTCAGTTCCTCTTGGAAACCGGCCTTAAAATGGAAATCCGTCTACTTAAGAAGCACATATCCATACAGCTTAATAATCAAGTTGGGTAGTTAAGTCTCTTTGACACAATTTTCTGTACTCACGCCATCTCCTGACCTGGCATTTAATTTACTGAAAACAGTCTTTTGTTCAGTAATGCGAATTTTGATAGTATTTTGACTTTGTTTATATTTGTGTTACATCCGGTGTTTCATTTGTAGTTACAACATTCAATAAATATCCTGATGATGGGAGAGATGCACACTCCCGAAACGTCGATTTCTAATCGTCTATTCACCTGGCTTGCTTCCCGAGAACAACTTGAGCATTTCCGAAGGGTTATCCTAATGTTTATAGATAACTAATTATGGCTGCTCCCAGTTGTATCTTTATAGGGGTTCTGCCCGTGAATCGTTCACACTCGCCACATTATTATTAACAACTAGACTTCTCAATAGCCTAGAGATACCTCCATTGGCGGGAGAGAACAGTATTGGATATTCGATAGATCAGACCCCATACCGGGAGAGCAATGTCCACGAAATGTAGATCGGAAGTTTGTCCAGTAGTCTATTATTTGCATCCTAAAATCAGTAACAGGTGTGCAGTAAGTCTAGCTTTAGTCTGTAAATATATCTGCAGGCTGAGACCAAACAGATTACAAAGGAATATTTCTGAAGATTCCGGTAAGACATATGCATGCTAACTTCTCTAGCCTCCAAACTATCATAGTAGCTTGCGGTGTTTCCCCACCAAAAGATGCTGCTGTCAAGATACCTCTTGGACCAGGTGGTATATCTATTTATCATCGTGAGCTTCCATGTGCTCTGTTTCCCCTTAGCCTTCTAGAAAGTGGTACTCCTTGGTGTAAGGGAAACATCCTAGAAACATCCTAGATTCTGGCTCCCCTGCGCGCCTCAGTAGCGTAGATGATGGCGTGTCTGCCTCACGTTCAAGAGGTCCCGAGTTCGAAATTCGGTCAGGGTGAGTTACCTGGATAAGGTATTTTCCAGGTGGTAGTAGTAGTAGTAGTAGTAGTAGTAGTAGTAGTAGTAGTAGTAGTAGTAGTAGTAGTAGTAGTAGTAGTAGTAGTAGTAGTAGTAGTAGTAGTTGTAGTAGAATTGAGTTTAGGGCGCACAGCTGCTGCGGTTATCAGCGCCCTTACAACGGTAAAAAGTCTACACAGTTAAAATCAACACATTAAAACCTTAAAAGCGTATAAAAATGGGTCAATAAAAGGCTAAAACCTATACCATAAAAACACTAAAAGCCGTCATGGAGCTAGATGCGGCTGTCCATACCGCTAAGGCGTATAAAAGCTAAAACTCGCTCCACGGCACTCAGGTTGTCCACCAACACCTGACTCAGCGTACTCGGGAAACGGAGGGAGTTACGCTTGGGCGCTGAAAACCGGCATTCTGTTAAAATATGTCGGACAGTCAAAGGCTCCCGACAGTGAGCACAAATTGGTGCAGGGTCAGAGGATAAAAAATGCTGGTGGCTAAAAGGGCAGTGTCCAATGCGGAGACGGGCTAAAACGACTTCTTCGCGGCGGCGACCGCGCGAAGAAGTACACCAGGGTACTGAGTGAAGTTTTAGCTCCCGCAGCTTGTTGCCCAGAACCCCATTCCAATCTTCGTCCCAGCGTGTTAGGATAAGCTTACGGAGAGCTCGACGAAGATCTGTCCAAGTAATAAAAGAACTAGAACACTGCGAATTTAAAATAGCAGCTTTAGCTGCAACGTCGGCAGGTTCATTGCCCGCGTGTCCAGGGACCCACACAAACGACACACTAAAGCTAGCATTAGCGATCGACTTTTTCCAGGGTTTTCTCTTATCCTAATAGACGAATGTAAGGTAACTCTAAGCTGCATGGACCCCGGACTCATTTGAGCATCATTTCACCCATTTCATTCATCGTCCGATATGGGTGAAATGATCACCCATTTCATTCATCGTCCGATATCGGGCCCAAATGACCTTGTTGTCGACGGGCCCTAAAACACCACACACCACCACCACCACCGTCCGATATGACTTAACGTTGGAGGACGTAAATTCCCCCCCCCCCCCTAAAAAATCTGGCTTCCCAGTTCGCAGATTCAAACCCGGTGGAGAGCAATGCATTTTATCGGACGTAGATTTACAACCTTTAGACTGATAAAGTGGCCTCTAGGCAGAATTAATCGGTACTTCACGGCC